>OY292490.1:3868262-4370706 GCA_958496325.1 Nomophila noctuella | reverse complement strand
GTGCGCATACCTTCTTAATAACACATTATACTAACAATCCTCAAAATTTCAGTTTTGCTAAAATGACGTAGGTCTGGGGGCTCTGGGATCTTACTCTAGTACCTTCGCGCATAGTTTAAATCGTAAGATTTGCCCTCGCCATACTTCTAAATTGACAGTAAAATAAGATCGCCAGTCGCTTCTTAGAGCGAGACAGCACGTTGACAGTCACCCGTTTTAATCTATGGTCAACGTGCTGTCTCGCTCTTATTTGAGTGCCAATTACGAAGTAGGCGAGGGCAAATCCAACGATTTAAATCTATGCATCCGCGGATATTTTTCCAACATTGACGTTTCTAACACAGTAACCTAGTTATTATTGATTTAAAAAAAATGACTTGATAAAATAACAGTCTGACTGCGATTGTATGTTCAACTACACTGCAATATTAGACTAAACTAAATAAAAAACTTAGTAAGCACTTATTTTTGAAATTAAATAACTTCACTAAAAGAGGCTGGGCGAATGTAGATTATGATTTTTGTGAATCAAAAGCGACATTGTTGTCGTTTTTTATTTATGTGAGTACACCTCATCAACACCATACAATTATAACTGTTGCTACACTCACATGGAAAGGGCCAGTAAAACAAGATTTGACAATTTTGAAGAAAAAAACTTGTTGCAGTATGTAATTGGGTTGGGAATCTGTTTTTTTATTTGATAGGGAGGCAAACGAACTAGTGCTTCAATTGATGGTTAGTGCCACCGCTATTACATCAATGACCGTACATGTGTCGCAGATCAGATGGCATTGCCTGCCTTTATAAACCACATACCCTCCCCTACTGAGCTCTGGCGACCTTACTCACCAGCAGGAACATAGCACAACAGTTGCGAAGTACTACTTCACTGTGATCTTCTGTACGGTGGAGGTACTTCCCCAGACGAGCGGCTCATTCGAGTGGAAGTTGCACAAAGCTCCCTTAAGTTATTTCATTGTAGCCTCGCGAACGGTCTGCCTGCGATGGGGCATTACTCTTGCTACGTCACATTATTACAACGTTACTTTTTCATGCGAAAGGTTTGAAGCGGTGATTTACATTTTGTGTATTTTTTAGCTTCGAGACAATGTGCTGACTCAGTAATATACCAGTACTTTGACTTAGGTTCCCCTAGATATTATATCTGGAAGGCTGTTTTTTATTTTTGTTCATATCTCTTTTGACCGTAACTTTTAACTCTCATAATGTAAAATCTTAATAAAAGTGTTTGCCTATCGATGGGTCATTAATCAAATCTGCAGGGCAAAGGCCTCCATCATTTGAAATCATGTTTTTGTTAAGAGGTTGGGTTTTAGCTTACCGCAATTGTCAAATGCGGCACCTTGGCACCAGGTTTGTACCTTGGCTGTGTTCGCAAAAGCCGACACTAATTTCTCCCCGGAATCGAACTCTGGACCTCGAGACTACGGACTTACGGACGGTAGTATTATATAAAATTGGCTTGTTTTAAAGCAAGGTTCGTACCATAATATGAGTCTACAATTTATTTTCACCGTTCAAGTCCTGACAAGTTGGCTCCGACACCAGGTGCGGCGCAAGCAACCCGACTCGACAACGCAATTTCCACTCTTACGCCGAACAACTTTTTTCTAAATGTACCCAAACTTGGGTCGTAAAGCAAAAACACCCTTATGAAATAATACTTCCTGGCAGTACTATTATTACGTGGGATAAATGATTATTCGAATTTAGAATACTTTGAATCTGGAATTCTGATATCCATGAACGTTTAATAAAATTGAAATTAACACGTAGTAGACGTCAAACGGGTGTTCAAAAGTTGTACAATTTAAATTAATTTTCGCTAATAAAACAGTGATGAGTTCTATGGAAAATAGTTAATTAGACGAACATTTGGAAAATAACTGTACATACGAGTAAAAGGCAAAATGTTTCACTGACGAAACTTTTTCGTGATTTATAGCACCACCTTATGAAGAACGTTGGCACACCTTCTTAAGCGTTTGCGAATTGAGAAAGTACTAAAGGCTTTCTATTTATAAAAATTAAAAACATGTTAAAGAAAGCCGCAATTTAGCAAATATTGCAATAAGATTACAGTTTAATACCTTGTAAAAAATCGTAATTTTGAGTTTTTTACACAATTTTATTAACTTGAGTCATCGCAGAAAATAACTAATTATGTTTGTATGATTCGATTTGATCCCAAGGAAAATGTTGTAATGACATACGAAACTTCCCAAATAATCGTACATATTATATGATGACAAGAGAGTTTCCAGCGCCTCATTTTCCTTGGCTTTTCGAATGTAAAATAATTTCCCATCAACAGCCTGCGGGCTTTTTCCACGCATTCATAACAACGAACTGCCAACATTAAACCCTTTCAAGGGAAATACGGGCTTAGGCTTTTTTTTATTATATCATCGAGAATTTACTGTATTAATTAAACTACGGTGCAGAAACCGCAACATGCTACCGTTTGTGTATGAAATATTTTTTTACTTAAGTACATAAAAAACTATGTCATTCTTTTTAGCAAAATGCATGCGAGGATGGGATGTTTTTTAAATACAGTGCAAATAGAGTATAAAGATAAAGTTAAAAGAATCAGGTAGAACTACTTTTAAACGGATATCACAATCGTTATCACGGAATGCCCGGCGTCTGAAAAGGTGCCGAAAGGTCGGCTTATCCTGTAAATATGTGGTTTACAATTATACCGCAGTTATATACGTTCAAGAGTAGTTTGATTTCAAAAGAATCAGTTTAATTAAATAATAAATAAATAAATAAATATCTCTGGACATTATTCACACAGAGCCATCTAGCCCCAAACTAAGCATTAGCTTGTACTATGGGTGCCAGACAACGGATAAACATTACTTAAATACTTTTTTTTTTTTTTGTAAATACATACATATTATACATAGAAACACCCAGACCGAATTCTGTTCTCTTATTTTAATTGGGTACATAGACACAGGGATACAATTGTTTTCCATAAAAAAATCTCTGAAATGAATTACCAGTGGCCAGTCTTTTAACTCGTTGTAATTTTGTTACTGTTATTAAGATGTTTAATAAAATGTGGCTTAAATTATTAACTTGTGAGGTCTCAAAGTTAGTAGTAAGTCCGTTGTACCACTTAGTAGGTAGCATGTAAAGGTGGTTTTAATAAAGGCTTGATATTCTTTGTTCACATCCAATTAAGCTCCACGTGATGTGGACCTAGCACTTAGGTCGCAGTACTAATTTCGTTTAATTACTAACATTAATTTCACTTTGGATGGTTAAACCACTTACTCAGACTACGTGGCGCGCTCCACTAAACAAGTCAAAGTGAGCCGGTAACACAATGTAAATTAAGAAGTATTTTTCTTCCTATATTGCCTTTTGTTTAATATTCAAAGGTTACCTCCTCAATACCCTATTTATATAATAATAACCATGTGATTATTTCACAAAAAAAATGATCTTTTGTCACCGAACGTTAATTTTGATTTAATGACCTTCCTATTTGATCACTATATTATTATGATACTTGATTGAATGACCTTGTAAAGTTTTCAAATGACCGTTGCTCGGACCAGTGCAATAAGAAAAAATTGGCCAAGTGCGAGTCGGACTCCAGCACTGAGGGTTCCGTACAAATTCTATTTTTGACGTATTAAAAAAACTACTGAATAGATTTCGCTCGAACTAATTTTCGTTGGTAGTTTTTATGGTAATGTACATTATATAATTATTTCAGTTTTATCATCCTCTTATTTTAGAAGTTAGAGGGGGGGGGGGGGGCACACTTTTTTCCACTTTGGAAGGGTCTGTCACGCAAAGTATTCAATTTAGAAAAAAGTGATATAAGAAACCTTAATATAATTTTTAAAGACCTATCCATAGATACCCCACACGTATATGTTCAATGAAAAAAAATATTTCGAGTTTCAGTTCTGACTATGCGGACCCCCCACTTTTTTTTATTTTTTCTCTATTTTCATGGAACAACCTTGTTGCGGTTTACAGAATACATCCACTCACCAAGTTTCAACAGTATAGTATTTATAGTTTCGGAATAAAGTGGCTGTGACAGACTGGCGGACAGACAGACAGACAGACAGACAGACAGACAGACAGACAGACAGACAGACAGACAGACAGACAGACAGACAGACAGACATGACGAAACTATAAGGGTTCCGTTTTTTGCCATTTGGCTACGGAACCCTAAAAAGGGCGTAAAATACTCCGACCACTACTTAAATAAAAAACAAAAATAAATAGCAGCGCAGTATCTTTTCAGGCATCTGCACTTTAGTGGATACTAGTTTAAGGCCCCACTTACGCGCGACGGCAGGTCGTCGGTCAAGAGTGAGTGCCGCAATTTGCGCATTATGAAAATTACTTCGGCGTTAAGGCAAGCCACGGCCCGATTTTTGCCGTACTTCCTTAGTAGTATCTGCATAAAAATCAACACACTTTACCCATATTATCCAGCTTTTCCCACTAAACCGAGAAAACGTAAAACTCCTTTCAAGACAGAAAGATTTAGAGAAATACATATCCAAAATGCTCCGTATTTCTTTGAATTTTGCGGCGTGTACACCAATAAACTTCTTTATTTGCCAGCTGTACTCATAACGTATGCATGAAGATGAAGTCTACAGTAAAAAGCTTTTAGCCCTTTTCATAAATGAGGCGTGAACAAAAGTTGTCATTATCCTTTGTGACAATAACGAAAGGTTTTTAATAAAAATGCAAAGTTACAGTCTAATAAAAAAAACGAAAATTCTGTACTCTTGCCTTTCATGCAAAATATCCCAGTATCAAACACAATTAAGTTATATGTATAGGATATTTTATACTACTAGTTTACTTTTTCTTCACTACAGAAGAATATATTGCAGCACCAAATTATTTGAAAACGAAATGTCTCTCAATCACTTATCTTCGAACTCATTTCATACTTCACTAAACCGGACTTTTCGTTTCCCTTTAGGACTTAACGAATGTAAGAATGATTGCTTGATATATGATTTATAATAAAGTTTGTTACTCCTGGTAATCACGTCGTTCCGGCGTTTCTCCTTCAACATGGTATGACACAATACGTTACGTGTTGCTTATATAGAAAGTGGGAACACTTACCAGCTCTCCCTTTCCGTGAATCTTTTACCACTACACATGGGCCGAGTTAAGGGTACTATAATATCGTGGTAGAGGGTACATCATAACACATTTCCCGCATAAAACAAAGAAAATCAACGAGAATATTCCCGGTTTTCTCCAAGGAACATGTTCTAGTTCTAGAAACATACCTATTACATAACAATTACTGGTATTAATTGTAAATAAAAGTTAAAATTGTCTTGTTGGTGACATTCGCAATTCACAGGTATAAACTGCTCTTGCGATACTTTGTAATTGTCGAACATTTAAATTAAAAAGGAGAATACAGATCCTGCGAGATTAGTGGTGATTTACAAACTGAAATAACTCAGTCGTCAGCGACGTCAAAAAAAAGTCAATTTGTCCGTTTTACGAGTCGTAAGTAACAGTTTAACTGTTTTTTTACTGCTGCTCGGGCTTCCCTGTTTCTCTTTTAAATCGTAAAAATGTTTCGCTGAGACGTCGTTTGCTTAAGAGGGAGGCGTCGACGAAATTATGACACAAAATATTTTTAACGTTCGCATTTTACTGACTCGCTCAGCCCCTCGAAATATTGGGGGCAGGCTATCTAATCCGAGGCATTTGATTGTATTGTTTGATTTTATTTCACTGTTCGATTTGTTTTATTCACAAACGGACAGTCGTAAAGATGGTTCAATGAGTTCAATCAGTTTAAACGGGGTCATTATGATTTTAATTCCATCTATCTGTACTTTATTTACTTTAGTATAAAAAACTGAAGAGTTTGTTTATTTGAACGCCCTTATCTCAGGAACTACTGGTCCGATTTGAAAAAAATATTTTTGTTTTGGATAGATTCACGAGGAAGGCTTTAGGCCTGCCTATGTGTGAGGAAACCATTAAACATGAAATAAAATTAAAAAAATAACTTAATTGAAAATGACATAAGGAATATTTAATCTTTAATGAATGCTTGTGAGGAATATGTTTCAGTGAATTGTAAATGTATGTATAACAGTTATGGAAGACAAGAAGTATATATAAAAACTTTTAGCTATAGCTTGTTTCGGGGTGTCTACGAAGTGAGATATTCAATTATGTGAAGATAGATTAAACGTCGACCGTGCAATGTAGCCGAATTTTCAACTAAGTCAAATTAATCTTCGATGGATAAGAACTTTTAAGTGAAAACCCGTAACTTAAGGAAATATCAAGTGGCTGATCAAACTTCTACAATTAGTATTATAATACCTTCTTTAAAATTGATATTATTACTCATCAAGATGAGATTGTGTGTGATGTGATTTAATCGGACTCGTCTAAATCGACCAACTTATGCCCTTGTGACGTGCCCGTTGTTCTAGTGGTAAGAGACCCGGGCTACAAAACCGAGGTTCGTGAGTTCGAATCCTACTAGGGGCAAATGTTTGTACTCAAGTCATGGATGTAAATAAAAAGTATTTAAGTATGTCTATCATTTACCTAGCATCCATAGTACCTACAAGCTTAGTTTGGGGCTAGGCAATTGGTGTGTTAGTCTAATGAATTGATTTATGTTATTTAATTTATTTCTATGAGTACTATTTCTATTCCACTAAAAACCAAATGTATTCTCCGTTGATTCCTGAGCCCTACAAATGTTAATAAATATCTGAACCGCCTGAATCCAATTAGCGATATATGTTGAACTTCAGATTAGCCCTCGTTCGGAAGAGTTCCTAAATTGCCCTCGCCGGGACACAAACCCGGACACATCGTATTTCGCCTCGTCCGCATTAATTGTCCCTTCGTTAAATTTGCTCCGTCTAATCCCTATTCTATTCCATTTCATCCCTTCCCCGGTTATCAGCTTGCGCTTGCTATATCTCAATTAAATATCTACCGTTTTCGCGCAAATTACATACGCTCCTCCCGCTAAAAGAATTTATCAATATTGGCTACATTTGTTGTTCTTCTCCCAGCAATTTATTTTACGTGACGTCTTGGGAATGTCGATATGGCGATTCTTAGAAAAATGTGTCCTAATAATAAATGTAAGTATTAAAAACATAAAAATATCACATTGTACTCGTACAATACGTTAGAGATACCTTTTATCATAAAAACTTATTTAATACTAGCGGCCGCCAGCGACTCCGTCCGCGTGGGTCTTACGATTTCCGCACACAGTACAGTCTTACTTAAAAATGGCTGAATTAAACAACGGTCTATATGCTGCAGTCAACTTGCACACTTTTATGGGACTAATTACTCAGGAAGGAATATTCAGGATAGAAATATGTAATAGTCAAATTAAGTGACGGTATACGCTTATCATTATTATTATTTTGTTTTTTTTTTTTCGGTCGGACGTCGCTATTGGTTGCAGAAGGCTACCTTAACAGCTTAACCGGACAATTGTGGGAGCGGAAGGCTCACACCACACTAGAATTTAGCAGCGAGCCCCCCAGGGGCGCCCCGAGGGGGGCACGAACCTCGGCCATGGGCCTCGCTGGAGTGCTTATCATTATTAACAATTATCTGGAGACCTTATACATTTGAGAAATCATCTGTTCACCGCGATTCAGATCCGCGGCCGCGCCTTTAGCGAGGTGCGCCATCTATCGGCACATTTTAGAACTAAATATTTCGATATCACAATTTACAATGATAAAGTATAGGAATATAATATACAATAGCTTAAAGTCTACCTCGACAAATGGTAAGTGGTAAGTGGACTATCCAACACAAAATGTTTTGTCAATTCGAACCAGTAGTTCCTGAGCTTAGCGCGTTCAAACCAATTTGAATCTTGAGTTGCTCGTGTTATTGTGAGTCAACCATAAAAGATAGACATATGCTGTTGGGGGATATTTTTTAGGCAATTTTATGTAAAATGTTTCCGTCATACATGATTTCTATGTGACTTTAACCATTAAGGCTGCACACGCGACTGAAGCTTAAGAAATGGAGCAGATTCTCCCGTTTTCCCCACATTTCTCTTCACTACGCTACTCCTGTTGATTGTAGCGTGATGAAAAGTATCCTATAATATGCCCAGGAGTATGAAGAATAATGGTACCAAGTTTCGTCAAAATCCGTCCAGTAGTTTTTGTTTCTATAAGGAACATACAGACAGACAGACAGACAGACAGACAGACAGACAAAAATTTTACTGATTGCATTTTTGGTATCAGTATCGATCACTAAACACCCCCTGATAGTTATTTTGGAAAAATATTTAATGTACAGAATTGACCTCTCTACAGATTTATTATAAGTATAGATTCAGATCCCCTAAGTTTCCCTTTAACAGAATTGAAACAAATGTCAAAGAAAAAAATAAACTATGTACTAAGAGTATAGTCCGTTATTTTAAGATAAAAAATAATGTAAACAAAGAAGCAGAGGTGATAAACATACAATTCTACAATGGAGGTACTTTCCAGAATTTTGACACTTTCAAATTAAGAATCGCTTTATGTCGTAAGTACTCTTTTCTACATGCACATGACTTTGCTATTTGGTCGTATCAAATTATGTATTTTGTACGTTCCGTTTTTGTTACTAACCTCTGCTTCTTTAGATCTTTTAATGTGCCCTAGGCGATAATAAGTATTTTATTGATATGTAAGTTATTTGTTTATTTTTAATAGATGTGTAAAAAAAGAAAAAAAGAAGATAGACAACACGTTAATAGGTATAATATGAAGTAACGACAAAAACCGTGGCCATTTAAAAACGGCAATGTATTTCGAGACAACGTTTTTTCGGTTAAGATGTCACAGTCATCAATAACATTGGAACTCCGATATGCAATACAGGTGTATGTTTTCGAGAACAGCATGTAATACAATACCTAGTTCAAATGAACATTATACAGGCATTATATTATTACCGCAACAATTTCGCTTACTGCTTTGACAATGACAAGACCCGAGAACTAATCCAGCGTGGTCGATTCCACCGCATAGTAATTGGACCTAGCAATGCGATCGCTACAAAACGCTCCGTTGCATTGGATTGCAGGCTAAGTATCAGGACGTGTCAGGATCATAGGTGCTTACCATCATCTGTAGTAAACTCAAGCAGTTCAATAGTAGCTCTTATGCCCCAGAAATAGGGGCGGTACAAGCCTAAACCTATCTACCTACGATCAGTCGCGTTTCACGGAAAACACAAACAGTTCAATATTAGCTCTTATGCCTAAGCCATAAGGGCTATATTGAGCCTTCGTTTGACGCGCTTTTGTCTGTACAATCCTCGAATAGAGATTAAATTTCTTCCCATTTTTCCGAAGTAAACTCGAAACTCTATGAGGTGTGGAAATCTCCTTTTAAAAGTCTATTAATTAAATACTCACAAAAGAGCAGCTAGGGTTTTACGAATTGTATTAGATTTATTGAAAGCTTTTAGTTGAAAGTGAAAATGGTTTCGCTTGTTTGTTATGAAAATTCTACCCACAACGAGGTGAAAAGATGTTTGAATATTTATGTCCACGGAAAACAATTGAACGCTGAATACTTATGTGTTAAATAAAACGGACCGGTGAAACTGGGAGCCACTTTAATCATAATACCAGTAATATTGAATTCATATGAACAGTGCACTATTTTTAAATGTTTATTAATACCAGTGGAATTGATAATCATTACAAAACGGTGATTCTGCATTGCGTCGAGATAAGCGGAAGGGTGTGTCGCAATTTAGGAACTATATTGTCGCCATTTTACTTCCTCATTACCCGGACAGCAGTTCAATACCCGGTTTAGATATTTAATTATTAGACTGTGTATTGAACTAGATATTTTGCCATCCTTTGATAGCAAATATCATTATAATTTAATAAAATTAATTTAATAAAGACAACAAGATCAATCTTCGAGCACAGCTTAGGGCTTGGCGATTATTGTGTTAGTCCAATGAATGTATTTGTTTATGATCACTCGTCCGACCTGGGATTGGAACTCAGTACGTTTGGCCCGACTATTGCTGACCCATTAGCCAGTGCGCCGGAGGTAGTCAATACACATACGAGGTAGTCAGTCCATTGACTATTTGCCATTGCAAACAGTCTAAAACCATGCTACTGCATCAAACCGCACATAGGCTATACTATAATATTCTAAATGTGAAAGTAAATCTGTTTGTCTGTCTGTTACGCTTTCCCGCTTAAATCTATCAAGCGATTTTGTTGAAATTTGGCACAGACAATCTTGAGACCCTGAGAAAAAACATAAGTTTTTATTGCGAAAGAGAAGGGCTTTGAAATCCATGCGGATGAAGTCGCGGGCAGCCGCTAGATCGTAGACAATTCGTATCGAATGGAGTCCGGCCGCAGAATACAATATTAGTGCAATTTGGGACGCACGCTTTGAAATGAATATTGGCCGAGCAGAGCGGTTTGGTGTCTTAATGGGGCTAGTAGTTGTTATTTAGAGTGAGTTTTATCGTGTATACAAGTACTCAGACTATAATAATGAACTTCTGGGTTGATAGGCTTTTCCTAAGTGACGATTCACCATACTGCTGTCACCAACCCGTCTACTAAGTATTATGGCTATTGGCAATATTATGTTTCCTCCATTTGCGAGAAGCCTATATTCGACAATGGATTATTGATGAATCATCTTCAATAGTGATCATGGGATCACAATTTTCAAAATGTTTTCCAGACAGTTTTTCAAGGTCAATTCCATTCGAAGCTACAACTCGGTTGGGATATACTCGTAAATAAAACTAAGAAAACGTTATATTTAGAAGTATACTTGTGTCCGAGTCGACTTTATTGGCCTCATAGCTATTCTAAATAAAGTCTTGAAGTGCGGCCGACTTAATCTGGTCCAGTTCCGCCCCACAAAGACAAAACTTTCCACGTTAACTGCTAAAAGTCGCCCTTTGTTGTGTCTTCGTACTTATTCTCTAACTGCCACAATCGTTATTGGGATTCATATTGAAACATCGCGTCATTTTGTTTTTAGATAAAAGGCACTTCTCACTATTTGGTCTGATTTACTTCCTGTCACGAAAACCTGGTTATAACTGAAAAATAAAATATTGTATCGTTTATCTTAGAATAATAAATACTAAATACAAACATGTTGTTCTTATTTGATGCAACAAAAACAAACAAGCAATGAAGAGGCACGTCTGGCGGTGATTATTTATCACAAGGTGACTCTCTTGCTCGTTTGTTATCGATACCACAAACAAATAAAACATTTTACCAATGCAGTGGACGACTTAAGATAAAGAATTAAATTAGATATAAATTTAAACTACGGCGGAGCACTTTCGTCTATCGCAATTGATACGCATTCCTCTCGCCAAGGCACCCTCTTCGTCTTGCACCACGATGCATAGTAGAGGGATAAAAATAAACAGTCGCATCCAAAATAGCTTGAGCCAGGCTGGGTGGCTTATCCCGTATATTCAGTATTATTCGTGAATAGTTCAAACTAATAGTACAGGCCACGTTTGGGTGGGCGGTCCACCCCAGTCGCCGCCGCGACGGCGCCTTGGTTTTGTGACTAAAGTTTGGCAAAACAGCTGCTTTGTCGCTTTTCGTTTCGCTGACTCAGCGTAATACGTCATAGGTTCAATAAAAGATGAAGCGCATAAATTATGCATGCAATTTGTATTGTTTTATCCGAGGATATTTTGATCCTTCATAAGTACTATTGGTAAGGATTAGATCTATCAACAAAATTTTACGGAAAATTCGTAGTGAGAGGAAAGCCACCGGCCGTTATGCAATCCGAGACAACAGTTCGTAGGCTTATTGTATTGGATTGATGGGCTTTGATGAATGATTCATCGTACAAAGATCGCATCGTTCGTAACTAGATTTTTTCTGAGAGACTGATGAACAATTGTTACGAGTACCTACTGTAAAGTCATTGAATAGTATTGAAGACGGATAGTTTGTATGGGTAACGTGCATTATATTACAAGTGTATCGTAAGAGCAGTATTACATATATTATAGTAACTCACCTAGTAATAATATAATTTCCCGAATCATTGAACATTTGCAACTTCAAAAAATAATCATACCTACAGAAATACCCCGAGCATTTAAAATATTATTGACGTAACGTGTTAAATAAAAGTAATGTGAGTAGTTATGCCGATTGATATACCGGGAAATTATAATTTATACCAGATAAATATTCAGTATCACGGTTCTCATAATATTTCTGCAATAAATCATTCAACACATAAAATTTGATTTACTTTTTATAAACACAATACAATATAATATGTGTGTCCTATGTCGACGATAGGGAGAGAGTGGACTGTATGAAAAGAAAGAAATAGGGTGAAATAAGATAAAATATAATAATAAAATAATACAAGCAAACCAGAACGTACTTACAGCTAGGAAGGCGAGAGAAGAAGATACAGATGTCAAAGAGTGACAGAATGAATTAACTTCTTATATGGCTTTCTAGCCAGCCTGTAGTCGACATACTAAGCGCAAATGTCATAATCTCACGGTTGTATCAACGGCGAAAGTACAAAATTAGTACTAAATTCCTACTGTCGCCGATGACACAACCGTGAGATTATGGCATTTGCGCTTAGTGAATCGCCCCCCAGATTATAATACTTAATCTTGTGAATGATCCATCACATTTTTGCTTTATTAGATTTTGCGAAGATGAGATAATAATCAGAGATTAAAATTAAATTCTAGTTTTATAGCCGTAGATACAGATTATGATGGGTATTTTGGGAGTGTAATATAAAAGTTTTTGAATGCATGTTTTATGATGTCGAGTCCTCTGCTTTTATGGACTACTTGATATTCGGCTGCAGAGAATCGGAGATACAAATTATTTCACGACACGTAAATGAACTTTAAAAATCGCAATTATAAATTAATAGGGATATTAAAAAATGATATTTTTAAAACGATTAACATATTACAAATTATCTGATTAAAAAATAATAATAATTTAGAATCTAAACTTTTTTAAATCTTACTCAATGTATGATACTTATAATATTAAAGAAGATTTAGGCTCGTATTAATAAATCGCACTCAACTCTGAGATCGATCTTGAGCGCGAACTTGATATGTCATTCTCATATAAAACAGCACCTTAATTAGTTCTTAGTTTGCATAAAATCGTTTCACTAATACGAAAATACTAAGTGCCATAGATTTCTAATGGTTGGCCATTTAAACTAATCTACTTTTTATCAATCAAGGTCTTCCATCCCGAAACTTGCAGAATTATAATTAATTAAATTCATCTACAATGTTAAAAAAATGTAATCAATACAACTGTAAAACGAAAATGTCAAAAAAATCTGCGATTCAAAACTTCGTTTCACTGTTCTGTACTAAATTTCGAACATAAAAATTTTGAAATTATAGGTTACCATCAAGCTTAAAGGTGAGACTCGACGAAAGTTAAGATGTGTGTGCTGTAAAGGTGGCACCTGTTCATAAGTATGACGTATATGTCAGCCATCATCTCATTCAACCATTTTAGAGGGAATGAATGACCCGCCACACAGCGTCACCACCCCAGAGACATTTTAGTCAGCATGACTACTGAAACCCAGGCCATGCAACCGTCGCATAGAGGAAAAAAAATACATTAGGTACAGTTACACTGTATGGCCCAGTGTAAATACAATTTTTAAAGTATTATATAATGATAAATGATAATATACATATATAATGATATATAATGGCCGGATGGCCATTACAGTGTTAGAGAAGATATAT
Organism: Nomophila noctuella; assembly: GCA_958496325.1. NCBI lineage: Eukaryota > Metazoa > Arthropoda > Insecta > Lepidoptera > Crambidae > Nomophila > Nomophila noctuella. Next base: position 4,356,852 of record OY292490.1, on the reverse strand, counting down.
TCAACGCTAAAATTATTTGCCGATGTAGTTCTCTCAGAGTAGAAAAAATAATCCTAGATCCTAGAAGATCTCAATTGCACGTCTCGATGGTGAATAACTACCAACCGAAATTATTCACATCTGGATTTATTCCGAGGTCTCTGCGCTTTTCTCTACAGAGTGTAAGCTAAATCACTAAAAGTCGGTTAAAATAGGAGAAATGTTTCAACAAATGAAGAAACAACAAAAAATATTGTATTTCACGTTGATTTGTATAAATATTAAAATACTAGCGGCCGCCCGCGGCTCCGTCTGCGTGGATTTCGATTTCCAATAGCCTAAAGACCTCCTAGTCAAATGGACTATCCAATACAAAAAGATTTTTTCGAATCGAACCAGTAGTTCCGGAGCTTAGCGCGTTCAAACAAAAAACTCTTCAGCATTATTATGAGTATATATATACATATATAGATAACATCAAGAATGTAAAGTCCTCATTTTAATTGACTTTCTGCGTTATACTGTTTATGGGAATAAATTAAATGGGACAAATATCAGAATGAAAAATAACACCAGTTATTTTAAATTCAGTCATTCGTGCTACTGACTGGGGCGAATGGGTCGTAAAGTGAATCATTGAATAAGCCTCAGTGATCTCATCGGTAGAAGATTCATCTACCGATAATAAACCTAAACATAATCTTCTACCTAAGCAAATAATAAATTAAAAGCTTGTAACCTTCTAACAATAGCTTAATAATATGTATTTAAATAAAAAAATAGCGTTGATGTTTGTTTTGGTTTTATGGCTCTCGTTTAACTTTTGAAAACGTTGCGTGTCCGCTACAGGACAGGCAGATTCTAGTATTATGTCAAAGGAAAGTCAAAAAAACTCAAAGGTGACTGACTGACTGACATAGTGATCTATCAACGCACGGCCCAAACCTCTGGACGGATCGGGCTGAAATTTGGTATGCAGGTAGATGTTATGACGCAGGCATCCGCTAAGAAAGGATTTTGATTAATTCAACCCCCAAGCAGGCAAAATAGGGGATGAACGTTAGTATGAAACTTGGTCAATTTTAAACCTATCGGGCTTATACATATTTTGCATACATAAAGCTACTAAGACGTAGGCATCGCTTAAGCAATCATATTGATAAATTCTTACCCCCAAGGGGGTAAAATAGGGGATGTATTATAGTGTGAAACGTTGTCAATTGTAAAACAATCGGGCTAAGACTTTGCATACGTAAAGCTACTATGACGTTGGCATCGCCTAAGCAATCATATTGATAATTTCTAACCCCCAAGGGGGTTAAATAGGGGATGAACGTGAATATGAAACTTTGTCATTTTTTAACCGATCGGGCTGAGACTTTGCATTCATAAAGATAATATGAAGCAGGCAATCCTTTTAGAGAATATTTAAAAAATCCACCCCTAACGGGAAAAATAGGCGATACCCAAACCGTAATCCACGCGGACGAAGTCGCGGGCGCCCGCTGGTATGCTCATATTATCTGTAATAATTTTTCATTGTATATAGCAGTTAAGTTATAAATTTATTTGTACATTCTCTGAACTCACATTACATATTTACATTTGCTAGTTGAGGGTTGACCTCTACAACGCGAGCGGCGAATTTAAACTTCTAAGCCACAGTTTACTCTTTATTCGAGATATGAGAATACAATTTGGCAGCGAACTAAAACAACTGGCATGTTTAGACTTCAACTAAAGCGATATTTCACTTTAATGTTCGGGTTGGGTCCGAATAGAAGTGTCCCGGTGCTTTCGGCTGATCAGGGATTTAATATTAAATGCGTTTATTATGATTAGTTGACTTCCATGCATGCCAGGCGGCTTGTTGGGAGTAAGTTTTAACAAATTGGCCATTTTAGGAGTTGAGTTATCACATACTTTTTTCTAGGCATTTTTTTCTTTATTATGATTAGGTCATTTTTAGGTGATAAAGTTGAAGAGTTTGGAAGTTTTTCGTAAGGCGTGTGCATGTCTGTGTCGTGCTTCGTGCATCTTTAATATTAAAACTGACTAGTCTGTGAAGATGACTTACTTGTCTTTGCAACAGGAATCAGTTTGGTAGAAAAGCGTATTGGAGTAGGCCAGAAAGAAATGACTTATAATTTTATTGATATTCATTGACATCGAAGTAATACCAAATAATGATGTGATAATTTTCTAATAAATGTACTCTTAATTTAATACGAAGCAATTGATTTATTTCTTCACACGCCAAAGCATTAACATCGTTCTTATCTAATCAATTGATACATGGAAAAGTTGACTGATCAGAAATAATATATCATTTTTTACGGTTCAGCGGCATAATTTATGACCGCAACAAAGATCGCAGTACCCCATTTATTGACCCCTGGTGTTGTTACAACCGCTGGCAGTGACTCCCTACGCGCCCTTGCCCAAGCAGAGTGGAATCCCTCTCGCGTCGCATTGCGGGCGATTTTCGAGGGTGCCCGTAAGCCGACTTATAAATTGCTTTAATTTAATATATCGTAACTGCGAACCGGGCTAGCGGCATTGGAAACATTTTTCTCTTCAAGGGGAGTTTGGCACCCCACCATAAATAAGTTCCCGCCAAAGCTTAGAATATACGGCATGTAACGAGATACGGTTTAAACATTCGGCGGTGAATTTGCCTTTTTTCGCAACGCATTACGAGGAGACAAATGTGAGGGATAACAGTGTTAAATTTTTGTTTAAAATATTTAACCGTTTATTTCGCTCGAGTGTAAACGGCTATTCCGGCAGGAACAACAAGCGTATTTGAAATTTACCGTAATGTTTGCAGCTAAATGAATTTTATCAATCGTGGTTGCACAAGATACTCCAGTCAAAATAGACATTCCAGTTTGCATTTATTCCCAACAAGCTGGATTTTTGTGCAGGCCTTGAATAGATCATTACAAATGATATGTTAAAAGTCCCCATCGATCCCGCTTGTGCGTTGTTTTTTATTCGTGGTCAAAGGGCCCAAATTCGCGTTTTTTGCTTATATGTCTGAAACTAAGAGAGCTATCGAAAAATGGTTTAGGGAAAGTTTGTAGATCGTAAAATTGTCTACCTAAAAGACCTGTACACTTTTCTTGTACAAAGCAGCGCTGTCGAGATATCTTGACTTTAAGCCGCAGGAAAGTCGTATTTTCGAGTAGCCCACATTATGCAATTACAATAATAAATTGAGTTGAGTAGTTTATCTAGAGCATGTGGCAGTTAAGTATGGATTGGCTCTAAACTATTATTTACCAATTTCCAGCACCAACTTTCAGGATTTAGATCATTGAAGTCAAAAAATACAAAATGATGTATCAAGCTTGCATTCATTCCCAACAAGCGATACTTTTGTGCAGGGCTTGAATATGTCATTACAAATGATATGTCAAAAGACCCCATCGATCCCGCTTGTGTGTTGTTTTTTATCTGTATTGAAAAACTTCGGATCCTATTTCTAACCTTTCTGGTTGTCAAATCTCAATGGTACCCAAAGAGACTTTTACTCCTTACATGAAATAAGATCGATTGGCACGAAAAAAAAATTTGGAATTTTCAGTACAAAATGTATGGGAAAAGTTTTTTGCGATTTCTGACATTTCTAGTACTCAAACCTCTAATGATCCCATAATCCCATGTAATAGGATCGATTGACATGAAAAAAATTTTCTGCCTATTTGAGCATTTTGTACTGAAAATTCCAAAAAATTTTTTCGCGCCAATCGTTCCTATTTCATGTAAGGAGTAAAAGTCTCCATGGGTACCATTGAGGTTTGACAACCAGAAAGGTTATAAATAGGATCCGAAGATTTTTAATACAGATAAAAAAACAACGCACAAGCGGGATCGATGGGGACTTTTGACATATCATTTGTAATGACTTATTCAAGCCCTGCACAAAAGTCCCGCTTGTTGGGAATGAATGCAAGCTTGATACATCATTTTGCCTTTTTTGACTTCAATGATCTAAATCCTAAAAGTTGGTGCTGGAAATTGGTAAATAATAGTTTAAAGCCAATCCATACTTAACTGCCACCTGCTCCAGATAAACTACTCAACTCAGTTTATTGTAATTGCATAATGTGGGCTACTCGAAAATACGACTTTCCTGCGGCTTAAAGTCACGATATCTCGACAGCGCTGCTTTGTACAAGAAAAGTGTACAGGTCTTTTAGGTAGACAATTTTACGATCTACAAACTTTCTCTAAACCATTTTTCGATAGCTCTCTTAGTTTCAGAGATATAAGCAAAAAATGCAAATTTGGGCCCTTTGACCACGAATAAAAAACAACGCACAAGCGGGGTTGATGGGGACTTTTGACATATCATTTATTATGACGTATTCAAGGCCTGCACAAAAATCCAGCTTGTTGGGAATTAATGCAAGCTTGAGTCTTAATTTTGTCTATTTTGACTGGAGTAAGAATTTACTTGTTCATTGATTTATGAAGGATCACCACTTACTTCCACTTTAATACCATGAATTCAAAACTAGATTTTTTACAAGTTTTAATTTAATGTCTCTATTAAGCAGACACAGCTTGCAATAACACAAGAATACTTTTTCGTACTTGATGAAAATTGGCTACTTAAATCTTTAGTTTGTTGCCAGAGCTCAGTTGGGGAGGGTATGGGGTTAAGGCCGGCAACACATCAACGATACCTCTGGTGTCGCGGATGTCCATGGGCGTTGGTGATTGCTTACCATCAGGCAACCAGCTAGCTCGTTTGCCGCCTCTGACATTAAAAAAAAATTTAATACCGACTTGAAAGTGATCTAAGACTTTAAGACAGGTTGCAGCATCAAAAAAAGAACAATCAAAAATTCAAGTTGATTTTCTGTTAGAGTACCTACTCGCCTGGAAGAAAACCACTAATTGGTTACTTCCTAGGAACAATAATTATTAACTTTAATAATGAAAGCGGTAAGATATTGATACGCCAGTATTCCGAGGAAGCCAACCTTTTAAACAAATAAGTACAATGAATAGGCAGGGTCGGGCTATCTTTCAACCCTTCTCTGAACCCAAAGCCTCCATAATACACCTCAATAGTGTATTAAGTGAGTAGTTTTTAAGTTGCTTTCATACAAAGATTACCTATCTCTGAATACGGTATTGGACTGACAAGTCGAATCACCTACTTTTTTTAAATGTCAAAAACGTAAACATGTAGGAAAAATTGTATGAAATATTGAATCGTGACGTCATGATGCTGCAATAGAGTCAAATCAATACTCTTTTAACTTAAGTTAGCTGTAATAATTTGTTAAAAGCTCAATAGTAACTGTGAGATAAAAAATTGTGCCTAATTTTTGATTTCCTCTTTTAATCTTAGAATGTCATAATTTATTTCGGATGCAGTCAAACACCCAATTCAACAATTTAGTTAGACCCTTAACTGTTTTTTTTTTATGAGTTTATTGGGATACAACAATAAAAAATTTAACCCTAGTTGTTGAAAATATATGATTAACTAATGAGTGCAATCACTAGTCATGTTGCGGAGATCCGTATCCTTATCCAAGGATATCCACCGGGTAAAGATGAGGAGTTAACATACCAATTGTGCAGAGTTAACAAAATGTATTAAAATCAACTATTTTTTCGATGAGAATCGTTATTAAACCCGCGGAGTGCGAAGTGTAAACTACCGTTTTAAGGTCACTTGCAACTATACCGATTGCATAAAAAAATTAAGATCCGTATCCGCGGATCTTGCATCGCATATCCGTTTTCGGATCCGTACACATTTGTAGCGATCTGGGTCATCACTAGAATTACCTCTTATCAAGTTATATTTGATGGTACAAATCGCAGATTGGCTTTCATTGCATTAGGTCCAAGTCCAAGTTAAATGTAGTAGATATTTAACTTGATGTTCTCTCCTCTAAGCATTAGGTTAGGTTGTTCGTGGTCATTGGTTTTGATTGATGAACCAATATAAATAAATGAAATACAAAGCTAGACTATTCGATTGCGATAAGGTTTTTTGGTCAAAGATACATATGTAGGTGTAGCAATATTTAATACTAGCTTTTGCCCGCGGCGTCGCTCGCGTTAAATTATACGGGGTAACACAGAGGAGATCTCGGAACGGACTTTTGCGAGTCATACGCTTACTCCCGTTCCCGTGGGAATTTGGCAATATCCTTTTGCAACTAAGTTTAGAGCTCACTAAGCTACGCGTGCTAAATTTCAAGCGTGTAATTTGAGCGGTATAGATTTTTCATACTTATGTTTTTTTCCTGCTAACCCCCGTTCCCGTGGGAATTTCGAGAATTCCTTTCTTAGTGCACCTCCACGTTACATAACTACGTCCATTCCAAATGTCAAGTGCGTACGTTAAGCCGTTTAGGCTGTACGATGATATAACAACAAGTCAGTTTCTCCTTTTATACATATATTTAGATTCTTATAGATTCTGATAAAATTGTCCACGTCGCTTGTGTAAGGCTATAAATTCGATTGCTTTTAAATTCTAAAAATACAATGCTACCTACACTTATTGTTTTCATGGAATTGTGTATCAACAAAGCAGATAGGTGTAATTGAGTGAATTGATAAAAAAAGATTTGCCTAAATCTATAAAGACCAAATATTGAACAAAACAGTTTTTGCGAATAGAAATATATTTTTTTCACATAATTCGTTCTCTCTTCTGTGAAATGAGGATTCTGTGAAAAGAGGAATGGGTCCAGTAGTTTCGGAAATATTCTACAATACACAAACAAAAAAATCTTACCTATTTGTAAATATTAGTATATCTTTGGATTATCTTTTTTATTATGTAGTGCTACCATATACGGCATGTTGTTATAGACAGGCTAAAATCATTTGAATCTTAATAACAACCATGGTAACAATGAAGATAATTAACTAATGAAAAAGAAAAGTAAGACAGATATATACCAATAAAAATAAGAACATAAGTAATTATATATTTTAAGAAGTTTACCTTCATTATCACCTGTCTACTATATCTACGTACAAAACGTACATACACATACATACATGTAGTATATACCTGGACGAATTGACTTCTTATACGCACTCACAGTTGCAGTCTATTGTAGTATTTTTATGATAGAAAGAATGCCGTTTTATATTTCGAAATCATAAACAAATCATTCCCAGACGAAAAATAAAGCTATTGGCTCGTCATTTCATAGGTTTGATAATAGAAAGTATCCACCAAGTGCGAGTCAGACTCGCGGACTGAGGGTTCCCTGCAAATACTATTTAGCACGTAAGAAAAAAAAATACTTACGGGAATTCGATAAAACCAATTTTCGATGGTAGTTTGTATAATAATGTACAGTATATAATTTTTCATACTGTTTTTATAGCAGTTAGAGAGAGGGGTGCGGAGGGACAAACATTTTACCATTTTGTAATGTTCTCGCACGCAAAGTGTTCACATAAGAAAAAGAGATATTATTATATAAAACCTCGATATAATTTTTAAAACCTATCCATAACACGTACATGTTCAATGAAATATGTTTTTTAAGTTTCGTGTGAAATCTTTAATGCGGATTACAGAATACATCTACTCACCAAGTTTCAACAGTATAGTACTTAAAGTTTCGGAATAAAGTGACTGTGACAGACTAGCGGACAGACAAGCTGACAGACAGACAGACATGACGAATATAAAACAAAATATGTACGTTTATCTAGTATTCTAAATAGACTATGTTATTAAGTGATAATGTAGCTACTAATGGAAAATAAGTTCGGAAACCGGTTCATTAGTTTTGAGTTTATTCGATAAATACATAATGCAAATATGTATTATAAAGACTTGCATATATACTAGAATACACGTACGTGTCTACGCCCTGTTACTGATATTGCTCTGCTATGTTTACGATATTTATTTCATTTGGACTTCCAGCTTGCATAGAATTGTATTTTAAATACGTACAAATTTATTGTGGGTGAGTAACATTTTACTGTAACAACCACTCTTTAAATAAAGCGTGTAGAGTACACCAATTTCCTCCTTAACAATTAATAAGACTAGGATTGCCCTCAGTGTATTATTTATTATGTATGAGAAAATCACTGAAAGCTCTTACAGATCTGGTAGGCTAGCCAAGATGCCACTTTGACGAATTCGCCATCCGCTTTCATAGCGACTTATATCTCCATCCCGCTCACATAAATAGCTCGTGTGCGGGAGGGCCACATAAGTCGCGACGAAAGCGTATGGCGAATTCGTCAAAGTGGCATCTTGGCTACGGGCCCTGGTAGGCTAGCCAAGATGCCACTTTAACGAATTCGCCAGACGCTTTCGTAGCGACTTATATCTCCATCCCGCTCATATCAATAGTACGTTTTCGGGAGGGCAATATAAGTCGCGACGAAAACGTATGGCGAATTTGACAAAGTGGCATCTTGGCTACGGGCCCTGGTTAGCCATTGTTGAATTTGGGTTGCATTGTGTTTACTGAATGCTTGGTGTTGATGGAATTTCGGCATCGATATATGTTTCAGTTATACGAGAGAGATTTCAATAAATTATCTGCATAAATCAATGTTCAACATGAATAAGAACACATTAGCATAGCTGGGCACCGTTAATAAAATAGTTAACTTCGTTAATCGTTAATCCGCTACAAAAAAAGTTAGCTTCGTTAAACGTTAAAGCGTTCCATTTCGGAAGAATTAACGCAAGTTAAAGTTAATCGTTAATCCGTTAACTATGTGTAAAAATGCACTTTTATATCGTTGCGTTAGTGATCTTATAAAACCTGTTGGTTGGTTTCAGTTCTGGAAGTTAACAGGTTAGGAACTATTGAGGTATTACTACTACATACGTATAGAGATGACATCACGAACAAAAAAATTCTTACCCGCATTGTGATCCAAGGACCACAAAGTTGCAGTCTAATTTTCTTTTTTTTGAACATTTTTAAATCAAAAAATGTCGTGTTGTGTTTTAAAAACATGTACAATCATTATAAGACGAAAAATGAAGATGGTAGCGAATTATAAAATAGATAAAAAGACAAAAATATCACTGAATTATCCCTCCAATTTGACGCAAAACTTTTGTTCGCGAAGTCCACTCTATACGTCCACTCTTTTCTATTTCTATTTCTATACGTAGTAGTAATACCTCAATGTTTGGAACAAAACAAAATACTTGTATAATTCAAATTGTTAAATGTGTAATTTAATCGTCGGACATAAGGTACATATTCCCATTCATAAACATTAACATGTTGATGATCTCGTCAGAAAGCGAGGCTCGTTTTGGTGTTAAAATGTCTTTATCATTGAAAAACAGACGTACTAACTGCAGCGCTTGAGGGTATAGCAGTATTGTATTTAATAAATAGACTTATAAATATCAATTCCCCGAGGAATGCAGCATCGTTGAACGAGTCTTTTGATTTCATGTCCAGCCAGCCAGTTGGAGCTCTTTGGTTTTTCTATAGACTGAGTGACAGAATTAAAATCTTCCACGTCAACTCCGTTGTTACTCGTATAGCTCCCTTGACTCCCTTCGTCATTTAAACTGCCATGCGCCGCGCTCGCCGCGCCCGGCACTGTCTAAACCTGTTTTTCGCGCCTCGTCCCGCAGTGCCGTGCGGTTAATAGTAGGAATTGGATTAACGATTAACGGACTTCTGCATATTTAACGGAAGTTAACATGTCCGTTAACAGTTTTTTAAGTTAACTTAAAAGTTAATCCGTTAATCAACATGTTAACTTCGTTAATTAACGATTAACGGATTAACGAGTTAATGCCCAGCTATGCACATTAGGTACATGCACTAGTTACTGAAAGTTTATATGCAAAACTTAGAATAAAATTATATTATTTCTTAAAACATGCTACCCTAATGCAATCTTTACTAATATATTATAAAATTACTTTTGTGTCGTTTGCCGAGGAAGACTTTAAGCCATAGTCTAATAATTATGTGTGGGGAAACCGAAATCCACGCGGACGAAGTAGCGGGCGGCGGCTAGTAGGAATATATTTTAACACGTATTTAAAACTCTTTAAAATTAGATTTACAGTATAAAGTTAAGATAAAGATATTTATTCAGCAATAAAATTTACAAGGAAATTCCTTTTTTCAGTTTTTAGATTAGTCTGATTCTTGCACGGAACAAATAAAAAAAATATTGGTGCATAGAGCTGCAAATGTTTCATTCAACGAGGCGATATAGTATATTCTGTTTTATCGACAAAAAAATAGAATAAGAGTTATGTTAACTCCTTGCAGTATTTGCAAGGCATGCAGAAATGCATCTACTTATCCAACTATTCAGACGTTTGAATAGAAACCATTACTACTTATTGCACTGCGACACTAATTTGCACGCAAACGGTTGTTTCCGAGAATTAATTTAAATCCTTCTTATATTATAATTTCCGAACTAACTCAAAATACTTCCTGATTTGTGAATTGAGTAAACTGTAATCGTGGCAGCCTTCTTAACGGCCTCGTGCTTCGACTTATCAACGGTGTGTATTTAAATACTCAATAATAACAAAATTGTAAATTGTAACACGTGTAATTTCTGTGCCAAATAAAAACTTTTTTTCTTTCTTTCTTTCTTTCAAAATGAATATGAATCTATAGTAATATTCAAAAGTGGGAAACGATGATTTCTTGTTTGGTTCAATTGAATATTCGCCAAAACTACTGGATGTGAAGAATAAAGTTGACATGAGGAACAGTAATGGACTATGTCTTTCTCTCATCGTGACCCTCTAGGATGTCGTGAAGTCCACGCACACAAAGCCGTTAGCGGCAAACTCGGGACCACAGAAAACATAAAAATATATGTAAGTTCTGTAGAGCTTAGTGGAACTTCTATCCCTCCGCTCATCTGGGGAAGTACCTCCATCTTACAGAGGACCGAAGTGAAATAGCACTTCGTAATTGTTGTGCTATGTTTCTCCTGGTGAGTAAGGTCGTCAGATCACATTTGGTGAGGGTATTAAAGGCAGGCAATGCATCTGCGAACCTTTTACGTTTGTTGTATCGACAGTGGTGCTCACTTACCATCAGGTGACCCTCTTGTTCGTTTGTCTCCCTATTACATTTAAAAAAAAATATGTGCCCGATAACATAGTTCAAGTAACTGGAGTCGGGAGTAGGAGAACGAAACTTTACCAAGCCGACAACTGGTTGGAAACTTCTCCTTTGAAGTATGCGGAAAAATCCGCGGCTCTAGAATTTCTCTGCATAGTCACGAAAAGACGTACATTGCCACTTCTTCCACTAATATCGACTATCGTCTGTAATCGACGTAAACTTCATTGATGCATGGGCCCACACATCAGTATCGGGCTCATATAACTGTTATGTGCTCGCTATTCAAGATTGCTGCTTCTGCCATACAGTATTGCCCACTCCCACTCCATTCGCCATCGCCCACTCTTTTTAGTCTATGTCTGATGCTCGAGGGCGCATTTGCTCTTTAGCAAATACTAGCGAACCTTAAACTCGTGAGCTTATTCCGCCCACTACAGATATTAGCTTAATAATGTTAACATGCTACTGGGTGTGTTTTTGCATCTTTACATTACGATTTATTTGATTTTCGTACCAAAACAAATCATTATTCTAATTGATTACTTACAGAGTTCTTATTTAATTTGAATAAATCTCAATAAAGGTCATGATTGTTGAAATTTTATGAGATATTATGTTCAAAAGAAATGTTACTCAGTACGAGTATTATTTGCTTCAACCCTCTTTTTATTAAAAAAGAAGGTTGTAGCAAATAATACTCGTACTCGTGTAGGTAATCCTCAAACCGCTTAAATCGCATTTGTGAACAAATTGGTTCACACGTGTACTGTACCTCTAACGAACAGCGAAAACTCTGTTCGTCAATCATGTTTGCAGAAATCCCATTTGTATATTTCGTATGGACGTTATTCGAATAGCTTTAATAAATATTACGTTACAAAACAGACCGTATAGAACAGTAGTTTGCGAGTATACGTAGATGTCAATGTTTGTGTCTGTATAAGTAAGGAGGTATAGGAGTGGAATAATCTAACCCACCCACACCTCAGTTCTTCAGTTCACGACTGTTGTACGGAAACTCGATACTCCGAAATGTCTAGTAGCAATAAATATTATTTACCAAGCGTAAACATTTGCACTAAACTGTTCCGCTTGCAAGTAAAACATATTAACTAACTACTAGGAACTAGCTTCCTTCAGGCCTTTACCAGGCAGTATATAGGACATGTTATTGATCCTTGGGTAGAATTCCGAGCGTCTTCTCTATAGCCTGTAAAAGCAATATTGCATGTGTAAAAATGTACACAGAAAAGTCAATAAGATTTATGGTTGGTATCATCACGTTTTAGGGCAGATTTGCAGTATTTAAGAGAGGTGTGCTATGTTCTGCACACCTGCTAGTCGCCAGAGCTCAGTTCTGGAGGGTCTTTTAAGCAGGCAAGGCAAGTCATCTGTGACCCTCCTGTTCGTTTGACTGTCTTGATACGAAATTTATCAGTGTTCCACTATCATAATTTCGCGGTCATAGATAATACAAAATAATTAGTGTTCCTCTACTTTAATTAAGCGTGTTATAGTAGCGTTGCAAAACTATCGATAGTTTGACTATCGATAGTTAACCTCGAAAAATAGTCACAATATCGATAGGACTATCGATAGTATCGATAGTACCGATACTATCGATAGTATCGATAGCCAATAGTATGCAATACTATTGATGGGCAGCAATATTTTCGATACTATCGATACTATCGAATTTAGATACTATCGATAGTATCGATAGTATCGATAGTTTTTTATCAATACTATCGATAGTATCGATAGTATCGATACTATTAGTACTATTTTTATGAAGAACTATCGATAGCTAAAAACTATCGATAGTATTGTTACATCGATATTAGGCGAATAAGCAATAGTATTAATTTCTGAATGAATTTGATAAGTTAAATACTTGTGTACTAAAACGTCAGATGTTAACGTAACCTTGTTCTTCCATGATCCCTAAGAGCCTTGCACTTGCAACTGAACACAAAAAACGCTATTATCCGTATTTTTAAATGGCGCTAATGCATGACCAACCTAAAGTGGCGGCTCACGGTCGTGGCCTACTTGAATTCGTTCCCATACCATTTTTTTTTATTCGTTCTATGTCATACGCAGACCTACTGCAAAAATCAAATAGACGTTGTTGTTAAATATTTTAAATAAATATCTTCATTAAACAAGACAATTAAAAACTATCAATACTATCGATACTATCGATAGTATCTAAATTCGATAGTATCGATAGTATCGAAAATATTGCTGCCCATCAATAGTATTGCATACTATTGGCTATCGATACTATCGATAGTATCGATACTATCGATACTATCGATAGTCCTATCGATAGTATTACTTTTTATCAAGGTCACAATAGTATCGATAGACTATCGATATTTTATACTATTGGTTGCAACGCTATGTTATAGGGACACGAATCGAAAAAAAATCTTTGTCAAAACCCCTGGTTTAAGTTTTAAAGATCTTAGTAGGTTTACAAAAAAAAAATACATACAAATAATATTAAAACGGGAATAAACGCGATTTAGTAGTTTAGTCTCGTTTTAATATTATTTGTTAGTAATGCAACGCGAAAGTTAAATGTTTTATCTAAAAAATACATAATTATTATGTATTACATAAGAGCAGGAAAGTGACTTTGTTTATTGCTATATACTCTATATTCTATTGAGTGATCCTCCGTCACATCTCATGGATGCTGGAAATAATTAAATTACGGTTCACAACTTTTTTTTTTACTATTTTACTAATACCCTGTAGAAGTAATATTCCTAAAATTTTATTTTACTTTTAATTTGCACCCGTAGCTTCAATTTCGAGTTACTCTTGTCTGACATTTTCTTTTGAGATTTTAGTTCACACAATTTAATTTACGTTTTGGTCAGGCTTACTAAAGTCAATGACGCATTTAAGATTACAAAACACTCGAGTGAAAATTTAGTTTTAAATAGATGTTCTAAATTAATAAGCGCACTGTGAAAATCAACTCAAGACATTAAAGATCAAAGTTCAATAGAGCGAGGCCGTATAATTACTGATTACGCTTGTTTTGTAATGGTTCAGTAATTAATATTTCTGAGTAAATTAATCAACGAAAGAAAACACACTAATGTATAATCTAAAAAATATACTTCAAATGAAAGCCAGATAACTTTTGTTGCCGCCGGGTCAGGATCGGGGCGGCAGCATAGAAAAATAAAACGCCTGCTCTTCCGTGTAAATCGCAACCACGTATATTTGTGACGTATAATCTTATAAAAACAAAATCAATATCAAAACGTCATAGAAAAGAAAATATCAAAATCAAAAATATATTATAAAAGAGGTTTGCGTCGGCAACATGGCCGCCCCCGGTGTCGAAGACACGAGAAAAAGTGAGGAAGGCGACGCTAGTCTCACGGGGGAGCTATACTGCCAACGCGGAACCATATAAATAAAACACATAAAATTATCAAAAATGGTCCGCGAGCCGAGGTCTACTTCCTAGCGAACCCGCCGAATCATGTCCCCAAGAGATGAACTCGTGCAAATGGAACGGCATGATTGCCACTAAAGTTCTTGAGTTGAGACACATGATTCAGCGGGCGCGAGTTCGCGAGGCCCTCCGCTTCCGCCGGTGAAGACGTGCAGCCGTAGGCGAGGCGTCTCAATAAAAGCGACAAGCCGCTCCGCTCCCAAACTCCGCCCGTAAAAATTATCGCCGGGTATGAACTGTCGAAGTCGAAGCCGGTCTGTCCCTCCGGTAGGCCTCTGCTAGGTAGCGTCCAGGCCACTCTCTCCGCCGCAGGTCTCCAATGGTCGCATGCACGTCCGCAGACTCTCTGTCGGGCACGTCGGGCGGCCGCTCACGACCCGTCGAACTGCCGGCTGCCATCCGGGAATGTAGTGGCGTCGCGCTGGTGGTGGTGAGCTGCACAACAGTGGAGACAGTGAGTCGCATGACGGCTAGCCGCATCGAGGATGAGCAGAGCGCTGGAGACGACGTCGAGATTGACACAGCCGGAACGCGCAGCGAGAGGCGGAGGAGGCCGTCTTGGCTTAAGTTCGGGTAGGCTTCGGCTGGGCAAGGCTCTCCGCGACGGGTCGGGCATGTGAGTTAAGCTGGGAGCGGAGGCGTCACAGACGCTTGGCATCTTCAAGTTTCCCGGAGTCGGCGAGTCCACGATGGGAGGGCCGTAGGGAGTAGGAGTAAGACCTTCGGCTAGAGGATAATCGCTCGTTGAGAGGTACGCGTACGCGCGCCAAAGAGATAGCGCGCGCGCTGTCGCAAATTGCGTAGCTAATATCCCTGAAGGGGTGCGCAATGGGCCCTGAAGGGGCGCGCAAAAAACCCAGAAGGGGTGCGCAATGGGCCCTGAGGGGGCGCGCAAAGAAACCTGGAGGGGGTGCGCAATGGGCCCTGAGGGGGCGCGCAAAGAACCCTGAATCTCAGAAGTGCCGGCGATAGTGCGCCGAAGTGGGGCGCAACCGGCTCTGAGAGGCCAACAAGAGGGCGACCACTGAGGGCCAGGGAGGCAATGAACGCGGCCAGCTCAGAGATGCTGGCGATAGTGCGCCAAATCGGAGTCGCAGCCAGCTCTGAGGGGAACGCAAGCAAAAGAGCGACCAGGGCGACCAGCATGTACCTCTTGTCCGCTACATAGGTGAGCATGATAACAAATTTGAAAGGGAGCGATTAGAATTTATTGCAAAGGTGTGTGATGTGCCATTTAAGGAACTGTCAAGACCTCATAGGTCCTATACGACAGAAACAAGAAGGTCGTGAAGGCGGGTCACGAATGAAAAATGGAATGTCGAGTCGAGATGTATGGCCGCGGGGCTTGGCTCATTAGGCGGCGCCCGAGGTGTCGCGCTCCGATATCGGAGCGATGAGTGACACGGCTGACCGCGATGAGCGCCCGGTAAGAGCTTGGCTCGTCCTGGCGGCGCCCGAGGTGTCGCGCTCCGATATCGGAGCGATGAGTGACAGGGCTGACCGCGACGAGCAATGAAATGAAATAATGAGCTCAGGCCTCGATCGAATGGAAAAAATGGAACTACATGTAACAAGTGATAAGTGCATGATCGTGAGCCAATGAACGACTGAGTTGGGCGGCGCGGCGAGGATCGTCGGCGATAGCCCGCCGTCCAGCGCGCGGATGACGATGTGTGCACGAAGTCGCGCTCGTGGTGGACGCGCGCGCTGGAGGGCGGCAGTGCGGGCGCCTCGTAGTCGAGCTCGCGGAGGGCGCCGGTGCCAAATTATAGCCGTTCTGACAAAATGTGCGCAACGGGAGGCCGTCACCGAGGGCGCGGGTCGCGCGCACTTCGTGGTGGCGGCGATAGGCCGCTGGCAGCGGACGGGACTGCATGGCCCAGGCAGGTGAGCAGCGGCCGCGGCCACCTCAGAGATGCCGGCCAGGGGGCGCCCAATAGGGGGCGCAGCCGACTCCGAGGGGCCAACAGGAACAGGGCGACCGCTGGTAGCAACCTCTGGCCTAGTGGGCGCAGTTTTCAAAGTGCCGCGCGTGAATATGTCTGTGGGCAGAAACGGTCGAGTTAAGTTACTTGTCACGATATAATGATCCTCGCGCTCGGGTAGAACCCGTGGGGTGTGTGGCCCTATGTGTGCGGGAGCTTGGCTCATCAGTGCGGCGCCCAGTGTGTCGCGCTCCGACATCGGAGCGATAAGCGACACGGGTGGCCGCGATGAGCGCTCGGTATGAGCTTGGCTCGTCCTGGCGGCGCCCGATGTGTCGCGCTCCGATACCGGAGCACAGTGCGACACGGGATCAGGCCGCGACGAGTGCTCGGCACGGGAACACACAGCAGCCCGAGTGGGTCCGGGCTTAAAAGCGGGACCGAGCATGGGCGAGTAAGAGTCGCGCGCGGGCGACAGAGCGTTATTTGTCGGGTTGCGTATAAAATATCCCTCGCGCTCGGTTGGTGTCCGCGGCGTGTGTGGCCCTAAGAGTGCGAGACCTTGGCTCATCAGTGCGGCGCCCAGTGTGTCGCGCTCCGATATCGGAGCACAGTGCGACACGGGATCAGGCCGCGATGAGCGCTCGGCAAGGGGACACACAGCAGCCAGTGCGGGTGCAGGCTTAGCTGCAGAGCCGAGCACGGGCGAGGGAGGGTCGAGCGTGGGCGAGGGAGCGTCCAACCATCCTCCGATAGCGGAGCGGCTTGTGCGGGAGCCGCACGCTAGGGCCGCGATATTCGCCTGCAGTTCAAGGAGCGCGGTGGCTTCCTCGGCTGCGGCAAGGTCGCGTCTGATCTTGTACACGCGCCTAGCGTGCGCTGCCTCGAGGGCTAGTATCCGCGCGGCTCGGCTAGGGGAGTTGGACATCGCCTGGGATGTCATCGCCGGTAGTGAGAAAATATATATAATTGGGTACTCACAGTTTCCACGTAACTACTTACGGTGGTGATGCCGACGACTCCATCCCACTTCTGACACCACTTGTTGCCGCCGGGTCAGGATCGGGGCGGCAGCATAGAAAAATAAAACGCCTGCTCTTCCGTGTAAATCGCAACCACGTATATTTGTGACGTATAATCTTATAAAAACAAAATCAATATCAAAACGTCATAGAAAAGAAAATATCAAAATCAAAAATATATTATAAAAGAGGTTTGCGTCGGCAACAACTTTCACACGCAAAGACGTTTTCTTAAACTAATTCATTTACTCAGAAATATTCTTTACTGAACAGTGTTTATAACTCGAAGATGAGAAAACTGAACAGGCAGTTGAACTTAATGAAAACTAAACCATAACGAATCAAAATCATTGCAATAACTTCATCTAGTAAAAAAGATTGGATCGAACAGGAAGAATAAATATCAACCATTGCTCCAACGTTTGGTGTAATGGTCGAGAAGTCGGCTATTACACCAAAGGTCGCGGATTCGATACCCGCACGGTACAAACATTTGTGTACATGAACATGTCTGTTTGTATCGGTCTGAGTGTTTCTATGCATAAAATGTATGTATTTACAAAAAAAATAAGTATATAAGTAATGTTTATCCGTTGTCTGGCAACCATAGCACAAGCTAATGCTTAGTTTGGGGCTAGATGGCGCTGTGTGAATAATGTCCAGAGATATTTACATACCTATGTTTATATTGATTATGTTGTATATGTATTGCAAGAAATAAAAAATAAATAAATGCGGCAGCGTGGCCGAACAACGAGATTTGACTACTTCCAGACTGCGAGACTGCGGGCAGCTTGTAGCGACCGCGAGAATTCTGGACCACTGGTTAGAGCTCAAATGGTTTGAATGAATTAAAGATAAACTTTAAACTTTCGCGTTTCATTACTAACGAATAATATTAAAACGGGACTAAACTATTAAATCGCGTTTATTCTAGTTTGAATATTATTTTATCACGCACAATGAATCTAAGAGGCTAAGTGCGAAAAATTCCCCGGTCACTTAAACCTAAATAAACCACCGATTTTCTAGTCAGTTAAAATAAAACCACAATGATAAGAGATAATCAGAACATTGACGCGAAAATGTTACTACTTCGTTTATTTTTATTTATTAAGTACGATTAAACACACACCTGTCAACACAAATGCACGTTTGAAATTCAGCGTTAAATGCACATGTGAATATGGGCTTACGTAACGCTCGTCTCGCGCTCATCACAGGCTGATTAATTATTTATGCATGATTCGCGCCAGCAAAGTAATTGCCTCTGACTTATATGCAACCCTTAGCATAGTAACTCACTAAGCCGATAAAACGCGGAAGCAGTGCGGCCTGCATTGATTTTTCAACGATATAACGCAGCGTAATTTCGGCATGGTGTTGTCATCACGGGCGGGCTTGACGATGTCTGGGAGTAGTCGGCCGTTTGACGGGCCCGTTGGTCGAGTGGTCAGAGACCCTGGCTACGAAACCAAGGGTCGCGGGTTCGAATCCCGCTAGGGGCAAATGTTTGTGTGATGAACATCGGCATTTGTTCTCGAGTCATGGATGTTTATAAAAGTATTTAAGTATGTCTATCCGTTCCCTAGCATCCATAGTACAAGCTTAGAGCTTAGTTTGGGGCTAGGTAATTGGTGTGTCAGTCCAAGGCATTTATTTTATTTATTTATTTTATTTTATCAATCATTTAAAATACATTGCAGGCGTATCAAGTCGAACTTCGGTCGCCTTTCTTCGGCTTAGTGTGTTTCTACACTAAGATGGCATAAAGCCGCGTTTCCACCACTGGCATACATCATGTATTACTAGGAATACACAACCGTGAGAATGACATTTGCGCTCAGTGAATCGCCCCCCAGATGGCACGCTAAGCCGTTTGTCTCCGACTATGATCACAAAATGGTTTTCCTTGTAAGGGTTTACGGATGTTGGAAGCTTAATTCAAAATTGCAGTTGCAACGTACTCTGGGGTCCACTACAGATGTAACCGGAATTTGAATTTGTCATAGGTACGTATTGTTTTTCATTATAGACAAAATAGATCGATATCTATCGATGCGATGGGTAGGTGACCAATACAAAACGTGAGGTTACCCCTCCACCCACTGGTGGGTGAATCCTGTGGGTGATGCCCCAGCCCAAGAAGAATAAAGTAAGTGACGTTTACTTTAATTGTTTGTTATAAAATAACATTGCATCACAAACATCACAATTCGTGATATCGCTAAAAGTAAACCGCTTTTGATTTCCCCATAGGGACCAACTTGTCACACGCCGATTCTATCTAAAGAGCCCCAGCAAAGTTTATAAGGTCATTAGTATTATTGTACTTTTGAAATTCCGCTTTATATTTTTAAGCGACGTTATGCCAGACGTTTTTGGATGATTTTGATTCAATTTAATTTGTTTTCATTTGTCCATTTTAATAACAGATTTTCCGTGTGTAGGTGTTATCTGGCAAGGCTTCCTCTCCGAAATTGTACTTAAAATTTATCCGAGGCGGAAATCTATCACTGATCCTTCAAAGGTATTAAGTAATTGAAGATGCTATTTTAAACAAAGATTAAGTACTTACAATATTAGCTATTAATTTACATAGATTATTGATTACTCCTTAGTAATTCAGTGAACGATCGTAAAATAAGTATAATTACAATATTCAGCAACTTTTTGAACTCACTGTTAGATGTAAGCCTCCTTCATATGCGTTCATGTCTTTTGTGCCGTTTTAAATATATAAATAAAAATGG
Source organism: Nomophila noctuella (assembly GCA_958496325.1). Lineage (NCBI taxonomy): Eukaryota > Metazoa > Arthropoda > Insecta > Lepidoptera > Crambidae > Nomophila > Nomophila noctuella. Next base: position 4,336,596 of record OY292490.1, on the reverse strand, counting down.
GGGTTTGGCATTCAGTTACCAATCTGGTCAGGCAGGTTGGTGAACGATAAAACATATTTTGTTTATTTATTTATTGTTGTACCAACATTTGTTAACACAAATACACATATAATTAATTAGTTCACGGGTTCACGGTCAGAACTAAAAACAATCGAAACAACATTATGTCAATTTGCAAAATAAGTTGAGCGTGTCATATCACAGGCCCTAAGCACATTTATGTATTACTAGCGGCCGCCCGCGACTCCGTCCGTGTGGATTTCGATTTCCAATAGCCTAAAGTCTTCCTCGTCAAATAGACTATCCAGCATAAAAATAATTTTTCAAATCGGTCCAGTATTTCCTGAGACTAGCGCGTTCAAACAAACATACAAACAAACTCTTCAGCTTTGTAGATAATATGTTTAATCGAAGTTCAGTAACACAGACAGACGTCTGAATGGGCTACGACGTTGCTGCAGCTTTCGTCCCGAGTTTGCCGTGACGCGGTTACGTGATAACAATCGCATTAAAATTCAAAACAAGTCTTCCAAATGCCGTAATGCGATGAGAGTAGAGCGAAATGTTCGCTTACATCCTTGCTAGTTCCTTTGTTGTTTTTACTGCTCAGATATTACTATTTTTTGTTTGAGATCCCCAGAGCGCATACAAAGAAGTTACCGTTAACGTTTTCTTTAAAAAAGGCATTTGGAGCCAAAGAAATAGGTTTCCAGGGACGTTACGCTATGGCACGGGTAATTAAAGTGCAAACGAAGATACTAGAAAATATCAGTTTACACTTCTTAAGCAAGTAAGTGACAAAAGTAGTGTAAGTAAAAATGTCAGCATACTTTTCGCGTGAGACAGTCATGCCACTTCAATTGTAGCCATATAACTTTTCGACCAACGAAACCGACACCCCGAAAGAGAAACGACGTGAAATTTTATTTCTCACCCGCTTTGGCCATGTAACTTGCTACGGGTTCCTTCCAAAGATATCTTTTGTGACACAACTGGTGTTATACTCGTAAATGTAGCAGTATTATTAAGCAATATTAAAACAACCACACATTACAAACAGACATAGTCATGCACACAAATGTGAGAGTCCGAACCAGTCACATTTTATTGTTACAAACATCAACATCAACAAACATCGCATTATCTCTTTTGCGTTAGTAAGTATAAATATTGTGGCTTGAGTTAGTCACATATTGTGAGTGAGTTTCATCCCATATAACGTCTTGTAGGAGGTAGTTGATTAAATAATTACTTTGCTGGTGAATAGAAGGAGGATGAATACCTATGCCAGTCCAAATTGAATGACTTGATGACGTTCCTGCGATATGCCTGTGGCCGGTGCTTATACAACTTCCATATCAAGATATTAATAGACATCTTCATGTTCACCCCGCCAAACAAAATGAGGTTTATTATTATTCGGGCTTCAAATGAATAATTAATGAGGAAAACGAATGTATTACACACTTAATGAATAAGTTATTTTGTGAGGAGTTCTAATTAATAAGGCTGAAATATCGCTTAAGAGACTCAAGATGAAATTGGTAAAGCTTTGACGATTCTAATGTGGATAATAACAGTCGTTTCCATCCCACTTGACTCAAAACATGGCAGAACCTACAGTAATTATAGCCAAAATAATAGTATATATTTTTTATTAACACTCAATCTTTACGTTTTGTCTAAAACTCGAGACATTATATTCTAACTGCAATTATTATTCAACTAGCGATTCCGTCTGCGTGGATTTCACATATTCTATACCAGTGGTTTCTGTGATTAGCGCGTTCAAAAATATGAACAAACAAACTCTAAGGATTTATTATACTAGTAATGATTGACGATAATAAAAGCTTCTTAGAATAAAATAAATATAAAATTTGGTCTACCTCAGAATTCAATTAATTTGGTACCTACGATGTTTGTTAATTTCTAGGTGTTATTTGAATTATGCCTATTTGATTTTAATTCACGGTGCATAAGCAGCTTATCAATACCAGAATTATGTAGGTATGTGTTGATATGCGATATAAATTCATTTCATTGTATGTTTATTACTGAAGTTTCCAAGTAAAACATGAATACAAATTAATATGCTGTTTTCTGAGTTGACCACTCATGATAAAGTATTGATATCCTGTAGTGATATACATTTGAAATAATGTATTATTTTTATCGGTATCTATACTAATATAATAAAGCTGAAGAGTTTGTTTGTTTGATTCAGAAATCACTGAATGTGCAGGATCCTCACGGTGTTTTCCCCCACCACCGAGGTAATGGCACAAATCCACACATAGATTTGGAAAAATCCAGGGGCCCGGATTCAAACCACGGACGTCACGTTTGTGAGGCGCCGCCCGTACCACTAGGCCACCATCGCTACTAAATAAATAAACATTAAGTACTGCAACAAATTAAACAACACCATTTGGTGCGCTCTGTGATCGTCTTCCTATTTGGAAATATGGCAATATCTATGCTAATCGAGCTTTGCTGAAAACAGCCCGATTGCTGTGGCCGCTTAAACCGTTTATTTATTCGAGCAGAAACTCGCGGCCGCGTATCTGGTGCTCCATAAACGGTTAATGCTGTCTGTTCATTGCAGAAAGCAGCCTGTCAAAATACGTACTTAATTATATATTTGATGTTAGTGTTTAGAAAGCATCTGAGTATAATTTAAGGTTATACACACACCATTCGTTTTAATTTAATTGATAAGAAATATAAAGCATAGTACGAAACATACTAAATTGATATATCTGTCGTATAAGTATAATGTTGACGAGCAGTTCGGTGTAGTGGTCAGGAATTGTGTGGTGTGAGCTTTCCGATCCCACAATTTTTCCGGTTAAGCTGTGAAGGTAACCTTCAGCAACTACCAGCGACGTCCTTACGAAGAAAAAAGTGGTCAGGAAGTTGACTATTAGACCAAGCGACCGAGCGTTTGATCCCCGTTTAGGAAAGACCCTTGTGCGCATAAACATGTAGATTTGTCCTTGTTGGTCCAGCTGTAACACAAGTGATTAAGCTATTTAACACGGAGTAGAAAGAAGAAGAAAGAAGAAAATACATTTGTTGACAAAACACAAATACACCAACAATTCAATAAATAGTTTAGTAGATATAACAAAAAGAAAAGAAAAAAAAAAGAAAAACTAACATAGAAGAATAAGTCGTGTAGGCAGGTGAAGAGTGTTATGCCAATCAGGTCCGTGCCTCAGCATTAGTTACTACGGCGGCGGCCGCAGCAACGCTGTTGTTCTGGCAGGACCTGTTTGGAGTGGCGTATAATAAGGCGCAATATTTAAGTGCATGTACATATAGATATTGATAAATAAATAATAGTCAGATGAATGTATTAAATCAGCGTGGAATCCAGTGAATATAAGACGTCAACCGCGATTTTCATCGTTTAAAACGAACCCTGATACTCTTAGTGTTGTGTGCCGTGGAAATGTGGGTGACAATTCAATAAGTGACAGTTTCTCAACTGACATGTGTGTTCACAACGTGACAGACTCAACCAAGCCCGAGCAGACGACGCCCCGCATCACCAGTCCGCTTGCGACTACGGTTGCTGTAACGCAGCCGAAGCATCAAGCAGTACGAACGAGACGAACTTCTTAGCTATCCATGGATTCTCCGTGCGGGTGCCGGGTCCATCGCGTGGAACAGAGAGGAATGTCAGTCGGCGCCTGGGACTTTCGACCCGGCGTGTAGGTTTAAGGGTGTGTAGGTTTTACTACAAAAGTAAAAATCGCGTTTAGTCCCGTTAATATCAGTGTAGTATTGCAACGCGGAAGTCTAAAATCTTAAAATGTTGTGAGATATTTATTAATTTTATTTTATTTTTTTATTTTATAACACAAGTAAGGTGCATTTTGGACTCAAAAATGTATGTTATGATACAAGAGTACCATTTTAAAATGGCGTGCTCTAATATTGCGATGTACATGGTTGTCTGGATTCTGCTACATCTATTTTCGAAGCACCTTTAAAGTTAGAAGTACTACGTAGATAATTGTTAATCAAATACGGAAAAGCAATAAAACTGGACCGCGAGAACGTGTAAAGCAATTTTCCGGTTTTTATAGCGAAACAGTAAAAGGTTAACTTCCACTCGTGCAATGTTGTGAGCAAAGGCTAATTTGAAATAGTAAAAAACGTGCCGAATGTATGTGAGAGTCAATTGAACCGAAACAAATACAGATGGTTGCACGGAGTTTCAAGTCTTTTTTGTACAAAAGTTGTTTCACGTTCGTTCTCAAATAATCCCTCCATTTGAGTCGGGTGAAACTATTTAAAAGTTTGTTTCTTTAGATAAAACTACATTATAGGAGTTCAGGCGGAAAACTACGGTCGATTTATACCACTGATAGAAACCTGTCAAAAATGTGCCAGTGCACGTTGGTAATAAATGGAAGTATTTCCAGCATTAAGTAGTTATTATTTTCTATGATTTAAGTGTTTATTACAACGAACAAAAACAATTTCTACGAGAATGCAGACGAAATAAATCGAGCATCAAAATAATACATCAAGGAGTGGACTGCAACAGGAGATGATGATAGCATAGACTGTATGTAAACCAAAATTATCATTGGCCACAGCATCTTTGCCAAAAATGTTTTCATTAGAAATTTACATAATCACCTGAGACTAAATACCACTAAATATGGCTTTCTAATGCAGTGATAATTATCACGTTGTAAAAGCTTTATTTAATAGTATTTGGTACAATTTTGTTTACTCTATCCCTAAGGGCTGTCTTCACCAAAAATCACAGTAGAACCTGTGAAATTTTGTGTTTCCTAAACAAAGCACAGCGGAAAATGTACAAAAAAGCATTTTCACCAATTTTTATTTGAACTTTGTTTCGAGCACATTAATTTTAATAGGGTGGGGATTTCTTCCACAATTGCGGACCTCCAGTTCGATTCGCACAAAACGGTGCAGCAAAACGGAACTAGATATTAGAGTAAGCACACGTAGTTCAGATCCTACTTTATTCAACAAAAGACACGTACTTTCCACAGGAAATGACACACCGTCTCTCGTATTGTGGCGGATAAATTCCATCAAACAAAGTCTGAATGGAACACAATTGGCATTTGTACAGTGCAATTTGTATCAGATGGTATATGATAACTTAAAGTATGTTACAGTTTAAGTTATGAAATGTGAAAATGTGCCACTACCTGATAACTATCTGAAGCAAGAATTTTTTTTCTTATTTATTTAGGTGTATATAAATGCTGACTTGTTTTTATAGGAAAAAACAGAATAACATTGATTCACTTTATACCTACTACTAATTTTCTAGCGGCCGGCGGCGGCGGTGGAATTCGGTTTCCGTACACATAGTGTCATATTATAGCTTATAAAGCCTTTCTCAAGAAAGGGACTGACCAACACAGTTTTTTTTTTCAATTCTTACCAGTTGTTTCTGAGTTAGGGGCGTTCAAACAAACAAAAAAACTCTTCAGCGTTTCAACAATAATGTTGCACCAATATGGCTTCGTATATTCCATATCCTACACTTCAACGCCGCATCCATACCCTTCTGATAAAACTGAACAGTTTATTTGTTTGTTTGTTTCATTGTTTGAATGCGTCAATCTTAGGAACTACTGGTTTGAATTGAAAAAATCTATCTGTGTTGGAAAGTCCGTTTGTGGAGGTAGGCTTTAATCAATTTCATGTGTGCGGTAACTGAATCCCACGCGGGTGTAGTCGCGGGCGATCGCTAGTATGAGATAATACCCGTACTGGTAAACAAAACTCAATATATGCCCCGGTGATCCCCTCGGGCGGTGGACATACGCGTAAAAGCTTTTCCGTACAAAAAAATACCGCTAAAGACGGTTTTAAATAACTGTGTAACGAATATTTGGATGCAATTATTTGGATTTTCTATTAAACAGTCTATTAAATTTAAAGCTGAAAACTTTGTTTGTATGTTTGAACGAGCTAAGCTCAGGTGGTCCGATTTGAAAAAATATTTTTGTGTTGGAAAGTCCATTTGGCGAGGAAGGCTTAGTCGTGGGTATGGCCGCCGCCGTTCGCACCGCGCATCTCGCCGCCGATAGGTGTGGCATGCTTCATACAATTTTCTTTATTTGTTTTTTCCGCTCGCCACTGTCGGCGGCGCAAGACGCATCGCAAGTCACACCGCTGTGGGGTGTTAGGCTTTAATAACCTCGATGTGCGTAAATCGAAAACCACGCGGACGGAGTCGCGGGCAACCGCTAGTATTTTATGTGAATAATGTAACAGTTTTTTTTAATATAACTTACCTTTCTTACGAGTATATCTTAAATAACATTTAAATGTATTAATTTATCAACGTATTTTTCATAATATAGCCTAAGCACAGTCTAAAATAAGCAAGTTGAATTAAATTCATTAATACAAACAGAGTAAAACCCTGTGGCATTAAGTTACTCTGTAATTCTTCACGTACGTACAGCAGTAATTATTAATGTGGTATTTATTATGCTGTGAGAATATGAAATAATGCCAGCTTATTAATGGCGACTCCATTTCTCAACAAATGCGCGGTCTCATGACTCAGTGCCATAAAATTTTTGTTAAGAACGTTGCGAAGACATTTCTCTTTATTATATTTTCAATTTACAGTAGCCAATATTTTCCAAGTACACATTCTGTTAAGTCTAAACAGACATGACTTGTATGAGGTTTGAACTTTAGCAAACTGTGCTATTGTTATACAAAGCAGTTATGTAACAATGACACAGTTCACCATTGCATGGGATGTGATTTAGTCAGATTTATTTAACAATGATAATGTAAAGAATAAACTGAACGTATAAGGATCATTAACTTTAGACGTAACAGGACGAACCGACCACCGTAAAAAAAAATACTCAACAGGAAAACCCACGCTAGAATTCACAAATTAATGCCAATAAAGGGCAAAGCCAGGTGACTTGTTGCTAATTAGGTTGGTAAGGATTACGTACGACACAATTGTTTTTTACAGATAAGAAATATCTGATAATATCAGCTATCTTAAACCGCATCCATGGAATATAGATGAAGTTAAGGATATCAGAACCAATAGTGAAATTTAAAATATACTTGAAAATACAATATATAAACACCCAGACTAGTTCAAACATACATGTTCATGCACACAATTTTTTCTACAGTGCAGGAACCGAAGCCGCGACCTCTTGGTGTGACAGTCAAAAGACAACCATTACGCAAGCCAGTTATATTAGGTGCTGTGTAGCTTAGAATGGAACTACCCTATTTCTTTCCTTGGATGACGTATTCTTAGTGCCAACCCACGCTAATATGTATACGTGTCGACTATATCCTTCATAAGTACGTCTTGCCAAGGCTAACTTGGGAAGAGAAATTAGTTCCAGCTAGAAATCTAATTAAGTTCATATTTGAAATAAGAGATTGTTAGACTTTTGCGTTGCATAACTATATTTTGATATTTGTTAACGAGACTAAACGAAACGCCAAGCAGTGAGTCTGAGTAGTATATGTATATACGAGTATATGTATAATATGTACTACAAAATCAAACATCGCGTTTAGTCCCGTTAACAAATATCAATTTACTAGCGGCCGCCCGCGACTCCGTCCGCGTGGATTTAGATTTCCAATAAAAGCCTAAAGCCTTTTTCGCCAAATGGACTATCCAAATTTTAAATCGGACCAGTATTTCCTGAGATTTCAAACAAACAAACTCTTCAGCTTTATATGTATGTTAGTATAGATTTTAAATTAATTTAAAAATAAAAAATTATCAAGGTTTCTCTATTCCTTAATACGGCTCTTTTATTAAATGTCAAAAACGCAACCTTGTAGGAAGAACTGTATGAAATACTGGTATGTGACGTTACATACCAGTATTGTCAAATCAATACTCTTTTAGTTTCAATTAGCTGTAAAAATATATATTTAAAAGCTCAATAGAGACTGTGGCATAATGCTTTGTGCTTAATTTTTGATTTCGTCTTTAATGTTAGAAAATCGTTATTAATTTCTTATGCAGTCAAATAACCAATTCTGTATGTTTTGCACAAGATGCTATTTCGCGATCGCTATTGAAGTATTTGTGCGAGCGGGATTGGCATCTCGGCTAGCCCACTGGCACAATTCAGAAATTACATATTGTCATCACCATCATTCTAGCGTCTCTTCTGGTTACATTCTTGCCCATTGCGTCGGAGCTCAGGGTACGCTGGAACGAATATTGACCAGCCTGGTTTTTATAACGGGGCGACTATAGTTTAACCCCCGTAACCTTTACCAGGGAAACCAGACCATTTGGATCATTGTCGGGACCAACGGCTTAATGTGCCTTCCAAAGCACGGAATCATCATTTTTATCGAACAATCAGTTCATAAAAGCCTGCAATGACCCAACCAAAGTGACATTATATTGTATATTTAAATTAATGAGATATAATGTGAAACATTTCATCTGTGCAGAGTGTTCGTGAGAACTTTAATTTTTGTTTCCATTATTCTTGCGAGTTTATTTTAAAACGATTGGAGTGACACATATTGTTCGTATTCGGAGAAATTGAGTTGTGAAATACTCGTCCCAATATCAGTCGTAATTACTGTTTGGTTTTAAATGAAACTTCCGTGATTGGCGTGGAGATATCCAATCAGCGGTATTTCTAGTAGATAATTGAAAAGTATCAGATGCCCCATTGGTGCAGCGTATGTATGTACTTTGTATTACTCGTTCTTTATAGCAGTATCGGAGGCCAAGACACATTCTGGGTCGTAGAGCCATCGGAGTAAGTAAGTAATAGTAGTGTTTTGTAAATATTTTACTGGTAGGTATGTCTAAATATTATGTGTACAATTTTCAATGAATCAAGAGATATTTTTAACAATGTGCAATTTTTTTTGGTATGCTTTGACGAATACTATTTTTACATTTCTAGAGTAATCATACTATTATACTATGAGTTTTATAAAAGATGTTAAAGTTTGTATTTTCGGATGTTTGTCTGTCAATCACTCTGAAACAACTGAACGGATTTGATGTTATTTGATATTTAAACAGTATATGGGCTGACTTAGGTAATAAGATACTTTTTAGCCCAATTAAATGCTCCCATGTGAGAAAGAAGGAATCTTGATAACGCGGGTAAAGATGCGGGTAAATACTCTTTATTATATAACGAAATATTTCCTTTCAATATTTCCGAACAAACAGGCATAGATGTATTATTGATGTTATAGAAAATGAAACGTCTTTGAGAGCTGTTAGCCGTTAAGTATTAAGTCTGTACCTTTGGATTGAGATATAGAAATAACATTCTGGGAAATTGATTACGGAACAGTATGAGGTGGTAAGTCCACAACCGTGGATGACGTCCTAATCTCGTGTAGTTAGACACTATCATTAATATCCATCACGCCTTCATATCCCGGAAGACTTGATTTACGGACGTCCCGCCAGAAGGTGCGACCTGCATGTTGCCTGCCACTTCACTGATCAACGGAATAGGGATGTTAACACATATCATAATTAATTTCACAACACTTTTCTTAAAAAAGAAGACGCTTTTTAGCACGTATTGTATTGGTTTGTTTTCGTTTATACGTAAGATTAAGATTTTTAATAAATTAAAATTATACAATTAGTTACTCAGTTGACTTTAAAACTAGTGACGTCATAGTGTGCTATTCCCATACAAACTTCATAGTTTGGAATCGTTGTGACAATTAATAAAAGAAGCGCAAATGACTGGTGGTGGCAACATCCCTATTGGCTGTTTAATTGCATTCAAAATAATATAATACTAATATATACATAGTAAGGCGCTTGGCTCCAGGAAGAGCCAAGACCTAATAACCTGACTGTTTGATAAAATTTTGTACTTGGCCATTGTGCCCGTGCATCATTTTAAATTACCGGCACTTGTGCTGAGATAAAAAAGGAAAACTGATAAATAATAATAATTTATTTATATTTAAAATGATAAAAAATGAATTAAACTCTTACATTAAAGAGTTGATTAAAAAACTGCTCATACAATTATGCAACTGTTGCGCTTTTATCAAATTATTACAGTAAATCAAGTGTAACCTAAACTAAAAACATGTGACGTCATAGCTTAGAATTTCATACGGTTTACTATAAAAGCTTACTCTTTTTGCTTTCATTTAAAGTGAGTGATTTGACCTGTCACTCAAATACCGGATTGTTTGTATTGTTACAAGAAGAAGACAAGAAAAACACTAAGAGCGGAGGTGTGTTAACATCATGAACAAGAAGCTGCAAAATATTGCCATATTGACCCGCTTGGTGAAGTGGTCAAGAAGTTGCCTAAAAGTCAAAAGATCGCGGGTTCAATCCAAGAATTTTTGTGTGCGTAATGACGTATGTTTCTTTTCTGGGTGTAACATTTATCTATTTAAGTTTATTTGCATAAATTAAATTATTTTGGTATGTCTCGTCCGTCGTATAGTCTGTCGTATCCGTTCCGTAGCATGCATAGCACAGGCTTCGACATAGTTTGGGGCCAGGCAATTGGTGTGTTACTCTAAATAATTGTTAACTTATTTATTAATATTAGACATTTACATTCTGGTAAATTGATTACGAAACAGTATGAGGTGAATAAGTCCACTACCGTAGATGCGTGCAGATAGACACTAGCAATGAATAGATAGACACTACCAATAAATAAATAATAAATAAATATCTATGGACATTATTACGCCTTCATATCTCAATATAGAACCACAATAGGCCGAAAAAACGCGACTGAACTTCGGCGGGATTACGCCTGCAATATATTTTTAATGGAAGATGAAAATTAAATTCGGTCGCGTTTCTCTGCTTACGTGTGTTTTAGTAAAGTGAAGGAACACAAGAATGGAAGGTGATTAACGGTCGTCCTGCCAGAAGATGATCAACCGAATTATGATAAAATAGGGCGTGATGCTATACAACATAACCACGGCTATCATTCAATTAAATAATGAACTTTTATGTAGGTACTCCACAAAGTCCGCTGGACGAAAACCTATTTCAAGTGGAAAGTCCACTAATGGACGAAAGCCTCGCCTTAATCCTAGACCTATCTCACCTATAGTCACCACACTATGCATGCAGGTTTAAATGAGACCACAGTATGGTTAATGATAAAAACTTATAAAAAAATATTTTATTTCATTTCAGTAGTTCTACTGAAATGGAATAAAATAAATCCACTTATAATTGCAATATCCTGTAATAATAAAGTATAATAGAAGATTGCTGTTGCCTATCCCTTCGGAATTTTGTTACAACACCCACGGAAAAATGGAGAAGGTACCTCGTACTATTCAAGGTCAAAATTTCCTCAAGCTAATAATTAACGCCTGTCATTCGGTAATGTAATTACGCTGGAAAACCGTGTGAAATCATTAATTACAATATTAGGTATACTTAATACGTTTTTGTTTGACTTGCACCTACTTTATTTTATGTCCCTAAGACTTATACAAAGGGTTCCGTACAAATTCTATTTTTGTCGTAATAAAAAAATAAGTAAGAGGGGGAGGCGGGACACATTTTTTCACTTTGGAAAAGTCTCTCACGCAAAGTATTCACTTTCGAAAAAAATGATATAAGCAACCTCAATATCATTTTTAAAGACCTACCGATAGATAACGCCCTCGTATATGTTCAATGAAAAAAAACAACGAGTTTGAGTACAACTATGGGGAACCCCAATTTTTTTTTTCTATTTTCGTGTTAAAACCTTGTTGTGGTTCACAGAATACCATGTACTCACCAAGTTCCAACAGTATATTACTTATAGTTTCGGAAAAAAGTTGCTGTCACAGACTGGTGGACAGACAGACAGACATGGCGAATCTATAAAGGTTCCGTTTTTTGCCATTTGGCTACGAACCCCAAAAACAAATAATTTAATGTATAAATTAAAAACAAAACAAAAATAATCATTGGCGTTGTACGCACTAGGGTTGCTATTACTTAACTACTGTGCGTAACTTGACTCTCAGAAGGTGCAGATAAATAAAAGTCCGAAGGTCACTAATGATTGTATTTGCCAAATATTCATTACACGAATTTAGATACGAATTAATACAATTATAATGAGTTGAGATGGGAATGCGAGTTAGCTAGGAGCGCGACGGGGAACGACTGGCGATGATGCCGTCCTGAGTCTCGCTCGCGGTCTTATACGCTAAGTCAGCGAAATACAATGTTGTGTCCCTACATAACATCCCTTCCCAAAAATTTTATTACATCCAAAAAAAATTTTTAAATAATAAAAGTAGCTACTATAATTTTGATAAGTTAATTTTGACAACCCTAACGCAATCAGTATAAAGTACAACTTGTTTACTAAGTACGCTCCAGTGAATGAAATTTGAGACCTAAAGAATGCGGTTGCTTATCGCGTTAGCTATGTTCTTTGCACTGATTGTTACAATTGACCTGTTCTAAAAATAGATTTACAAACAATATTCAGAGTAAACATCGCAAAGAATTAAATTTGAAGTTATATAATTTTACAAAAACCTTTTGATCAATTAGTGACAAAAAATAATCTAACACACACACATATCAATCACACAAGATTTGTCAGTCTGTACGAAAAATCACGTTTAAAAATGCAAACAAACATAAAATTTCACAAAATGCTCACTCTCAATACACTGTAGGCTGTTGCACTGTTCCAACTGGTGCAGTCTGTACCCTGATGCTGGGTGCTTCCAGACCACCATTGGTAACAATTACCTGTCTTCTTAACCAGGTTTTAGTAGACTTCAAACACTGCTGTCTTAAAAAGCAGTAAGCCATAAACACCATTAAAATGACTGCAATCAAAACTATAATTATCAAATACTGAATCTTATCCTCCACTTGAGTCGTATTGGTAACAACTTGGGCCTGGGCAATGGCCATTTCTTCTTTACTTTTTCCAATACCCATGTTTACAGATTGACTAAATATCTCAGAATGAATTTACCAATGAAATTAATTTAAAATTACATCTCTCCGTGATCTACAAAAATAGTAACCATAGCATTTTTCGTACATACTGACTATCTGACCTACAAATTAGGAGTCGTGCCTTTCGCACACTCAACATAACTGCAATACATGCGTAACCTCAATGTTATGTTCTAACGCATAGTAACACATCACAAAAATAACATTTTATTTCCAATTAATTAACGACTAAGTATCTTATTACCTATCATCCATTTTGGAAAGGAAAATAATAACTTAGTAAAATTTCATCTTTACTCAAAATACAATTTTACAATGACAAATCAATAACAATTTCGAAATACCAATTCATTGCCAAATTACAAATTAAATCTTACTGGTGGTTTGACTACACGACCACTCCTTGTCTTTAATATGGGCTTTATCTCATTGTTGTTACGGTTCACAATTATATCCGCTGGTTCTACCGTCTGTTCTACGATGGGCGTACAAACATCACTATCATTATCGCTCAACAAATAGGCTGGCTTCAGACGATCAATCGAAATAGATACTTTACGGTCTGGCAACTGGATCAAAAATACTTTACTATTACGCCTCAAAACAGGATATGGACCATCGTACGGAGACTTAAGGGGTCGTCTGACTGTATCGTCCCTAACAAAAACGTGACTACATGATTTTAAATCTGGATGAACAAAGAAAGAACGACTAATATGAGATTTTGCGGTCGGCCTAAACTTGTTAATTGCACTACGTATTTTATCTACTAAATTGCTATCCAAACTATCCTCTACCTGGGTGACGTCGTAAAAATCACTAGGCAACCTCAAAGTGCGTCCAAAAGTCATCTCGGCCGCGCTAATGCTGTTGTCGCTCCTTAGCGCTGACCTAAGACCTAACATAACTAACGGTAACTCGTCAACCCATGAAGAATTATTTAACTTCGCCGATAGTGCGGCTTTCAACGACCGGTGCCAACGTTCTACCATACCATTACTCTGTGGGTGGTATGCAGTAGTACGTATTCTTCTTATTCCCAATAATCTCATTAAACTATTAAACAAATTACTCTCAAACTGTCTACCTTGATCAGTTGATATCTTTACAGGGCAACCGTAACGTGCAATCCATCCTTCAAATACAACTTTAGCTACACATTCTGCTGTAATTTCTTGCACTGGAAATGCTTCTGGCCATCGAGTTCTACGGTCAATTAGAGTAACACAATATCTATAACCTTGCATTGTCGTGGGCAAAGGACCAATAATATCTACATGAACATGCTCAAAACGGTTAACCGGTGGAAACTCATTAAATTCTGATAAAGTATGCCTATTTACTTTAGACTTCTGACATGATATACAACATTTTGCCCATTTACCTACATCTTTGTTCATACCGGGCCAAAAGAATTTTTGTTTAATTAATTTCCTGGTTGTGCGAATTCCCGGATGGCTTAAATTATGAAATGAATCGAAAACTATTTTCCTAAATTCCTGCGGTAGGTAAGGTCTGGCACAATTCGTAGAAGTTTCGCAATACACGGTGTCATTACTAGTAGGCAGAATAATACCTTTAATGCTTACCTTGCTGTTGGTGTTCGCAGCTGCAGTTGTTTGTGCAATGTACTCGTCATGTTTCTGCGACTCTGCAAGTTTGCTGTAATCGACTACTGTGGGACAGGAAATTGTCGCGACACGGGATAACGAGTCCGCAACAATGTTATCATTACCTTTAATGTATCGGATGTCTGTGCAAAATTCACTGATGAATAACAACTGCCTGGTTCGCCGTGGAGTTTCTTTATCGCTATTTAACTTTTTGAATGCAAATGTCAAGGGCTTATGGTCTGTAAAAACAATTAACTGCTGTCCTTCAAACAATTTCCTAAAATATCTAATCGCCAAATAGATTGCTAATAATTCTCTATCATACGTACTATACTTTAACTGTGACTCTGATAACTTCTTAGAAAAATAACCTAACGGTTCCCAAACTTTTCCGTTATGCTGCTGTAACACTGCGCCTACGCAAGTGTCTGACGCGTCAGTCATAAGTGCTATAGGATAATTTACATTAGGATGAGACAGCGTAGCGGCGTTCTCTAAGCTCGACTTACACTGCTCAAAAGCTTCTAAAGATTTATTATTCCATACAATTGGCGTCTTATCGCGTTTTTTACTATTATGGAGATATTTACTTAACTCAGACTGGTGTTTTACTGCGCTGGGAATATGCGAACGATAGAAATTGACCATACCCAAAAATCGACGTAGATCTTGAACTGTCTGCGGTCTCGGAAAATCCTTAATTGCCTGAACTTTATCTGTCAGTGGCCTAATACCTTCTGTTGAAACTTCGTAGCCTAAGAAATCTAATTTACTCTGTCCAAAACAACATTTAGAAATATTTATTGTAATACCATATTTGTCTAACCTTTCGAAAACTGCTTCTAAATGCGCCTGATGCTGCTCCATAGTGTCACTGGCAATCAGGGCATCGTCGATAAAACTGGAAACAAAGTCTAATCCTTGAAATACCGTACTATTCATAAATCTTTGGAAAGTCTGCGCGGCATTACGTAAACCAAAAGTCATTCTAGGGAATTCAAATAAGCCAAAAGGTGTAATTATCGCTGTTTTCTCTATATCTTCCTCAGCTACGGGTATAAAATGATAAGCTCTATTTACATCTATCCTTGAAAAAAATTTCTTGCCTGACAATAAATATGTAAAATCTTGTAATCTCGGAATCGGATATCTATCGGGTTTTGTAACTGAATTTAATCGTCTATAATCACCACACGGTCTAATTTCGCCATTCTTTTTCGGCACAATATGTAAAGGACTGGCCCAAGGACTTTTTGAAGGTCGACAAATTCCTAATTCCTGCATAATTCTAAATTCTTCCTTGGCCTTTTTGTATCTATCCGGTGGTAATGGCCTAGCTCTAGTAAAAATAGGTGGACCTTTTGTCTCGATATGATGGCACACATCATGCTTCGGCGGCTCCTTAAAGTTGATCGGTTTCGTGAGGTCTGGGTACTTGGTCAGCAGAGAATGATAGGGATGTCCGTCTTCCAAAGTTTTCACAGCGGGTTCTCTGTAATCAACAACGAATGCATGAATGTTTAAATTTGTAACACTATCTACTAATTTCCTCGCTTTCAAATCTACTAATAAACCGAATTTACTTAAAAAATCTGCGCCTAAAATTGGTTGTTTAATATCTGCTATTACAAAAGTCCAACGAAAAGTTCGTCGCAGCCCTAAATTTAATTCTAAAGTTTTAATACCGTAGGTTTTGATTTCACTACCATTTGCTGCATATAATTTATAATCTAAATTTTCATCCCTATTTAATTTATTACTAACGGGTAAAACTGAAATGTTAGCACCTGTATCAATGAGGAATCGAAGTCTGGAGTTGTAGTCGGTGACACATAGGCGGTGACAAGGCTGAATAGCACAAACTTCCGCCGCAGCTTGCGCTTCCGCTAGTTTCCCTGGGTCTGATTCTTCCATGCGCACGGCGGGATACATCGCTGAGCTTTTTCTCTGTAGCGGAAATGATAGGAACAGAGCCAATTTGGACTATCTGGTGTGCGCCTGCTGTTCCCCCGAGATGCTGAACGTCGCCGATAATTCATTGAGCGGTTCCTTGATGAACTTCTACTTCTTCTTCCGCACTGACATTGCCTGTGTGTTTGTGAACTGCTACTACCGGCCTCTAAATTGGCTAGGCGTGTACTAATTTTTGCTATTTCTGCCAAAACTGCTGAATCGCCAGTTGATTTTGATTCGATATCCGAAATTTGTAAAGGTTTCGTGGCTTCCATTACCGTGTCTGCTGTGTTCGCTAATGTGTCTAAATTTTTACTGTCTGATACTGCCAAAACTGCTCTCGTCGATGCTGGTAATCTATTTTGCCAAAGTATGCAGAGAGTAGGATCCGGAATTTTACCTCGTGCTAACTCTCTCATTCGCCGTAATAACTGTGAGGGTTTCTGATCTCCTAATTCCATCTCGCTTAGTAATTTCTGTATCTGTCTTGTAGCCGATTCTTCATAAACATGTAATAATTTTTCCTTTAAAGCTGTGTATTTTCCTGTCTCTGGAGGTTGCATTAATAAATCTGTAATTTGTCCAATCGCTTCCTTACTTAATTTTCCAATAACAAGGTCGTATTTAGTCTGGTCGCTGAGATGCTGAGGATTTAAAATTGCTTCAACTTGAATAAACCAATGACGCGGTTGATCTGTCCAAAATTCTGGTAGTCTTGAGAAAACTGATACTCCTGCCAATTCGGTTCTTGGTGTTTCGATGCTTTTTGAAGGTTGAGCCATCTTGAAATTTTGATCACTATCTATTATTTTCTTCTCCACTGGGCACTACACTTATTTCTTCGTTACTGCGAACGGTCCGTGAAGTTGTTTGCTCCTAGCTATAATGCTCGCACCCCACTCACTATTGAGCCGTTCCCAAAAAATGTTCGTCGGGGTCACCACTGTACGCACTAGGGTTGCTATTACTTAACTACTGTGCGTAACTTGACTCTCAGAAGGTGCAGATAAATAAAAGTCCGAAGGTCACTAATGATTGTATTTGCCAAATATTCATTACACGAATTTAGATACGAATTAATACAATTATAATGAGTTGAGATGGGAATGCGAGTTAGCTAGGAGCGCGACGGGGAACGACTGGCGATGATGCCGTCCTGAGTCTCGCTCGCGGTCTTATACGCTAAGTCAGCGAAATACAATGTTGTGTCCCTACAGCGTTGTGAAACTCTGAAACCCCGAAATAATTCTTTAATGCGTTACAAATAATATTTCTATATTTAAAATGTTCACCGTTTAATCAATTTCCCAAACAACTTTCTTAACAATTTCATAACCTTACAAATAATAAATAACAAAAAATATTTCGCCAATTTCGTGAAACCATTCAATCACTTGCCATGACCAAAATTAGACATTGTTTATTAATTTTTCATTTTTCAGATTCAGTTGAAAGGTTTGTTTCACTTTGAACCACCATGGCAACCCAATGGTGGGGCAGATTCCACTGCTTCAAAAATTGCAGTGGAATATGTCCAACTGAATGAATTTAAGCACGAGGGTCAGCACTTAAATGTGAAAGTGGGTTTACTCATATTGAATTGTATTCAGTTTCATGTGACGCACTTTGATATTCTACATCTAATGCTAATTGCTGAAGGAACATAAAACTAAAATACATAAATACACATAATACGCAATATGAGTAAGTGCTGACCCTATTGCATTAATTGATTCAGTGGGGTATATTCCACTGCAAATTTTGAAGCAGTGGAATCTGCCCCACTAGGGGCTCTTGGTGGGATAGAGTGGAATAATACATTTTAAACACAGTAGGAAACTTTAAAGGTTAAAATCTTAAAACCAAATACTACTCCTCAGAGCATCAACTTCGACTACGGCGGCCATTCTTTACGATCCAGCTAAAGGTAAATTATACTACTGCACAAGAGATTGCGCAAGTTCAAACTGAATTTCCCACACTCTCATTGCTCGGTGGGACAGTAATTTGATACGATCGTAGAAAGATCAGGCGGAGGACCAAATTAACCGTCAACTTCCGACTGAAAACTAGTTTTTCTTCCATGGCACAGCTTATTAATCTAGCAGCCGTGCTTGGAAAGCCTTTGGTTCAAATCCCAGGCCAGGACTAGTATTTATAAATCTACTAACATTATAAATCGGAGAGAGAGTTTGTTTTTTCCGCTATCACGCCGTAACTACTGAACCGATTGCTTGTAAATTTTGCTTTTTATCCCGGTAAAAATTATGTTTCCGAGGGAAAACAAAAATATTGTTTGCAGTATAACCGAAACCCACGCGGGCGAAGCCGCTCTAAACTAAGCTCGATGCTTGTACTATTCCATGCTTGGGAACGGATAGACGTACTTTTATAAACATCCATGACTCGAGTTCAAATGCTAACGTTCATCTCACGAACATTTTGCCCCTAGAGGGATTCGAACCCGCGACCCTCGGTTATGTAGCCACGGTCTCTGACCGCTAGACCAACGGGCCTGTCAAGTATACAAGACACGGCAACTCTAACTAGTTGGAGTTGTTGTTTTATATAGAAAGAATGCGAAACCAGCAGAGAGTTATTTATAGCGGGGGCGAAACGCAAATTCACTGCAAATACTTCGTAACGAGTTGATTGGTGAAACTTTTTTCATTGGATTAACTGACGCTCCTATCTGAAAACTAAAATTGTAGCTTTGTATATTTAGTTAGAATTATATGTAAACATTCTTTGTTGCCTTTGAAACTTTTAACTGTGTTAGTAAAAATCTAAACACATTAATAAAAATCTAACTTTGTTATCCTCGGGTCCCAAAATAAAGTATGTTGTGTTTTGCGAAAATAAATATTTGTTTAGGACTACAAGCTATAAGTCAATAGAATGTGGATTATTTTTGTGTTAGATATAAGTATTTGTAACCTGAAGTTGTATTTCTGTAAATTTATTCTGGGAGTTTCATTATTAACTATAGGAGATATACATTTTTAAACTGATCCGGGAATTAAATCCACGCCTTTATACCAAATATCTCATAGATTAAAAATAACAATGATAGATATCTATGTTCAGACATCAGAAAATTAGTGAAAATAACATTTTGACATGACATACGATTAGTGCGTGCTGTCGTTGCGATGAGCAGCGACAGTCGCTTAAAATTTTAGTGACAATTTCAGAGCGGGCCGAAGTATGCCTGTATATAATACTCAAAGGCAGCTGACTGGCATAGTGATCTATAAACAAACAGCCCAAACCATTGGCTGGATCGGGCTGAAAAGAGATGTCCCATCCCAGGCCCGCACCATGTACGTGGTACCAAAAAATCGGTAAAATATTGCTATTTCCATTAAAAATACAATAAAACATTTTTTGGCCCGTAGTTTAGTGTCTTAAAACTAAAATCAAATACTTATTTGTTCACTTTACTTCGTAAAGATGGCAACTGTAATTTTTATCTTTACTGGGATTTACAGCATTGGGCCCCAGCCTTTTTAGGTCGTTTGTATCCTAAAAATATAAATACTTTGTGAAATAAACTGCATACTGTCAAAACAAAAATAAACTGACGGATAAACGACATAAACGTCATTCAAGTTTCAAAGATGCGTCTTGGTATGTTTACTTTACTCTATGAATGCGTCCTCCGCCATATTGTACTGAGTTGCAATATTGTGGTAGAATTTATTGTTTCAGCCAAAAAACTAAGGTTTCCCATAAGAATTGGAGTGATTAAAACTGTGGTACACTTATTCGCCTATATTTAGGTATAGTGTACATGGACCAGGCCGAGGCTTCATACATTTCTGGGACATCTCATTTGGCATGCAGGTAGATATTATGACGTAGGCATCCGCTAAGAAAAGATTTTGATCAATTGAAGACGCGGCGGCTGCTAGCTAGTCTATATCTATACTAATATATAAAGAAATGTTTGTACTATGTTTGTTTGTTTGTTTGAACGCGCTAATCTCAGGACCTACTGGACCGATTTGCAAAATTATTTTTGTGATGGATAGTTCATTTGACGAGGAAGGCTTGGCTATTGGAAATCGAAATCCAAGCGGGCGGAGTCGCGGGCGGCCGCTAGTTTATGATATACTTACAATTTTCTAACGCCAGTGTTGGTACATCAAATAAGTCCTATTCATGGAGTTGGATCAATTTATTTATTTTATTTTATTTTATTACTAGCGGCCGCCAGCGACTCCGTCCGCGTGTGTTACGGTTTCCGCACACATTGTTACTATAAATAGCTTAAACCCTACCTCGAGAAATTGTAAGTGGACTATCCAACACAAAATATGTTGTCAATTCTAACCAGTAGTTCCTGAGCTTAGCGCGTTCAAACCAATTTGGATCATGAGTTACACGTGTTATTATGTGAGTCAACACTAAAAGATAGACAAAACTTTGTTTGTTAATAGATATTTTTTGGGAATTTTATGTAGAATATTTCCGTCATACATGATTTCTATGTGACTTTAACCATTAAGGATGCACACGCGACGGAAGCTTAAGAAATGGAGTAAATTCTCCCGTTTTCCCCACATTTCCCTTCACTACCCTGCTCCTGTTGATTGTAGCGTGTTGAAAAGTATCTATAATCACATCTAATTCTTAACATAAAAATAAATAAACTCACTTAGGAATCAAAACAAATTAAAAATAATTGCCCCGAAGACAAATTATGGTAAAAAGATTACAGTATTCGAGGGAGTACAAGTATTTAACAGCTTACCAGAAAACATTAGAATATGTGAGACAACTGGGCGTTTAAACGAAGACTGAAGGTATACATAGCAGCGAGCACCAGCGACTAATTTGTTATTAAATATTTGTTCCTATAATTTAAATTTCTTATAAGAATAATTATTTAATTCTATCTTCGTCCAATTCACTGTTACTACATTTTTTTGACGCTATGTCAATTGTGCTGCAAGAATGTAAAGATTTTTAAAACTAAATAATTTAGAAATATTGTATTTTTAAAATTTCGTTGGTATTTTAATTAAAAATATCTTCAGAACTTTAAATATCTTCAATTCATTTTAATATAAATTCTAAGAAGAGTACTCATTCATCACACAAACTTTTTTTTTCACAAACATATTTCATATTTCTATTTACAATGATAGTTAATCTATTATTTTAATGATCAATTTAGAAGAGATACAATTGCACCTAATTTGCAAGTTAAAAACAAAGGATTGAAGCCCTACTCCAGTCAAAATAGACATTCCAGTTTGCATTAATTCCCAACAAGCTGGATTTTTGTGCAGGCCTTGAATATGTCATTACAAATGATATGTCAAAAGTCCCCATCGATCCCGCTTGTGCGTTGTTTTTTATTCGTGGTCAAAGGGCCCAAATTTGCGTTTTTTGCTTATATCTCTGAAACTAAGAGAGCTATCGAAAAATGGTTCAGGTAAAGTTTGTAGATCGTAAAATTGTCTACCTAAAAGATTTCTACACTTTTCTTGTACAAAGCAGCGCTGTTGAGATATCTTGACTTTAAGCCGCAGGAAAGTCGTATTTTCGAGTAGCCCACATTATGCAATTACAATAAATTGTGTTGAGTAGTTTATCTGGAGCAGGTGGCAGTTAAGTATGGATTGGTTCTAAACTATTATTTACCAATTTCCAGCTCCAATTTTCACGATTTAGATCATTGAAGTCAAAAAAGACAAAATGATGTATCAAGCTTGCATTCATTCCCAACAATGGGGACTTTTGTGCAGGCATTGAATACGTCATTACAAATGATATGTCAAAAGTCCCCATCGATCCCGCTTGTGCGTTGTTTTTTATCTGTACTGGAAATCTTCAGATCCTATTTTTAACCGTTCTGGTAGTCAAACCTTAATGGTCCCCATAGAGACTTTTACTCCTTACATGAAATAGGATCGACTGGCGCAAAAAAAAAATTTTGGAATTTTCAGTACAAAATGTATGGGAAAAGTTTTTTGCGATTTCTGACATTTCTAGTACTCAAACCTCAAATGGTCCCATAGAGTATTTTAATCCTAACATGTAATTGGATCGATTGGCAAAGAAAAAACAAAAAAAACTTTTCCCATACATTTTGTACTGAAAATTCCAAATTTTTTTTTTCGCGCCAGTCGATCCTATATCATGTAAGGAGTAAAAGTCTCTATGGGGACCATTAAGGTTTGACTACCAGAACGGTTAAAAATAGGATCTGAAGATTTCCAGTACAGATAAAAAACAACGCACAAGCGGGATCGATGGGGACTTTTGACATATCATTTGTAATGACGTATTCAATGCCTGCACAAAAGTCCCCATTGTTGGGAATGAATGCAAGCTTGATACATCATTTTGTCTTTTTTTACTTCAATGATCTAAATCGTGAAAATTGGAGCTGGAAATTGGTAAATAATAGTTTAGAACCAATCCATACTTAACTGCCACCTGCTCCAGATAAACTACTCAACACAATTTATTGTAATTGCATAATGTGGGCTACTCGAAAATACGACTTTCCTGCGGCTTAAAGTCAAGATATCTCAACAGCGCTGCTTTGTACAAGAAAAGTGTAGAAATCTTTTAGGTAGACAATTTTACGATCTACAAACTTTACCTGAACCATTTTTCGATAGCTCTCTTAGTTTCAGAGATATAAGCAAAAAACGCAAATTTGGGCCCTTTGACCACGAATAAAAAACAACGCACAAGCGGGATCGATGGGGACTTTTGACATATCATTTGTAATGACATATTCAAGGCCTGCACAAAAATCCAGCTTGTTGGGAATTAATGCAAACTTGAGTCTTAATTTTGTCTATTTTGACTGGAGTACCCGTTTACTTTTCGAAGGATCAAATAAATAAATAATGACGAAACGAGCGAGCGAGAGCGCGTAGCACTGTCAAAGAGCTGTAGCGAACTCAGTCCGCCCGTAGCTGCGTGTCGTGCGAACGTGTCTACTCCGTGCTACAATCTTGCTACGAGAGTTGTATGCGTGTTACGAAGTGTTAGCCGCAGTGTTTGGTGATTGAAACTAAGTGATTTTAAGTGACATTTGTGTTAATGGTGAACATTGAGTGAATATCAACTAGAGGTATTGTCGCGTTCGTTCCTAAACATTTTGTCCATAATAGACGGCTGTATCCAGAGTTCTTATTAGCCGTTTCTAAAGGGTTTAGGGTGACAAAGTTCAAATAAACTATAAATTTATCATTCAAAAATGCACTCTAGATGGGTAAAACAATATCTAGGATATTGACCTTTATGTAGATTATTTTATCTGAATAAATAATACATTCTAGAACGCAGAACGTCTAGGTTTGTTTTTCTTAATGTTAGTGTGATAACGACGTTGCGTTTATGTTAGAGTAAATGAAAAATTTTGTTAAAAAATAAGAACTAATGATCAATAATTTTGAAATTATTAATTAATTTTAATTAAATGTATTGTCATTGATTTTACGTGCACATTTTTTGATTAACTTTATAGTGGAAGTTTGTTAATACCTTAGTGGATATTTCCTCGATAATGGTGAATAATTAATATAGTACTGTAATAATGGATGTGTCGAGTATCTCCGTGAGGATTTTCGTGTTTTTGTCGATGGCTCAAGGTAAGAGAAGTACTTCATACAATTAAGAAATAAATATTTGATAACCCAGAAGCAATTAAACTGTTTAATAACTGTTTAGTTTCTTCTGGTCAATGTAATATCTCAATGGTTTTTCATGTTTGCTATTAAGTAAGTTTGTATTGAATACTCTATGGTTCAAATGGTCTGGTTCCCTTCGCAAGGGTTACGGAGATCAGACGCAACTCGCTCCACGATTTAATAACCAGACCGGTCAATTCAGGATCATGTCGCAGCGTACCCTGGGCTCTAAGGCAAAGGCCGAGGATGCAACCGGTGCTATGGATAATCTATGCATACTTATGTGTACGGCGGATATGATCCTTACACATTTGTTACAACATGATATAAAAAAACATTTACATTCTGTCTCTAATACAGAGACAGAACCTAAATGTTTTTTTTTATATAATGTCATTTTTATACTAATATTAAAAATGTGAAAGTTTGTTTGTTTCGAGGTTTGTCCGCCAATCCCTCTGAATCTACTGAACGGATTTTGATGAAGTTTGATATACAGGCAGGTGTGGGCGGACTTAGGTGAAAGGATACTTTTCATCCCGATCAATGTTCCCATGGGGTTCACACAAACGAAGTTCTCCGCAACATATAATAATAATATAATAATAAATTCATTGGACTAACACACCAATTGCCTAGCCCCAAACTAAGCTCGAAGCTTGTACTATGGATGCTAGGGAACGGATAGACGTACTTAAATACATTTATAAACATCCATGACTCGAGTACAAATGCCGATGTTCATCACACAAACATTTGCCCCTTAGCGGGATTCGAACCCGCGACCTTTGGTTTTGTAGCCAGGGTCTCTAGCCACTCGACCAACAGGCCTGTCCACATGACATGGTTACATTCCGTTCCTTTTGTGAATACTTGTTACTGTTTGTTGAATGTAAGTCATCGCGTCTACTTTTTATACAAGTAACTTAAACTAAAATACAACAAGTTGAGCACCTACATATGTAAAACCAAGGGCGGATCCAGGGGGTGGGGTTCACAGGGTCATGACCGGGGGGACCGAGCGTGTTCCAAGACTAAGGTGGACCACTAATTGAACATAATTTTTTATTTAAACTTGACCACTTGACTTAACCACGACTTTATGACCCCCCCCCCCCCTGGCGCTATGTGACCCCCCCTGGCGACAAAACTGGATCTGGTCTTGTGTGTAACAAGATTGTGTAAGGTGACGTTGATTAACTTTCCGACAGAAAACTTATCTTAATACAAAAATTTTTTTCTTCTTCCTAGCGTTTATCCCGTTTCAGTGCGGTGTCCGTTTTGACCATGATTCAGGATTTGGCGAGTCTGGTTATGTCAGTGAAGCGACTGCCATGGGACCTTCGGAACTCATAGAGGGGAAGTTGGTACGGAACACCAGGGAACATTGTAGCATTTTCTAATATTAAATATTTTTTGCTATCGGATGTAGCTGAGTTACTCTTGGAAACGTTGGTCAATATATAGTGACTGCATTGTGGATGTACTGAAGCCCGTATGATACTTTACTGTTAGCAAAGCACATTACTAAAAATAAATAACTTTTCGCAGTCGGATGTAGCTGAGTGACACTTGTAAGCGTTGGTCAATAAATAGTGACTGCATTGTGGACGTACTGTAGCCCGTAGGATACTTTGCTTTTAACAAAACACATTACTAAAAATAAATAACTCCTTTCAGTCAGAAGTTGCTGAGTTACACTTGAAAACGTTGGTCAATTAATTATGACTGCATTGTCGACGCCCTGTATATGTACTTTGCTATTAGCAAAGCACATTACTAAAAATGAATACCTCCTTGCAGTTAGAGGTTGCTGAGTTACACTTGGAAACGTTGGTCAATTAGTTGTGACTGCATTGTCGACGCCCTGTATACTTTGCTATTAGCAAACCATATTACTAAAAATAAATATCTCCTTGCAGTTAGAAGTTGCTGATTTACGAGTTGTAAGCGTTGGTCAATAAATAGTGTCTGCAGTGCTAGCGGTCTGAGTCCTGACTTGCCATAGTGAGGCGGTTATCGCACGGCACCGGGGCGCGTGACAAATGACAGATAAGCGCGCCAACGACTGTCAACGTGTTCTCTGTTCAAACTAGAATATTTAAATGTACGTTCTTCAAGTACTCACATTAAATGGTTTTTTGGTATTGGATGTACCTGATTCACACTTGTAAATGTTGGTCAATAAATAGTGACTGCAGTGCTAGCACGCTGAGTCCTGACTTGCTATTAGTGAGGCGGTTACGCAGTGCACCGGGGCGCGTGACAAATGACAGATCCAGCGCGCCAACGACTGTCAACGTGTTCTCTGTACAAACTGGGGTATTTACATTTAAGTTCTTCAAGTACTCACATTAAAAAAAAATTGTATTGGATGTAGCTGAGTTACACTTGTAAGCGTTGGTCAATAAATAGTGACACTTAGTCCTGACTTGCTATAAGCGAGGCAGTTACGCAGTGCACCGGAGCGCGTGACAAATGACAGATAAGTGCGCCAACGACTGTCAACGTGTTCTCTGTACAAACTGGGGTATTTACATGTACGTTCTTCAAGTACTCACATTAAATATTATTTTGCCATCGGATGTACCTGAGTCACACTTGTAAATGTTGGACAATAAATAGTGACTGCAGTGCTAGCACGCTGAGTCCTGACTTGCTTTAGTGAGGCGGTTATTGTACGGCCCCGGGGCGCGTGACAAATGACAGATCCAACACGGCAACGAATGGGTACAATCTGGGGTATTCACGTGTACAATTGTACATATTTCAAGTGAAAGCTAACTAAAGTATCAGCCTAATAATATCACACTGCAAGGCCTCCATCATTCGAAATCATGTTTTCGTTTCAAAGATGTGTTTTTACTCAATCATACACTTGCCGAATGCGGATTGGTGATCACGAACCCAGCCTGTGGTCGGAATTACCCGACACTTTATCTGAGTCGGGAGTCGAACCCAGGACCTCGAGACCACTGCCCGGTGCTTAAACCATTAGACCGTCGAAGCGTCATCTTCAAGATCTAACATTAAATATTTTTGCTATCGGTTAATAGAGCGGTAAGTTTCTAGTCAAGTGGGGTAGAGATTTGTGGAACTTCGACTCGAAAGAGCCGCTCGTCTAGAAAAGTACCTCCACCTTACAGAAGGCCAAAGAAAAAGTTACCCTCTTATTCGTTTGCCTATTCTACCATCAATACATAGTATAAAACAAAGTCGCTTTCGCTGTATGTCCGTATGTATGCTTAGATCATTAAAACTACGCAACGGATTTTGACGCGGTTTTTTTAATAGATAGAGTGATTCTTAAGGAAGGTTTGTATGTATAATACATGTAAGTAAGTACCACGGGCGAAGCCGGGGGCAGCTAGTTAACAATAAAAAAAACTTTATTGGACAACTCGTCAATAACCTATCTTCTAACTTAGCTTATAGCTTATGTTTTAGATGCCACGGATACTTAAATACTTTGTTGCATACATTACTCAAGCAAATATGCTGATATTTATAACACAAAAACTTCGAAGAGGTCGTTTTTTTAAGAAGATAATATTACTCTAACCTAATATTATCTTCTACCTAGTTTTTAATATAAAAATCGTTTAACTTTTAAATAAATTCGTTGACTTGGCACAAAATTTAACACCGTGCTCACGTTGTCAGGCTCTCAAATACATTTTTTAATATCATTTTTGTCCTTTAGCCCCAATGAAATATAGCCTACATTTCTTTTGAATAGTGTAGCTATTCATAAGTGAAAAATATTCATGATTTTTTGATACTATTTTCGAAGAGTCCTACTCAAATGAATACGAAATTAAAGTCAACTTTTTTACAGATAATAATAGAATATATATAACGTTCTAGAACCTGTCGTTGATAGTTCTCAGTGTCACTTAGTTTACAAAAAGTTTTCTGTTCGCCAGACCTACCTCTATAAATAAGTTAGGCCGAGTAAATTATTAGTGGTCAAAGTGTCAGCATACTAAATTCGAAGGGCTTACGAGTACTTTGCACGCACTAGCAATAAATGAAATTCAAGTTGGACGCAACAAACCCTATTTATTTTCTTGAAAGTATTTGATAGCCCCGATAAGTTAATCAGAATATACTAATAGAAAAAACGTGACGCTTGCAGAGAACTTAAATATGTAATAACATTTTTATTTTTCTTACTAGCGGCCGCCCGCGACTTAGGTTCGAGACTCATATTACATTACATTATAGCTCTTAAATACTTCCTCGACGGATGGAATATCTAATAACTCAAGAATATTTTTGCAATTCGAACCAGTAGTTCCTGAGATTGGCGCCTTCAAACAAGAAACTCTTCGGCTTTATCATACTAGTATAAGTATATTATTGATTTATCTTCATAACTAAAAGTTATGTACAACGTTTCGTCGCTCGCACTACTATAGAATTCAGTAGAGTCACAGGCTTACTTTTATTCATGTAACTATTTGAAATTCCTTTGTAGTTAAAAACGTCAAACCTTTTTGATGTTTACTGTCGAATATACTGTTTAATGTCGAAAATGCCGAATAGTGACAGCTAAACACAGTCACTTTTAGTCATGCAGAGCAAGAGGACATTAACATTTGCCATAATATTTATTACAAGCGGCCGCCCGCGACTCCGTCCGCGTGGATTTAGATTTCCAATAGCCTAAAGCCTTCCTCGTCAAATGGACTATCCAACACAAAAATATTTTTTCAAATCGGACCAGTAGTTTCTGAGATTAGCGCGTTCAAACAAACAAACATACAAACAAACAAACAAACATACAAACAAACTCTTCAGCTTTATATATTAGTATAGACTAGTTATTACACGCGGCTTTGCCCGTGGTATCAGGATTCCTGATTGATGCATGGGAACATTTAATCGGGATAAAAAGTATCACCTAAGTTAGCCAATAATCTGACTGTTTACAAAATTTCATCGAATCCGTTCACTAGTTTCAGCGTGATTGACGGATGAAAATCTGTACAAGCAAACTTTCACACTTATAAGATTATTATAAGATTAGATTGTTGTTAGATTGTTATAAGATTAGTATGAATTTACATTCCAATAAGGCTTAATTATTATTTCATATTCGTTTCGGAGGCCAAGACACACTTTGGGTCATTGAGCCATAATAGTTAGTTAGTTATTATTTCATTTTAAATTTAATAAGGGACAACAAGCAAGCCACTTATCTTATAGTGAATCTTTTCACATACTGGCCACGTAAAGGGATAGTGCCTTTGCCGATGGGAATCAAAATAGTGCTGGTGCTGATGGCTCTCTCAGGATGCTGTCCAAGGATCCCGGAGTCCCTAGCAAAGAAGTAACTGCCTCCATGGTGTAGTGGTGGGAGCACTGTGCTCAAAACCTCGGAAGTCATGGGTTCGAAGCCCAACGGGGAACAATTTCACTTTGTGTTGGTTTTCGCAGTTTGGTTAGGATATTGCGGGCTTGAATCAACTGATTGTCTGATAAGAATA
This sequence comes from Nomophila noctuella, assembly GCA_958496325.1. Lineage (NCBI taxonomy): Eukaryota > Metazoa > Arthropoda > Insecta > Lepidoptera > Crambidae > Nomophila > Nomophila noctuella. Next base: position 4,306,901 of record OY292490.1, on the reverse strand, counting down.
ATGATTCCGTAGTTCGGAAGGCACTATGTAGTGTTGTGTTGTATTTATTTATTTATTTACCCAAATTTTATTATATTTCGTCATAATTCACGGCACTTGCATCATTTGATCTACCTTCGAAGCAGCGTTAAAACGCGTTACGACAGGTTTAATTAGAATATTTTATACTTTCGCGTTGCATTATACCTCTAATACTATTTAACGGGACTAAACGTGATATTAATTATGCAGAACATGTATACTACTTACTGCTTGACGATTCGGCTGCGTTACAGCAACCGTGGTCGCAAGCGGACTAAGTCTGAATCCGTAGTAGTTTATATATATACTACACTAGCGGCCGCCCGCGACTCCGCCCGCGTGGATTTCGATTTCCAATAGCCTAAAGCCTTTCTCGTCAAATGGACTATCCAACACAAAAATATTTTTTCAAATCGGGCCAGTAGTTTCTGAGATTAGCGCTTTCAAACAAACAAAGAAATAAACAAACAAACAAACATACAAACAAACTCTTCAGCTTTACTAATATGTATATATTAGTATAGATAATGAATATCGCGTTAAGTCCCGCTAAATAATATATATGTAGGTGTAAAGACGTTCTGGATTCTCCACATAACTGGATAAGTGTTCAGTAATAATATATTGTAGTCTTAAGCTTCCAGCGGATTTTGGCAGACGGCGGTGTAATTACCGAGCTAGGGTACTTTGAACTGGGTATTAATTAGTGCACTTATGGTTGCGCACTCACTTACTATTAAAGTGTACGTACTTACGTAATTAAGTCGTTGGTTGATCTGAAACATTAAATATGACCTTGACAAATGACGGGTATCTAATGGGAAGAAATCAAAAAAAGAATAAAAGATAAGCTAAACAAAGTTTCATTTGTGATATGTAATGTAGAATCAATCACTTTCTTTTGTCCTAACTTCACTCAAGGGGTTTATTTGCGAATGATAAATATTGTTTCCAAGCATTTCATTCCGTTTAATTAAACAAACGCAGAAATATTTCAATTCGACCCAGTAGTTTCTGAGATTAGCACGTTTAAACAAACATACAAACAAAATCTTCAGATTTATATTTATTAGTATGAATAAAACAAATCGACAGCAGTTAACCGTATTTGTTAAATACAAAATATGTATTTTCTTTACCATGTGTTTCTATTTTAAGTACCTAAAAAAACTATTAGAATTCTATCGAAAATGGGGTGAAAATAGGAGTAAGATGATGGTAAACCCACTATTCCTAGTTCTCGTCTCGAACTAACTAACTAAATAATTTATTGAGAGCTCAGAAATACCCTCATTGACAATTTAATAGTTTTACTGACACGATGAGCTGTTTTTAGTAAATCAAATATTTTATTGGGTTTCAAAGTAAACAGTAGAATGCCCATGACCTTTGTTATACAGCTAGAAATGGTTGTGGTCATTGTTTTGACCTACGTACATATATTATTGAAACATGAGTAGGTAAAAAAACACAACTATTTCGGTGACAATGCCGGTAAAGGTAACCGCCCACGCCGGGTAGTCGTTTAAAAATATTTTGTGGACACTCGCTGATTGCTTTATAGTGAAACGTTCAGTAAAACCTATTATAAACACTGTCAGGAATTTCGTTTGTTAGTTTTTCGTTCGTGGGCGAGCTACTTTGGTTACGATAAATTGGAGTTGTAATGATGTTTTCTTAGGTTTACGCGACTGTTACTCATGAAAAAAAACTTCTTTTAAACGGGTTTTTGCATGGTTGTAATGGTTAAATTTGCATTGTCATAATTTATGAGATAACATGCAAATAAGAGGTGATTTTTTCACAAAACGAACACCGCTCACACTCATGCAAAACTTTATATAAATACGAGTAGAATAAGCTCAGGCTATGATAGCCCCCATAATGTAGCATTACCTTGTTCTTCTCTGACCAATAATAATTTTCATACTCATGGTACCACTTTAATAGTCATACCTTACCATTTAAAATGATATTCATGGGGGTATTACTATTTTATACAACTAAATTGACTTTAACAAAATGTTTGAACCGGCTTTTGTTAACACAGCTGAAGTATTCTACAAACTGCTTTTGCTCGTTATTTTCTGAGATTTAATCTACCAATGCTAGCATATTAAAGTACATGCTCAAAAATTATGTTGCAGTTTATTAAATTGCACTCTGTAAAGTAACAACTCTAAAATGTATGGACTCGCGCAATACGAGACAGCCCGGCGAGATAGATAGCAAGAAGAGTACTTGCAAGAATTTCATGTAATAAATAACTGACAATTGGTGTAAAGTGGAGAAACAATAGATTACTTGTTTTGAAAAGACAACAAATGGATTGATTATCTGATTGTAAGAACAAATCATCTTCAATGGACATTTATAAAATCAAAATTTATAATTCAAGCTTTTTGTATAAAAATTAGCCGTTTTTAGCATTAGAAGGAAAAACATTTAGATAATTTATTAAAGGCACTTTTTGAGACAAGCCACAAAATTTCATAACCTGTTATTTATCTACAGTTTTATTATTAATTTCCGTTAACGTTGCCACTATGCTAACCATTTCTTTATATATTTATCAATTTAAAAGTGCTGTCTTTTTTCTTTATTTCTTGACCACTACATTTTTTTAAAATAACATAACACTTCTTATCGTATAGACGATTTGTTCTATAAAGTTTTCACATTTAAATACCTAAAGTAGCAGTTGTTAAAATCTAAAACTCGAAAACTACGGTTTCGAATAAAAAAAAATATGTTAGTGTTGGATAGTCCATTAGCCGATGAAGGCTTCAAGCTTTGGTATGACACTATGTGTGCGGAAACCGAATCCCACGCGAATGTAGTCGCGGACAACCGCTAGTGACAAAATACAAAGACTCTACTGCCCATTTCCCTGTGAAGTCTCTTGGCGCCTCCTACGATTCCCACGGGAAGAGATGGAGAAGTACTATTCTTGGCCGGCATGACACGGTCAATCAAAAAAAAATTAGCCAAGTGCGAGTCGGACTCCCGCACTGAGGGTTCCGTACAAATTCTATTTTTGACGTATTAAAAAAACTACTGAACAGATTTCGCTTGAACCAATTTTCGTTGGTAGTTTTTATGGTAATGTACATTATATAATTATTTCAGTTTTATCATCCTCTTATTTTAGAAGTTAGAGGGGGGGGGGGACACACTTTTTTCCACTTTGGAAGGGTCTGTCACGCACAGTATTCACTTTAGAAAAAAGTGATATTAGAACCTTAATATAATTTTTAAAGACCTATCCATAGATACCCCACACGTATATGTTCAATGAAAAAAAATATTTCGTGTTTCAGTTCTGACTATGGGGACCCCCGCTTTTTTTATTTTTTTTCCAAATTCGCGTAAAAACCTTGTTGCAGTTCACAGAATACATCCACTCACTAAGTTTCAATAGTATAGTACTTATAGTTTCGGATAAAAGTGGCTGTGACAGACTGGCGGACAGACAGACAGACAGACATGACGAATCTATAAGGGTTCCGTTTTTTTGCCATTTTGGCGACGGAACCCTAAAAATAGTTGCCTGTAAAGTCGGTTTTACGGGCGAAGATTTTACGTGACACCGTCTTTTTCTCGGTAGAATATTTATTGATATGAATATATTCTCTAGTGCTGCGCGCGCGGCAGACCGATCATAGTTGAGTGGGAGAGAGACGCAAGGCATTCGGCGGGCCTCTCTCTCGTTCGGTGACTCATCGTAACGTTACCGAGCGTTACACTTTTTCATAAGTGACTCCCACCGCAACCTAATTTAAGACGTTGTCACGTCAAAACGCAGTGAATGTGTGATGAAAAGTATCAAGTTTTTTATTTTTAAGTGTACCTAATGGATAAATTAGTTTCAAACTTTTCACTTTGAATTTAAAATATCGCCGTCAACTGACGAAGGGGCCTTAGATCGCCCATCCCGGTACTGTGCAATCTGACCACTCTTGCATCTCAAAACGTCAGTCCACTTTGCAGTTAATAGGGCGTATTGGAAATACTGCTGTTCGTAATTGATTCCAAGGCTTAGTACCGAGGAAAAAATATCGGATGAAAACTGGTGTTGTCAACGCTGTGACTCGATCTTGGTTTTTTAGACTTGTTTGATCGGTTGTATTTCTTTACAAATGGTTTTTTCAAATAAAAGATTTATTACCGTCTGTTATGGCCATAAAGATATAACATTATATGACACACAACAGCACATAGATTATTCTGACTCCGTGGTAATGTAAACCGTTAAAATATTATACAGTGTGTAATTTTGAATTCGTTCCTATTACATATATGGATTAAAATACTTTATGAGACCATTTTAAGTTTGAATACTAGAAATGCCAGAAAAGCATTTATTTTTTGCTTAATGGAACTTTTTCCCAAAATCTATGAACGCCTACCAATGTTTTATGTAACTGCACGGTTAATGTACCAGCCCTTCAAAATCCATTTCAAATTCTACCTACTTCAACTATCACTAGATACTACAGAATTCTTTTTTTAAAATAGAATAGATTTATCTGGTTGTTAAATACTCGTTTTTTTAAGACAACCTTTAATTTCCTTTTATAGAAAGCTTCTCTGATCATAAATCACGCAGTTGAATAAGATTTTGCGCAACTGGTCAAGCCGCTTTCATGTGATGTCGTGACCAAGGCGAATAGAAATACATTTTTATATCATCAGTTCTTAGCAATGTAATTTAAGTTAATACTGTAGAAATATTGTATTTTCTTAAACTTACATTTTGTACCTACCTAGTTCCTTCTACAAAGGTAATAGTGGCATATACGAATAGTATCCAAAGGTACAGATTCTCGTTAATTAAAAAGTTACTTTTAATCTCATAAAAAATATCAAAAAAACGTTTTTTAAGAGGAAATGAGCTACAAAATTAACGTATGTGTGTAATGGCTGATAAACCTTTGTTTCAGTTACCTAACCGTGCACTCCTTGTATATTTGTGGAATTACGCGCAGTTGTTTGAACTGACTTCCAAGCTACCCTTTTTTACCCAGGCTTTGTTTCAGAACATTCCGACGGTCCTCAATCAATCAGAAAAGCTCAAGGGATTACGGCTTAATTAGTTGATACGGTTTTAAGTAAATTGAATCATTAATTATAGTTTTAAGACGACTAACATTTTCTATTGATTTTTATTTTGTGATAATCATTTAGTAAGTCTGTTTTGTTTAGGTTGTGATTAGATGTCATTGTGTAAATAACAACAAAATGCATTGTTTATTTTGCGTTTGTTCTGAAAAGTAAAGTGAAAACAATGCAAGGTACGGGGCTATACATTTTTCATTTGTCTTCAACCAACGCTCAATCTTTCTGTTTACGTTTTTGTGGGACCTTGCACGCTTGAAGCTTTGTACACTCAACAATGTTGCATAATGCACTTCATCGTTTGCTACTTGCAAACAAGCGTATGGGAACCTTGTACTTTTTTGCTGATACGACAAATGAATGAATAAATAATTTGTCTAAAAACTCATTGCATTAACATTGAAATTGATTGAATTAAAGTAAAAAGCCTACTCTAACGAGCCCTCTTACATGTTTATCAGTAAAATTTAATTTCATTGCGTATAAAAGAGGACACCTAGAAATTCTACATAAGTAAAAAGCTCATTATTATAGCTATAATGAACTCAAGATAGAATTCCTATTCGAAGGCTTTTAATAACCTTAACAATGGTCCTACTACATAGTACGGTCAATTTTAATGAACAGGAATTTACAATGGAAAAAGTCTATTGTTAAATTGAGTCTAATATTATTTTGCGATTCATCGTTATTCTATTCTTAACATTTTTACAGTTAGATATTATAATGAGATCGCATTTAAAAGAAGCAAAGCCCTGAGTTTTCTGGAGTACACCTTTGTGCTGAGTTGTGACAGTATAAAAACATTCAAATACTTACAACGTTATTTATGTAAACCCATTTCTACAAATAAATATTTGCAACTCATTTACTTATCAGCTTTTTCAAATACTTCGCGTCGTTTTAACGTAACATTTCTTCTTGTAAATAATAAATGCATACTTCGGTAATTTGACTTGTATTAAGTTTTATTATCACAATCCGTTGATTTTTGGATGTGTGTATCAAATCAATGAACAATATTAACAGTATGTACATTGTACATACGTACAAGTGTAAGAAACGTTTTAGCTGTCAATCTGTAATTCATTATTTATTCTTCTTAAATCTTTAGTGTAGGAACACACTATGCGGAAAAAACGCGTCCGAATTTACGCGACTGAATTACGAGTACGCACGTGCTATCGTATTCATGATAATGCCATACTTTTAAATGCAAGATGAAACACTATGTCAAAATTACGTCGCGTAATTTTGTATAGATTAGCATCGCCGCCGATCTTTGGTATTCCTACACTTATAATCAAACAACGGTTTTATTTGCGATTATTTTATAGATTTAACAGTTGAAGAGAAAGGTAGAGGAATCCAGCAATACTTACACTCGTGGTGCCAAGCCGGGTCGCTGGTTAATAATAATAAATAAATTCATTGGACTTACACACCAATTCCCTAACCACAAACTAAGCTCGAAGCTTGTCTTATGGATGCTAGGGAACGGATAGACATACTTAAATCTATATCTATAAAACTCAAACGTGACTGACTGACTGACATAGTGATCTATCAACGCACAGCCCAAACCACTGGACGAATCGGGCTGAAATTTGGTATGTAGGTAGATGTTATGACGTAGGCATCCGCTAAGAAAGGATTTTGATTAATTCAACCCCCAAGGGGGTAAAATAGGGGATGAACGGTAGTATGAAACTTTGTCAATTTTAAACCTATTATATTTGGCATACATAAAGCTACTATAACGTAGGCATTGCCTAAGCAATCATATTGATAAATTCTAACCCCCAAGGGGGTTAAATAGGGGATAAACTTTAGTACGAAACTTTGTCAATTTTAAACCAATCGGGCTGAGACTTTGCATACATAAAGCTACTATGACGTAGGCATCCCCTTTTAAAGATTATTTGAAAAATCCACCCCTAACGGGAAAAATAGGTGATAAAAGAAACCGAAATCCACGCGGACGAAGTCGCGGGCGCCCGCTAGTACTTTTATAAACATCCATGACTCGAGTACAAATGCCGATGCTCATCACACAAACATTTGCCCCTAACGGGATTCGAACCCGCAACCCTCGGTTTTGTAGCCAGGGTCTCTGACCAATAGACCAACGGGCCCGTCAGAATAATACTTGTAGATAATACTTGAAGATACGAGTAGATCTCGGTTACCTATTCAAATATTTTGTTATTCCTCCCACAACGTGAGGTTAAAAATCTTTCAAGCAGGAATGGCTGTATCATCTTTCCGTTGTCATGGCAACGAGCTCTGTACCTGCTTATCTTTGCCGTTGAGTGCGATCACGATAAACAAAACAGGAGAATCTGTTGTGTTGAGAGAAGATAATATAAAAGCAGAATTATTTATCTTCACGTGGAAGGTTTGTGTTACTTCTTAACATTTTTGATTTTTTATTCGTCTCAGATGGAAAACCTTGATAACCACGTATTGAATGTTACGGTTTTTGTTACATTTCTTGGGAGATCAAGGGATCCAGATGAGTCTCGATCCCTGGAATTGCTAGTATTTAAGCATAACTGCAAGGAATTTTATTTCTCGTAGAAAAATGTGCGATACAAAATGAAAGGATTCAGACTCAGAATATTTGACTCAACAATTATACAAAATCACTGGTTACCTTTCCCTCTTTGGTTTACTCACTGGATTGACAGGATTAGCCTTTACCGTAAGAAGACGTGTAAAAGGATTGCTCCACATCTTTATATCCTATACAAAAGACTTTTCATACCTTTCTTTGTATCTTCATGAAAATGTGATTTGAGAAGAAAGGGTTAATAGCGTGTGAGCTATCATTTTCCTAGTCAAAAATATCAAATACTAGCAGTCGTCCGCGTGGACTATTTTATCCCGTTAGGAGCGATACCTAGTCTTATGCTAAAGCAGTAAAGTTTATATTTGAATAGCGGCCGCCCGCGACTCCGTCCGCGTGGATTTCTTTTTTTCGAAATAAAAAGTAGCCTATGTTCTGTCTCAGGGTCTAAAGATTGTCTGTACCAAATTTCATCAAAATCGGTTGCGAGGTTTAAGCGGGAAAGCGTAACAGACAGACAGACAGACAGACAGACAGACAGAGTTACTTTCGCATTTATAATATTAGTTGGGATTAGTTGGGATATGTTTATATACATACATGTAAGTGCTCGTGGCTGTTCCTTGGCCCTCATCCCGATGGGTTGAGAACGGGGCTTACTAGTCGGGTTGTATCATTAAATCGCTCCCCTGTGAACAAAGAGTGGCCTATTGAATCGAAAGTCTGTTGTAGTCAGTCACAACTATCTTGAAAACTGAGATTTTAAACCATAAAGATAACGAAACCTTTCTATTATGTTTGAAAAAGGTACTTGTCTTTTTCAAACATAATAGAATGTGCATAATAATCATAATATGCATTTGCATACATTGAAATCGTCAAATATACCCCGCCACCATACACTTAAGGCCTTATTTTGTTTGACATAACGTTTCCACGCTGCTGTCGTTATGTTAAATAACTTTAATATTTAGTGCCAATTTCAGAGCGGGTTGTAGTATGGTGAAGGCATATCTTACGACTGAAATCAATGGTTACATGTAATAATTTCCTACTAGCGGTCCGTCACGCCGTTTTACCCGCGTCCCGAGGGAACTACCTCCCGTTCCAGGATAAAATATAACCTACATATGTTACTAACATGGTAAATGTAGCTATCCAATGGTGAAAGATTTTTTGAAGTCTGTCCACACGTTTTTGAGTTTATTCGTTACATACCAAAATACAAATCTTTCCCGTTTGTAATATAATAGACTAAAGATATATGAAGAAGTATAGACCACAATGGGGTACACGACAGGTCAAATCACTCACTTTTATTAAACGTCAAAAACGTAAGCTTGTAGGGAAAATTGTATAAAATACTAAGGTTTGACGTCACAACTCAGTATTGTCAAATGAATACTTTTTTAGTTCCGATTAACTGTAATAATTTGTTAAACGCGCAAAAGTTACTGTGGCATAGTGATAAGCGATTATTTATTAATTACTTCTTTAATGTAAGAGTTTCATAATTTATTTTGAAGTCAGTCGTGTACCCTATTCCCAACCTACTCATAATCGTAATTACTTACTAAAACTAATACGAGTGACTGTAGTCTACGTAAGCGAAATTGCTTTTTAGGTTCGAGTGGGAACCGTCACTCTATTTCTAAATGTCTCCAGTGTCGCTTGTGACGGCACATTTCATTCCTTGATATGGCTGACGTGATGCGTGACGTGGATATGTCACGTTGGACCTTGAGGGGTTGCCTCGCTGGTTCCACTTTATGTTGATTAAGTACTAAATCCTTATCTATAATAATATAATAAATAATCTATATCTATACTAATTATAAAGCTGAAGAGTTTGTTTGTATGTTTGTTTATTTGTTTGTTTGAACGCGCTAATCTCCGGAACTACTGGACCGATTTAAAAAAATATTTTTGTGTTGGATAGCCCATTTGACAAGGAAGGCTTTAGGCTATTGGAAATCGAAAGTCACGTGGACGGAGTCGCGGGCGGCCGCTAGTCTTTGGATAAGCTTATGTTACTCTACATCCCTTCAACTATATCCAATTAAAAAACACGTCAATTCGTCGCTCCATTTTGCCGTGGAAGAAAGACAAACAGACACACTTTCCCATTTAACATATACTAGCGGCCGCCCGCGACTCCGTCCGCGTGGATTTCGATTTCCAATATCCTATGTGTTATTCTGATATATAAGCTATATTGTGGTAAAGTTTCGTTCAAATCCATTCAGTAGTTTTTACGTGAAAGAGTAACAAACATCCATACATCCATACATCCATACATCCACACATCCACACATACAAACTTTCGCCTTTATAATAGTAGTAGGATTAAAGCATAGTATTAGGTTCGAGTGGGAACCGTCACTCTATTTCTAAATGTCTCCAGTGTCGCTTGTGACGGCACATTTCATTCCTTGATACGGCTGACGTGATGCGTGACGTGGATATGTCGCGTTGGACCTTGAGGGATTGCCTCGCTGGTTCCACTTTATGTTGATTAAGTACCTCATCCTTATCTTTGGACGAAATTTTCAACTTTCTGTAAATATTTTCACAACATCACATACATTGATCTGACCCCGTGTTAAGTAGCTTAAGCACTTGTGTTACAGACATCAGAACAAACAGTGGCATTACAAATATACTTAAATAGATACATATAACACCCAGACTAGGACAAACAGACATGTTCATTATTGTTCATGCACACAAATGTTTGTCCTGTGCGGGTATCGAACCCGCGACCTTTTGCGTAATAGGCAACATCTTGACCATTACACCAAGCGGGTCGTCATGTTAGCGTATGGGTGGTTACATGTCTAATATTATTAAGGACTTTCTGTTATTATTTATAGTTTTATTAACGACCATTAAATTGATCAGCTTAATGCTCGTAATATAGAAATATCCGGGTAAATAATCTCAACAGAAACGGGTAGCGGCAGAACTTTGTATGAGAAACAAACTATTTTGTTACGGAAATAGTTCTGAGTTATTTTAGGTGAACATTCATTAATTTAATTATTTTGTGGTGCTGTTACATTAAAAAAATTATGTCTACTAACAATTTACACAGTCAAATTACCTTTAAACATAATTTCTGATTAAGTACTAAGTCTCTAGTTTTTTTTAACCGTCAGTACGTAGGTTTTGAGAATTAATTAAGTGGAAGCTTTGCCACACATATGTACTTCACGAACAATTTCAGAATGTCAGAATAATTGTCGTTTGAAACGCCGCCGGTGACGAGCCTATTAATGATACATACATAACTTAAGCAGAAACTCCAGGACGAAAATCGTAAGATGTTCAAGTTAATATTCCCCTGGAGCCCTCAGCTCCTTGCATTGTAATGAGGCTGTAACTTATTAAATTTAACGGCCAGATTTAAGACTACACAATTTCGTTTTCATTGCTTTAAATATAACAAAAATAAATCTTAACGGTATCCCCAGGAAGTATAATCAATAAAATATACAATAGGACAACTACTAAATATGAGATTTAATTCTTAGAAAAACATATTTAACAGACCATAGGGTCTAGTCGTTTAAGTACCGGGCCGAAGTCTCATGGTCCTTGGTTCGATTTCGAGGTCAGGCAAGTTTGTGCCGGTTTTTCCGAACACAGCCCGGGATTGTGATCACCAGTCTGATCACCAGTCCGCATTTGGAAAGCGTGGTATTGGTGATAAAGCCGAAACTCATCTTGATAACGAAAACATGATTTCATATGATGGAGGGAGGCCTTTGCCCTTCAGTAGGATGTTAATAGGCTGATACTTTATTTTTATTCGATTTCATTTTCCACTTTTATAAAGCCGTTTTGCTTAAATCTCCGTCGAGCAAACTGATAAAACTGTGTAGAAAGTTGAAGTCTCGTTATCTTCATCTGACTTAAACAACAAAATAAAAACTCCACTGTTTTATACTTCTTTAAGGGTTTATTTTTTTCCAGTTTTATAACACCACTGATTGGTTTTATGAAAGTGTTACGTGTTTTGCTATCGCGAAAACGTAAAAAGAATAAATGTTGAAAATTGCCGAGATTTAACTTTATATACTCCAGTCAAAATAGACAAAATTAAGACTCAAGTTTGCATTAATTCCCAACAAGCTGGATTTTTGTGCAGGCCTTGAATATGTCATTACAAATGATATGTCAAAAGTCCCCATCGATCCCGCTTGTGCGTTGTTTTTTATTCGTGGTCAAAGGGCCCAAATTTGAGTTTTTTGCTTATATCTCTGAAACTAAAAGAGCTATCAAAAAATGGTTCAGGTAAAGTTTGTAGATCGTAAAATTGTCTACCTAAAAGATTTCTACACTTTTCTTGTACAAAGCAGCGCTGTCGAGATATCTTGACTTTAAGCCGCAGGAAAGTCTTATTTTCGAGTAGCACACATTATGCAATTACAATAAATTAGGTTGAGTAGTTTATCTGGAGCAGGTGGCAGTTAAGTATGGATTGGCTTTAAACTATTATTTACCAATTTCCAGCTCCAATTTTCACGATTTAGATCATTGAAGTCAAAAAAGACAAAATGATGTATCAAGCTTGCATTCATTCCCAACAATGGGGACTTTTGTGCAGGCATTGAATACGTCATAACAAATGATATGTCAAAAGTCCCCATCGACCCCGCTTGTGCGTTGTTTTTTATCTGTACTGGAAATCTTCAGATCCTATTTTTAACCGTTCTGGTAGTCAAACCTTAATGGTCACCATAGAGACTTTTACTCCTTACATGAAATAGGATCGACTGGCGTGAAAAAAAATTTTTGGAATTTTCAGTACAAAATGTATGGGAAAAATTGTATGTATTGTGTAAATTGTGTGTATTGTTGTGTGTATTGTGTAAATTGTTGTGGGAAAAATGTATGGGAAAAAGTGGGACATTAATAGGCTGATACTTTTCTTTTACTTCTATCAGTGTTGATGGGACGCGATATCCGTTCACCATCAGATGGACCACCGTAAAAAGGGCAATAAATAAACGCTCGTATTCAACTAGTCGCCGCGCTGTTAACTCGTGTTACGCGACTCGTGTACAAGCCGTCATCAAACATAACTTTCGTGTCGTGAATGGGGCTTTTACGTGCGATCATAGCGGTCATGCGGTTTCCGGCGAAAATTGAGTACGTCGGTCACGTGCGGGAACATCCAAACTGAAAGACAGCCTCGTCGGAATCAAATAGGACTATTAACTAGCCTACTCGTACCTACTGAGGGGAAAACTCCGCTATCAATGTTTACTCAGTTCTGAATAAGTTGGGACTAGTAGAAATTCTAAAGCTAGGAAATTAGTAAATTAGCGTCATATTCATATCGTAGGTATCACAGATACTTCGGCTTAGTGTTGGAACACACTATGCGGAAAAAACGCTACTGAAATTACGCGGCTGATTTAACGTTCCGTCGTGTTCATGATGACATACTTTTAAATGACGACCCGCTTGGTGTAATGGTCAAGATGTTGCCTATTACGCAAGAGGTCGCGGGTTCGATCCCCGCACAGGACAAACATTTGTGTGCATGAACATGTCAGTTTGTTCTGGTCTGGGTGTTATATGTATCTATTTAAGTATATTTGTAATACCACTGTTGATTCTGATGTCTGTAACACAAGTGCTTAAGCTACTTAACACGGGGTCAGATCAATGTATGTGATGTTGTGAAATATTAAATGAGAGATGACATACTATGCCGAAATTACGTCGCGTAATTTTGTAAGGAAAATGCATTGCCGCCGAACTACGGTCGCGCAATTTGAGCCTAGTATGTTCCCACACTTAAGCAACGAATCCTAACGATAAACCAACAAAGTAGTTTTGGTGCAATCACATGTGCAATCACTACTTCAGTCTCATAGTTCGACTCTCACACGACCGTAGATAGATCAGGCGAAGGACGGTAAATGGCTTTTTGAGGCACAGGGTTGTTTTATCTATATCTATATCTATACTAATATATAAAGCTGAGGAGTTTGTTTGTTTGCACGCGCTAATCTCAACAACTACAAGTCCGAATCAATAAAACATTTTTGTTTTGGATAGTTCATTTGTTAAGTGACAAGTCGAAGAGCTAGTAGGTAAAAAAATATATGACGTGCAAAAGAATTTCTATGAAAATCAAATTGCAAAATAAACCACTTTGACTTTGACTTTGACTTTGAAAATATAACGCGAGCGAAAACCAAAATCCACGAAGATGAAGCGCTGGCAGCCTAGTGGAAATATATAAATTTGGAATAAGATCTATAAGATAAATCTTATGAAATAGAGTCCAGCAAGCTGGATTAAATCCTCAAATTCCTCTAACACAAATAATTATCTATTTAATATTAAATTAATCCCGTATCAAATGATAAAGCCGAGGTTCAGAAGCTGAAAGTTGCGGCTGTGGATTTTAGTCTGTCTTTATCTGAAAATGACTATGATTTTAATGAATATATTTTAATAAGAATATTCCATTCTTATTTTGTATTTACTTTGTTAGATCTCAGGTCCACAGGGACCCGGTCCTTTGTAGCTTGCGTGAGACCAAAGCTAACAGAGCAGAGGTTGGTACCATTTAATCTAGATTGAAATGGGTACATCTGCCAGGTGGTATCTTTGAACAAATAGAGAATATATTCAAAGACTAACCTCGGCAAATGTTAGAACTATTGCTTGCATAAAGGGAAGGGAGATCAAAGGTATTTTAATGGCTGGATTTAGGGTGAGACGCCACGAAAGCGAAGATGTGTAGTGGCCAGCTAAGAGGATTCCATTTCTGAGATGGTCTCGTTATTAAGCTATTGGGTTTTTAATACTCGATTGGGTTTTTACGACACATCTCCGCTCCGCTCCAATATTTTGCTTTAGTCGAGTCCCACCCTTATTCATTTACAAAGGACACAGGAATACAAGAAATATTTCAATCTTCATGCTATGGATATAAGCTGCCAAATATATTATGTATATAGTGTTTTAAATTTATAGAAGGACTAGCGGCCGACCGTGACTCCGTCCGCGGGATTTCGATTTCCGCACCTATAGTGTAAAACTATAGCTTAAAACCTCAAATGGATTATCCAATATTATTATTTTTCCAATTCGAATCAGTTGTTTAATTTCTGATATTATCTTGTAAACAAACAATTTCTTCAGCTTTATTCTATTATTGTATAGATGTATAAGTATGTATGTTGTATGGTCTTCCATGTAAATTCCTTAACGTGTTTTGCTCAACGCAGACGGTAATAATTATTTTTCAAGTGTAAGCTGGTTTTCGCGTGGGCAGGTTTTTGCGAGTCCAACCCGTGTTAGCGATCCTAGAAAGGTTTTTGTTAAAGTTCCCGCGTACTACACGTCTAATAATAAACACAAGCATACTGACAAATAATTAAATAAATTCTTTGGACTAACACACCAATTGCCTAGCCCCAAACTAAGCTCAAAACTTGTACTATGGAAGCTAGGAAACGGATAGATATACTTAAATATTATAAACATCTACGACTCGAGTGTAAATGCCGGCGTTCATCACACAAACATTTGCGCAAAGCGGATTATTTCCTTATTTTCTAGCCAGGGTGGCCGACCACTAGACCAACGAGCCCGTAAAAATCAATCAAAATCAATATATGTACGTAACGATAAATACGTGATACACGTATATCAAAGTTTTCATTAATTTTTATTTTATTGCTTTGATCGCCTTCTAATGCCGTAATATATTTGTTAATGACACATTTCGCTTTAAAGATTTCTTAATCCGAAAACTTTTTAACAAGCTATGTTCTCTTAACATAAAATAAGGTACAACTAGGTACTTCTAGTACGGAATAACTACTGGGCACAATATAGACATCTATACAAACATAATAAAGAGTTTGTTACTTTATTCATTTGTTTGTTCTAAAAATAATTATGTGTTGAATAATCCATTTGTTGAGAAAGACTTTAAGCTATAAGTATAATATTGAATGAAAATGAAAATGAAAATGAAAGTTAGTTTATACAAAGAAAGAAATCAAAAGCAACGCATGTGACGTCACAAATTCATAACAATGATTTATGAATGACAAAGTAGAATATTACCGTAATATTCATAATATTGAAGTCAAAGGTGTCTCTCATTCGTAAGTACATATGTACGTACATAGTATGTAGTTGGCGACTCTGTACCGTTCTGTGTGAAAGTCTCAAAGTAGTTACAGAATACTTGGCATGTTGAATTCACCATTTCACTCTAATATTTTTATACTTTACTTTGATATAAATGTATTTGACTGAAGTTTATACGAATAAAGTAAACTTTGATTAGGTTTGATTTAACATTTATAGTAGTGTCGGTGTTGTCAAACAAGATAAATTACATTGTTACTAAAAAGATAAATAAATTATTGAGACAGATGAGATATAAATTGAATGAAAGTAATATAATATAGCGTTGTCAATATTCTACGCTGGAAACTATTCCGAAAAACTCAATGATAAATGAAATTGTAAAACGCACTTGGAAAATGTTCCTAACATCTGACATTCGGAACGAATTCATTAAAAAGTTCTTCTACTGAAAAGGTTTGAAACACATCTTTCAAGCTGAGAACAACGTTTTAAATAAAATTCGGTACTCCTGCCGTGGCATTGTCCGCCGATGCACTTTGCGAATTCAGTTAAAATGAATGTTGCATTCACTGCAGACCACTCCACTTGATAACGCCATGATGTATCGTGCAGGATTTTTAGTAAGTGTAGATACCAAAAACTAAAGACATAGGTTTAATAAGATTAAGGCGACAACTTTAATTAAGTCGCCACTTACAAATAAGTGTTACAACTTTTTGTTTGCATAATAAATAAAATAACGATTGTCTAAAAATAAGTGCGTTAATTATTGTTGATGTGATAACAACTTTTAATGTGCAATTATACGGTGCAAAGGCGAAACCTGGTATATCTCTAAACGTCTTTTTTAATGCATTTTTCCACGTAACTAAGCCAATAACCTCGTTATCTTTCTATCGTAAGATTTCTATTTAAGATAAATAGGGCCAAGAAATATAAAAAAATAACATAGTGGCACTAAGCAGAGGCACTAAAGCAATCAGACAAGTAATGCTAAACTCGATCTCGACTTAACTTCCTGAAGGAAAACGGAATAAAGTAAGGGTAGAGCTGCGAGAGTTAATTGAAAAGGAAATGAAGAAAAAATAAGGCGCGGCGTAAGTTTCCTCATATTATAAAATGAAACGTTGAAGATACGATTGAGTTTTTACTCGTAATTTAAGTAAAACAATTTACAGTTAAACCGTGGCTACGTTTTAATCGATACCTTGTCTGCAATTTTAGACGTTATTTTTTCTTCTTTTTGTCTTTAACAAATGCTTTTTATCATTACATTACATTACATTTTTCATTCGTTTTTACTTTGCTTTAAAGGCTCCTTTAGATAACGATTAAAGTGAACAAATACGTAGAAGAAGGCCTCAGAAACACAACAACAGTCATGATGGCAAAACGCATGCATTGAATAATAATCCTACGTAACAAAAAATTTATAGAAATTTTATTCTACATATTAACAGCTTTTTCACAATGAAGGTCTGCCATTCGACCTGAAAATGATTACCTTGATAATTCCGTGGAAATTTTACACCTACGGGTAGTTATAACTTTTGAACTGAACGGCGTTAATGCACTTAGTCTAAGAAAGCACGTTAATTTTACTTTGTAATTTTCGAGGAAATTTCCCAGCGCCAAAGGGAAATAGGTATTAATTTTTACATGTAACGTTATATAAATCTGCAACAATGCGGATGTCTTTACAAATTCAATTCCTTTAATAAAGCCTCTGGTTAGTCTGATGGATAACAAAATCAAAATCAAAGGAATATTATATTACCGCCGCTCGCCTTCCGTTGCGCTTGAAAATACTGCTGAGAAACGTGGCTTTATAGAGGTTCATTTATTCGTTTGTTACAGTTGTCTTATAAATAAAATCACAAATATTATCGAGTAGTAACAGAATGAATCTCAGTGAAGCCTCAAATTCTTACTTATTAAATCGTCATTCACAACAAAGTCGATATTCTTTCTTTTACAATTACTACTTTTTAATCATTTACATGTTTAGTATTATTTATCTATGTTCATAATTTTTTTCAGAAAAGAAAAAGTCACCTGGTCTCTTTGTTGATTCTAAACTCAAAATCCGAATCCTCATTTCAAATTCAAAATTATCAAAACGTTTTAAAATAATTTTAGGAGCATTTTTATAATCCGCTACAATCCCAGTGGTTGTAGTTGTTCTCCGGGATCTTG
Organism: Nomophila noctuella; assembly: GCA_958496325.1. Lineage (NCBI taxonomy): Eukaryota > Metazoa > Arthropoda > Insecta > Lepidoptera > Crambidae > Nomophila > Nomophila noctuella. Next base: position 4,288,867 of record OY292490.1, on the reverse strand, counting down.
CGAAGGCTTACAGTAGCAGATCGTTTTACTAACATCCGTGGCTGAGGTTGGACGGCGAGGCTTAGAGCCCCTTGTAGAATAGGAACAATAAAACATTTGATTCTCATTGTATCAAGTGAACTAAAATATGCATGTGCAATAATGTACATGCCACCGTTTAATAATTAATCAACTTCAGTAATAAAGATGCCCATTGCAGTTAAAAAAATTAATGACATCGCGACTAATAACAAATATATAACACACATGTACATACATATATGTGTGCATAGTTTCCAATAATTATTACGACGACACTTAAATTTCATTATGTATGGACACACCATACATAGAGAGGTAGAGCTTTGTGGAAATTCCACTCGAATGAGCCGCTCGTCTGGGGAAGTACCTCCACCTTACAGAAGACCGCAGTGAAGTAGCACTTCGTAACTGTTGTGCTATGTTTCTGCTGGTGAGTAAGGTTGCCAGAGTTCAGTTGGGGAGGGTATGGGGTTAAGGCCGGCAACACATCAACGATACCTCTGGTGTCGCGTATGTCCATGGGCGGCGGTGGTTGCTTACCATCAGGCGACCCGCTAGCTCGTTTGCCGCCTCTGACATAAAAAAAAACACAATATTTGCTTATTAAATGTAGTAACTACCTGGTTCAATACAGTTGCCAATATTTTTTGAAAGTTAAAAGGCATCCGAATCACCGGCAATATTGGCGTTGGATTCACTGAACTGATATTTCATCATTAATATCACAGGTGTTTCCAGTACAAAAGGACATTGAAAGGGACTTATTTTTTTTACGCAAAAGCTAAAAAAAAGTTCTGACGTGAGTTTACGCCTCGTCATTTCAAAATGGTTCAATGTGTGCTCAAATAATACCCTTTGGGTAGAATTTTTCCTCGTAACCTTTGTCAGGAAAAGGAGACGCAATTACATAATAATTATTATACAATCGTCAGCCAGGAGGAGAAGGAAATCGCGTTCAAACAAACAAACTTTTAAGCTTTAGTATTGTAGTATAGATAAGAATTGTAATTGTAGTCCCCTGGTCTCTTCTAACGACACTCACAGGAACAGATGGAGTAGGGTACGGTACGACTCGGCAAATCTCTAAATAAGACAGAGCACTTTTAAACTGAAACCGACTGCAACCAACCTAGCAATTGCAAAATAAATGAGATTAATGCATTTGAAATAAAAGCATCGGTGCTAGCCTTGTCTCATTTCACGCATGCATAGCGTTCGACGTTAGTGCAATTCTACAGAATTGGCGATGCATGCTAAGAAGATGCAGAATAATATGCAAAACCAATTCGCTCGAAAAACATTATCCGAATTGGAATGGCTATTTCAGTAGTAAAAAACATAATAAAACGACATGATTTATGTATAACGTGGAACTCGCTAATTATATTTTTATCTCTTGTAGTAGTTTATATTTTTCTTTTATCGACGACAGCTCTTTGGAAATTTTCTAAAGGTAGCTTAATTGGTTAGAGCGCTTGCCCGATTGCAAGAGGTGGTGGGTTCAATCCCCGCCTGAGATCAGATGAGTTGTATTTGTTTAAAAAAATTCAAGACAGTTCTTTAAAGATGAACGTGGTCTATTTTTCCAAAGAAACAAAGTATAAAGTGACGAGTATGACTCCACTTTTCCCTGTGGGAGTCGTAAGAATCGACGTAGGGATATTCCAAGGGACGGGTCGCAGCGTTTCTTTGTGTTTTATCACCGTACTGCGCAACCCAGTATGGTGATTAAACCACACTGGGCGGGTAGGTAAGTAGGGCGGGCCCACTACTGGTCAGAGACCCTGGCTACAAAACCAAGGGTCGCGGGTTTGAATTCCGTTAGGGGAAAATGTTTGTGTGATGAACATTGGCATTTGGACTTGAGTCATGGTTGTATATAAAAGTAATCATGTATGTCTATCTGTTTTCTAGCTTCATAGTACAAGCTTCGATCTTAGATATTTAGCTTATTTATTATTTACTAGCGGCCGCCCGCGACTCCGTCCGCGTGGATTTCGATTTCCAATAGCCTAAAGCCTTCCTCGTCAAATGGACTATCCAACACAAAAATATTTTTTCAAATCGGACCAATAGTTCCTGAGTTTAGCGCGTTCAAACAAACAAACATACAAACAAACAAACAAACATACAAACAAACTCTTCAGCTTTATATATTAGTATAGATTATTATTTGTTATTATTTATTATTATTATTTACTATTGTTTGTATTTATTCATAAGAATCCTCTTTTTGGGGGAGGTCAGTGTCCAGCACCGGACTGAGATTTCTTAACTTCACCAATAGAAGTGCGAGTGTAGTCGTTGAATCGTGAAGTGTATGCGAGCTGCGTCGCTGGCACAGTGCCCGCCAACCAGTCTGCAACGCTCTGCATTCATCAAACGTTTTATCTTTAATCTATATAAGATGGAAGGTCGACTCGCTGCGCTAGTGGTTATGGGCTCGATGGAAGTACCGTGCCGTGATCTCGAGAGATTTTTCTAAACACAGCCCCGGTTTGTGATCACCAACTCGCATTTGGCAAGCGTCAATCATTTGAAAACATGATTTCAAATAATTTAGGCCTTTGCCCTGTAGTGGGACATTAACAGGCTGATACTTTTATATAAGATGGAGAATACCTTTGCATACAACCTGGTAATACGGCATTTGTTCACAAGAATTTTAATGAGGTCTAAAACAATCAATAACCTTCTTGACAACATGAAAGGTAATTCTAAAACATTTTGGTAACCAAATGCTATTGAATAAAAAATTAAATATGCGATGTTCATGGCATAGTTTTGAATTTTATGAACGTACTATTAATAAGTATAATATATTTTTTTAAGGGATAAGACATTGTCGTAAAGATCATCAACAAATGCGTAAGGGTCGCAGATGCGCTGCGTGATTTTCAAACTCCATACCGTCCGCATTTGAGTTCTGGAGAACTTATTTTCCACAGAAACGACGCTCACGTTCACAACAATGTAAAATATAAAATGAATTTTTTCAAGTATAAAAACGCAGGCGTAAAAGCTATATATGTAGATGATATTTCACTCCTCGAGTCATATTCCTCATTTCTGAGGGTGATGATCACTGTATAAAATGAAACACACTACAGTTGTAGTGTGTTCATTTTATACAGCTTCTTCTTCTTCAACTTCATTAAAATTTTAATGAAGTGGTTTTCCATTACCTTCTCCATTTCACACACCAACTCGTAGTGTGGAGGTTTCCTCATGATGTTTTTCTTCACCGTACTGCTGGTATGATATTACGCACATAGATTTTTGATAATCGAGAGGTGCGTGCCTGACCGTATTTGAACCGCCGACCTCACGCATGTGAAGCGGCGCTCTTAAGACTAGGCTACCGAGCTGTTTTTGTTTTTGCTTATTTGGTTACAAGCCAATTTAATTTTTTTCAATATCTTTATCAAATTGAATTTGAGATTTTCTCAAAAAAAAAAAGTCTTTACTTATTAATAAGACCATGTTATCCTACCAAAGATTCATCCATTTTAAAAACAGGTAAAATAGAGATAATTTTATGTTCATAAGATTTAACTCGAAAATAGACGGACAGTCGAGATGCCGCTAGTCTTAAACGCTCGCTTGAAAATGTGTTCTGAAACGATTTTAGTTAGCTACGTACGTTGAAAATTGTTCGTAAACGCTTAAAGATAACTCTTGTTGAGTTGTCTAACTTCGTGTTAAACTGTAAACTTGATCTAAGATTTTAGACTTTCGCGTTGCATTATGACAATTATTATTTAACGGGACTTAACGCGATATTAATTATGTAGTATATTATATATACTACTCACTGCTTGAAGTCCGCTTGCGACCACGGCTGTTGTAACGCAGCTGAAACGTCAAGCAGTAAGTAGTATACTATACATATACTACATAATTAATATCGCGTTATGTCCCGTTCAATACTACTAGTGTAAACTTGATCACCGGTACATACATTATTAGACAATTCAACGTTGAGATTATGCTTGGTTATAACACATAAAACTTTTTTAATACTGACGTCATTGTAGGGGCACGCTAGGACGGCCACTGACATTGACATTTGATATCTCAAATGATGTGAAATGTCAACTTCTTATTGGCATTATTCATGAAATTTATAGATTTTTGTAGCTCAATTAGAATAGTTTCCTGATTAAAAAGGTTGCGTAAAACAGACATGTATATACTTGTATATATTTTATTTGTATATTAATAAACAACTTTATATTGCACACAAAAAACATATGAATTCTATGTGGCAATCAAATAAGACATAGATAGTTTAAAAAAAAAACAAAATAAGTACAAATGCCGACTTGTGTGGCAAATAAGTACAACATTATAAAACTAAAATAAATTAAAAAAAAGGTCCAGTAGTTCCTGAGATTAGCGTGTTCAAACAAACAAACAAACTCAATGTCGGTAATTCTACTGTCAAACCATGGAAAAACACGGTGCCTCATTCTGCCATCTAGAGACTCATATTCGAAACTTTCAGGCTAAATGTCAAATTTTACTGTCTAACAACAGAAAAAATGCGGGATTTTTAGCGCCCTCTATATGTAGTTTCTGCACGCCTATCGTGTCTCATCTATAACGATAATTACCTAGAAAATCCCTTTACAACTTAGACATTGCTACTGTGATTTTTCAGAAAATTCCACCTCCTGTGTTCTATCCTAATACTGCGAAAATTATGTGTAACATTTTGTCAGTATGTAATTATTTTTCTGTTTGGATTGTTACCGATTCCTAAAAAAAGAGAGGGAAGAGTATGTCATCAGTTGTATTTTTCAGATTCTTTTATCATGAAACACGCATTTGATATTGTCGTAAAAGATACAACCATTTTCGTATTGTATTCACAAGCTCGGTAGTAGGTCTTGGGATCCATTCCAAGATCGGGACTGGGAAAGCCTGGGTACCTACGCCCATGCACGAGATCATTAAGAATATCTTTAGCTAAAGAGCATTATTTTGGAGAAATCACTGGTATTGAGTTAAGCTCACTATAGTGTAGCGTAGAACGAGTACTTTGCGTAAGGCACCATGAGATTTGTTGTTCTGGCAAATGGCCAGGAAAGTAGTGCATTATGTATTCTAAGTCTAATAACCCCTTTTGGGTATTTGTCACACAGCTATCTAGCCCGAAGCTAAGCGAAGTTGAAAACTGTGGTGGCTTCTATTTATCATTTAAAAGATGACCTGGTTTCGACTTCAGCCTGCAGAGGAAACTTATAAACTGATACTTTTTAATGTTAGATACGTATATGTTTGAGTTTGTAGACTAGCTTTTTAGGTTTATTCCTATGAAGTAATATTTTTGCTCCCTTTAATAAATATCAAGGTTAGTTATAATTGAAAACGCGAAATGAAAACAGTTTACAAATTGAATCTCTTTTTGTGTTTATAAAATATTTCGCTCATTCATTCATTCATGTTATTTTTTATTTCCCTAAAACAGGGAAATCTTAGTCCAGAGAAAAAGTACAATCATAACATTAAACCGTAAAACATCGTGTTTTATTTTTTCAAATAAATAGGAAGATTATATCTTCAGTGCTATTAATATATATTTATTCAAATCCTGGAATTCGGATGAAAATAATGCCGCTTTAAGTTTTAGCATCAAAATCAGTTTTCATATTAAATATAATTTTCACGATACCTACTATAATAAAGCTGTGACTTTATTCTAAACGGTCAGACGATGCTTATAATTTTTTGATGAATATTACTTATATCAAGGTTTTGCCGTGGAGAAGGGCTTTATTATATACTTTTACTATATTTATTTTATTTATATATTCTATTATATTATCTGGAAAAAAGAAAAGATGGATCGATTGTGTGAAGGATAGCATAAAGCGAAAATGGTGTGGATGACTCAATGACAAATGATAGGCCTGTATGCACGAAGTCCACATATTGCGCCGACACTATGTAAAGTATCAGCCTATTAATGTCCCACTACATTTGAAATCATGTGTTCGTTACAAAGATGCATTTTAGCTTAAATACCACGCTTGCAAAGTGCGGACTGGTGATCACAAACCCGGGCTGTGTTCGGGAAAACCGACACAGAGTTGCCCGTCCTATAAAAGTTACTGTATATTTTATTGGTTGATACAAGCCAGTTTCATACTCAAACATGCCTTCAGGATTTATCGAGAGGTAAAGTATGGACTTTAATAGTAGTAGCGCTAGTTAGTAATTGGTAGCATTGTGCCAATGTCTTACATCTGGCGTCGTGCCCAAACGCCAGTTCGCCGCCAGACACCCGGGGCAAGGGGTTCAATGAGCCTGAACTGGATATTACGAGATCTAGTCTGTAGCTAGATCTAGTGTGGATTTTATTGTAGTGAATAACGAGGTCGCGATTGTTTTAGTTGCGCATTGGCGGTTTAGCCAATGCTTTTACGCATTTAACTGATTTTGGGAATAATAAATTATGTATGTTTTAAAGTATTTATCATTGTTTCATTACAATCATTCTACAAAGTGTAAGCTTAGTTCGGATATAGGTCAACATTGATGTAATTGTTGTGTCAGTTTAAGAAAATAACATACTAAGCGGATGCTTTTAACTACGGAATTAAATTACATAACACAAATAAGCACAACTGTCAGAGTGACATGGGTACTAGAATTATTTAACTAATAAACAAACAAAACCAGTTAGCCAGCTCAGATGAGTTAAACTGAGTTTGTTAACTACTTTTATTTGAACAAACGGTATGTTCATGTACACAAGTGTTGTCAGATTCATTTAATACCGCAAGTCCATGCCTTAAATTCAACTCGAAATTCACCGCTTAGTTTTCCGTGTATGTAACAAACTAGCGGCATACGTTTAAACAAAGGCATCGTTAAACTTCACAATTATACAAATAAGAGATAAGTAATTAGTGTATCTCATGAATGTCAAGCGAAGCACGCGGTAACTGAGAAAGCGGTGGTCACAGTTGCCGGATTATACCTATGTATGTATAATTTGAACATTTATAGGGTTCCGTAACCAAATGGCAAAAAAACGGAACCCTTATAGATTCGTCATGTCTGTCTGTCTGTCTGTCTGTCCGCCAGTCTGTCACAGCCACTTTTTTCCGAAACTATAAGTACTATACTGTTGAAACTTGGTGAATAGATGTATTCTGTAAACCGCAACAAGGTTTTCTCACGAAAATAGAAAAAAAAAATGGCGGTCCCCATAGTTACAACTGAAACTGGATTTTTTTTTTCATTGAACATATACGTGTGGGGTATCTATGGATAGGTCTTCAAAAATGATATTGAGGTTTCAAACATTATTTTATTCTAAAGTGAATACTTTGCGTGAGAGACCCTTCCAAAGTGGAAAAATGTGTATCCCCCCCCCTCTAACTTCTAAAATAAGAAGATTATAAAACTAAAAAAAATGTATTATGTACATTACCATAAAAACTACCAACGAAAATTGGTTTGAACAAAATCTGATAAGTAGTTTTTGTAATACGTCAAAAATAGTATTTGTACGGAACCCTCAGTGCGGGAGTCCGACAGCTCGCACTTGGCCAATTTTTTGTTCTATCGACTGGGAACCCACATATGATAAGTTAAATCTTTTGTTGAAGCCAAAAGCAATACATTCGATTGAAAAAATGTATGAAATAAAAATGAAATTAAATCTGGCGATTTGAATTCAGTGAGCATCAACGAAACAATAAGCACTATACTGTTGAAACTTCGTTAGTAAATGTATTCTGTGAACCGCATTAAGATTTTCACACCAAAATAGAAAAAAAAACATTTTGGGGTTCCCCATAGTAAAAGTAAAACACGATGTTTTGTCATTCAGTCTATACGTGTGGGGTATCTATGGAAAGGTCTTAAAAAATGATATTATGGTTTCCAATATATTTTTTTATAAAGTAAATAGTTTGCGCGAGAGACACTTCCAAACGTAAAATGTGTCCCCCCCCCCTTTAAATTGTAAAAACGAGAGTGGTAAAAGTAAAAAAATATATAATGTACATTACTATGCAAACTACCAACGAAAATTGGTTTGAACGGAATGTAGTAAGTGGTTTGCGCGAGAGACACTTTCATACAAGTAAAATGTGTGTCCCCTCTCTGTCATTTCTAAATTATTTTAGAAATGACAGAGAGGGATTATCTTATGATAAGGATAAAATTAAAAAAAATAATAATGTGCAATACCATGCAATTGAAGGGGTAGGCCCAGGAAGTGCTGGCTTGACGTCGTGAGAGATGACATGTGTGCCAATGCCCTTACTACGCAGGATGCCGAAGATCGTGCGAAGTGGAGGAGAAAGAGCAGGAAAGTGGACCCTGGACTCCAAGGCAATGGCCGAGGATGCGACTGGGGTAAGCGCTAGGTTGATGATGATGACCATGCAAACTTCACCACCAACTCCAACCAAATCTTTTACTTTAGTAGTTTTTTTAATACGTCATAAAGATAATTTGCTTGGAACCCTCAGTGCGCGAGTCCGACTCGCATTGGCCGATTTTTTATTGTTAGAACTAATAGCAAAGAAAATGAAAATATGTTCATCCAATTTAGGTACGGATTAGTAGGAATTAGGTCATTACGTAGAAAATAATACTAAGTTGAGCAGCCGTAAATTTCCTAATCTTTTCTTATATTGTCGTCTTAAGATTAGCGATGTAATGCGTATGATCAAATAATATTAACCGTTGATGCTATATACAGTCTAGGGTATATTATTGGCAGTCGGATTAGTTTGATCAGAATAAATTAAAAATATATTGAGGAAGCTTTAATTAAAATTAGTTGACCTTTCCTTAGTATGTAGAGCACCTTCTAAATATGCTGCAGAGTAGCAAAACCTTCCTGTCAGTGCCTTTAGTATTGGTACCCGACCCAAACCTATATAAACACTCTCTACTCTATTTCATCTGTGTTTGCTATTATTAACCTAAACGTATACTTGTACAAACGTTCCTTCTTTGTGATTTCCATTTAGAAAGAATCAATATAAGTGTGTTTATTTAAAGCGAACAGTTAAAATTGTATGCCTAATATCGCCTTTATGCCTTTGTTTGGCATGCATTTAACATACAAGTCATCAGTCACAACAAATCGTAAAGAACAGTCCATATAGGTTGACCTTAACTATGAAAATGCTAGTATGATTAAGTTAAAATACGACCGCAAATTGACGGTAGTTGACGAGCCCGTTGGGCTAGTGGTTCGAATCCTGCTAGAGGAAAATGTTTGTATGATTAACAATGACATTTGTACTCGAGTTATGGATGTTTATAAAAGCATCCGTTCCCTAGCATCCAATGTACTAGCTTCGAGCTTATTTCGGGGCTAGGCAATTGGTGTGTTAGTCCTAGACATTTATTTATTATTATTTATTTATATATTATTAACTTCTGCAGCTGCTATTCTGTTCAAATACACTATTTGTGTACTGATACTAGAAATAATAGTTGAAAATGGTTAAGTCTTTTTTTATACTGCTATATGCTTGCATTTCGCACTTAATGCGGCTTTTACGATATTAAATGATCGCGCACCTAGTTAGTACCTTGAGATAACTTGAGATTTAAAGACCCTAATACTGTACATGAACCATTACCATTTTCCAAACAATAAGACTTGAATGTATTTCCTAAAATATATAGGCATTATTTGATTTTGAAATACTGATTGCTATAAATTTTGTTCTCTGAGGTATTGAGTAAAACTGACGTATTTAAAGACGTAGAAGGATGCATAGAAGTGCAATGAAAATATTGTATAACGCTACAACATGAACGCTTGAAAATATTCAACATTCGAAATATATGACACTGTTCATCTTAAAGAGACATTTATGAAAACAGATTCTTTGTATGTGAAATACGATATTGCATTTATAACTCTGAAGCTAGAATGTGAATTGACTCTTTTTACAGTTATGTTTTTTTATTTGTATTGTATTGTATTGTTCAGTCTATTTGCCTTTTGTAGTTAAACTAATTCCAGCCTTGTTTAAATAAAATAGCATTTAATAGGGAAGAAATTGTTTTTGTTTGGGCAATAGAGCGGTTGAAAATTTTAGAGTATATTTACGAAAAATAGATCAGTTATTAATTCCTTACAATCCGCAGATTGCCTGCAGTTCTGACATTACTTTTACATGTTTAACCATTAGAAACAAGATGTGAAGATAAACCCCATAGACTAATCTGTAAATTACTTTTTTAACTTACTTACTCTTTCTTTAATATTCTTGTAATGGACTATCAATTTGACGGGGAAGGCTTTAGGCTATTGGAAACCGAAATCAGTAGAGGGTATAAAAACATCCTAAGTATATACACATTGTTCAATTTTCTGGACCTTGATGAGATTTTAGAGATTGGGAAGAATTATTTAAATAATATACATATATATTAGACGGCAACACAAACATTGCTTTGTTAAATCGTAATTGAGAAAACGACGGATATTTCTAAACCTGCCCAACGGAAATCAAGCCCGAGGCCTTGTTCTTCTTATTTTTCGCTACCGATTGTTGGTGGGCCCAAATACTCTGTCTCCTTTCGAAAATTATCATTAATATTATAATAAACCAACGCTATCTCATTTGCACTAAAATCAATTTGTAAGCTACATAGGTTCGTAGTGATACTATTATTCCGTAAATTGAGAACTGTCGAACAGTGTGGTTTGCAGCGTGCTCTCACGCGTTCTATAGCGTACGTACGTTTATGTTGCGGTTAATGGTTTAAACCATGGCAAGGATAAAAGAATTTTTGTACATGCTTATTCACGAGAATAAACACCACAATGGTGTTGGAAACCATCACGTGGAAGCCTGCGCGGTTTAATAATACCGTTTTTCAGCTACGCCGACAATCTAGGCCAAATAGAAATGAAATAGTAAATTTTAGTGAGGGCTCATGCACTATTGGACTGCTATATTGCTCATTCTATTACAGTGACACGAGCAATATTAAATATCTGACAACACCACATACATTCGATACATTGTACTTCAGATTAAATATTACTCGTTGTAACTTTTTGTATATTTTATTTTAAGCATTTTTACAAGCTAATTATTATTATACTTTTGTCTATAATTTTAAAAATTACTCGTAGTATTTCGGATATCAGAAATAATAGAGGTGTGACTATTGCACAATATTTATCCTGCACGGGAATCACAGTAACATCACTAGTATTAAAGGTAAGTGGTTCATAAATATCCTGTTGGACTGGTCAGCTCAAACATAATTCATAATAAAATAAAATATTATGTGTCATTTAAATTTTATTCAACAAAAAATACTCAGAACGGTCACTAGCAAATATAAAATATGGCTATTAACAATGTGAAGGTATCGAGTTTCACGCTGGTTTTTCTCGATAGAACCTGCCTTTTAGCGGCGGTAGAGTAATTTAGTAACTTTGTGAATCAAAGAGTCATAAGTGCATTTCTAAAGCCTGCTTTAATAATTTATAATTTGATTTTGATTGAAAAGACCGTCCGCCCTAGCCTTATACGTCTAGCTAAAGTAATATACTCGCAGTTATACATTCGTAGCTATTTAAATAATGTTATGAACGAGCATGGCAACCCACCTATGGAATATTGCTCGACTATTTAATAACAGAATAGTACGAGTATTCATCACATATGATGATTTTGATGACAATCGGTTGTCATAGAAAGGTTCGTTATTAAAATACCTACGAGTATTAATATATGTAGTTCCGAGAGATTATTGCCTAGAAAAAAATATGTGTAAAATATTATAGCGCTCGAAGCCGTATAGGAGAGTATGTGGAATTGAGTCTTTCCAATAGTGGTATAAAATCTAATCTGTAAACTATGGCAGCTTTATTAAATCACTTAAGATTATTATTCATTTACCTGACAAGCCTGTAGGTCTATTCATTCGTTGGTCTTTTCTCAAATCGGACCTGAGATTTGTGCCTTCAAACAAACTAACAAACTCTACAGCTTTATCATATTAGTATGTATATAGATGGTCAGTATACGAGTACAACTTAACTTCTATATTATTCCAAATTTTGATTCACACATGAAAATATTATGATAGACTAAATATAAACGCTTTCTATGATAGGTAGGTAGGATAGGATCATGTTAAATGTGAACGAAAATGAGAAATAAGTGAGGTTGTACCCTCGCGAACCCACAAGATCTCATTAACATAAGCCAGCGTTAACCTGCGGGATCGCATTATGTAACATTTTGCCTTATATTTAATGTACTATCATCGCCACTTGTTATTTTTAGCTGCTTCAGTTTGGCCTGATACAACTTTTGACAAAATTAGAAATTTAAATAGTTTCAGGTCAAACCGAATCCTCTATTTATATATCTATTCATGTCAAAAGTTGGACGTTTTGAAAACATTTTTAAACATTTTACTTTTTATTGTGAAATAATTAAATCGTATCTTTTAAATATTGTATGTATTCAATAAAGTAAAACCAATATTTCTCAATTAGGAAAGACATTCGGAAAACTTTCAACTGCTAGTGATGTTTTAACATCAAGTCGTAAATGTGTAGGTAGTGTACCGCTTTTTTACCGTAAAAATATTAGTAAGAAAGTCAGGTTAAAATCGAGTTTTTTCCATATTTTGGCGTTCCATTTTAGTTATGGCACCCCGGGGAGGTATCTCGTACCGTGCGGTTTGACAGCGACATCGTTTATGAGACCGCATTAAACTCCGAAAAAGGTGTAAAAAATATTGATTAATTGCGAAAGTTGCGACGCCATTGTTCCCCCTTCAGCTCAAAACTTCCGTTTGTCATTCCGAAACGATAAAAATGAAATTTAAGAAGCTTAATCAGGAAGCATTTTTTACTACCTCCTAAAATTATTGAGCTGTGATATCTGCAAACTTAATAATGAAAGAGGCTGAAAAAAGAGGTGGCCTTAAAATTTTACAAAAATCGCCAATTTAATGATATCACCAACTTACAATGTAAAGTAGGCGCACTCAAAGGCTGCCGTGAGTATACCCCGTCAATTATTTTATTATATAGGTCGAGGACTTTTGGTAAGGAAAAACGTTGGAAGATAACATTCTATGAATAAGTCACAAACAGCGTATTAACCTGATACTCAGGTGTGTGTATGTTATTATTTTTTTCAATAAAAAAGAAAAATGATTTATTATAAAGTAAGAAAAAACGATGTCTTAAAAATTATAATTTTTTCAATAAAAAAGAAAAATTGGCCAAGTGCGAGTCGGACTCACGCACTGAGGGTTCCGTACAAATTCTATTTTTGACGTATTAAAAAAACTACTGAATAGATTTCGTTCGAACTAATTTTCGTTGGTAGTTTTTATGGTAATGTACATTATATATTTATTTCAGATTTATCATCCTCTTACTTTAGAAGTTAGAGGGGGGGGGGGACACTTTTTTCCACTTTGGAAGAGTCTGTCACGCAAAGTATTCACTTAAGAAAAATTTGAGCTTAGAAACCTCAATATAATTTTTAAAGACCTATCCATAGATACCCCACATGTATATGTTCAATGAAAAAAAATATTTTCAGTTTCAGTTCTGACTATGGGGACCCCCCATTTTTTTATTTTTTTTTCTATTTTTGTGTGCAAACCTTGTTGCGGTTCACAGAATACATCTACACACCAAGTTTCAATAGTATAGTACTTATAGTTTCGGAAAAAAGTGGCTGTGACAGACTGGCGGACAGACAGACAGACAGACAGACAGACAGACATGACGAATCTATAAGGGTTCCGTTTTTTTGCCATTTTGGCTACGGAACCCTAAAAATGATTTATTATAAAATAAGAAATAACGATGTCATAAAATATAGAAACAAAATTCCTCGGTCAGTAAAAAAGCACGTTCACAAGGTTCATGGTTTGTTGAGATAAGCACTCCACTTTACATCGGAATACTTTTACATTAACAATAAGCAAACTCGTTATGGCATCTTTTATATTTTCCGAATTTAACGACGCAATCACGTAGCCGAATTTCACTTGTATTTGAAAAAGTACGTGATAATAATCAGCTTAAAGGATGTACAAGCAATTACTTGTATACACAGTGACTCTTATGTCAAAGCAGGAAAGTTGATATTTGAATATTCGCAAGCATTTCTGTTTTTTGCTTTGTATTATTTCTATAAAAAAACGAGAAATAATAATATTTTTTTTAACCAAATCTTAAGGAAATTCGTATGTCATCGGGGTTATGGGTTCCATTCCCGGGTTGGGTAAAATTTGTGCCGGCTTTTCCGAACATAGCCCTGGTGTGTTATCACCAATCTACATTTGGCAAACGTAGCGCTAAAGTCAAAACCTACTTTTGTAAGGATATGATAATTTCAAATGAAGCCAATCGTTTTATAATTTTATTTTTAAGAATTAACATGTACTTATTATTGTACCAGGAAGAAATTAGTTCGCTTTCCGCACACATAGTGTTATACTATAGCTTATGCCTTTCTCGATTAATGGACTATTCAACGCGTTCAAACAAACAAACAGTATCTCTCGTCTTCGCTCTTCAGCGTTATTATACAAGTCTAGATACATTACAAACGTTACTTTACTTTATTGTACGTGAACGTGATAATGATCAAGTAAAGTCGGCGAGCGCCGGCAGTGCGTGCCGCGCGCCCGTGAGGCCGTTATCTCACGAACTTTGTTTATCTCACACTTTACTTACGGAGATTCGTGAGGAAATCATGGGAACCATAAGGCGTAATGATGCATACTTTGGTACTAGGTACCATAACAATTTTTTTATAATAAGTGTATCTATAATGTAATTAGCAGTCTATCGCATCTTTTGTTAGATACACCTCTCCAGCTGAGGTTTACACTCGTAGTCAAGTCGACGGTCACACCGGGGAACGTTACTCCAAACCCCCGGAATATACTTTCTCACGACACCCTCAAAAAAAATGAAAACACTTATATTTGTATAAAGTACGTGATAATGATCAAGTAAAGTCGTCGAGCGCCGGCAGTGCGTGCCGCGCGCCCGTGAGGCCGTTATCTCAGCGGCGCCGTCTGGCACGAACTTTGTTTATCTCACACTTTACTAACGGAGATTCGTGAGGAAATCATGGGAACCATAAGGCGTAATGATGCATACTTTGTTACTAGGTACCATAACAATTTTTTTAGAATAAGTGTATCTATAATGTAATTAGCAGTCTATCGCATCTTTTGTTAGATACACTTCTCCAGCTGAGGTTTACACTCGTAGTCAAGTCGACGGTCACACCGGGGAACGTTACTCCAAACCCCCGGAATATACTTTCTCACGACACCCTCAAAAAAAATGAAAACACTTATATTTGTATAAAGTACGTGATAATGATCAAGTAAAGTCGGCGAGCGCCGGCAGTGCGTGCCGTGCGCCCGTGAGCCCGTTATCTCAGCGATGCCGTCTGGCACGAACTTTGTTTATCTCACACTTTACTTACGGAGATTCGTGAGGAAATCATGAGAACCACCATGAGACATATTCATCCCTTTAGGACTAGCAAAGCAGTTTTTTTATTCAGCAAAAGCCGAGAAGTGTTGATCTAGAATAATATCCCAGTGCCTCCCGTGGGTGCCATTGGAATTTTTTTTTTATGAGATAGGGAGGCAAACGAATAAGCGATTCCCTGATGGTAAGTTTCATCGCTACCCATGGACATCAACAACCGTTGATGAATCAACAAGGATTGCAGTTGCGTTACCTGCCTTCAAAAACCCCATACCCTCCCCAACTGAGCTCTTGCAACCTTACGTACCAGCAGAAACGTAGCACAACAGTTTCGAAGTGCTACTTTACTGTGGTCTTCTATCAGGTGGAGGAACTTCCCCAGGCGAGTGGCTTTTCTAAGTGGAAGTTGCACTAGTTCTTACTTAGGGACATTTTGGAAGATGGGAAGTTGCTGAATGCTGTATTTTATTATTCCTCATGTTGAGATCACCGTCACGCCTACACAGCGTGCCCCCCATCCCCAATCCCCCAATCCCAATTTAAAACTTGAAACATTTAGGCAAGCTTAATGTTGCAAGTTGCAACTTAAACGTGACTACAACATTTTGTAGTCGTTTCAGAATGTTAGTGCAAATTGTCTATTCAAATATTCTATTTTAGAACTGAATGACATTAATATGAAATGGTAAATCTTTCACACAAAGCAGCAAGACTAGGATATGTTACATTTTTATTTGCACAACACATGGAACGTAAAAGGTAGGTCAGCCATTCTATATTAATGTGTTATTTTTAGTAAAGCGGCCTTTTCCACAGTCTAAAGTTAGTTGCCGTTACGTGTCGACTATGTAAACAAAGAGCCTTCCTTTAGAAGCGCACGGTACGTGGCCGCTTACTAGGCAACCTGCCACTCAAACAACGTACAGTCAGCTTTAAAGATAGATAATAATGCTCAAATAAATATATTCAACCAAACAGTCAATAATATCGGTACACAATTTCCCTATTGTTGACATTATTCTAATCGTCCAAAAATTCGACACATTCAAAAGTCATAAAGATCGGTTCAGTCAAAACGACATACGTATAGTTACAGACATATCACCAATCAAATTAAGAATGCCTTGATACCATGGGCACGATGACTGTTACCATATTTATGGTGCTTTGACTGCACCGATCTATATGACGTTTTGAATGCGACTTTCTGAACGATTAGAATGTTGACAATAATATGGAAACTTTTTTGGCACCGATATTATTGAATATTTGATTGCGTCAATTTATTTAGTCAACTTATTTGAGTAGGTACCCTGAGTGTCGCTATCTATCAGACGCTGACTGTACCAGAAAAATAAAAATGGTAACACTAGCGCCTAGTCACCAATATGTTCCACTTGGCTTACACAATATGAAATAAAAACGACCAAGAGAGTGTCGGCCACGCACATGAAACGATTCCGTAGCCATAAGATGGATAAAATAAAAAATAATCATTTTTCGATACTATTAAATATTTTTTTTTGGATTTTCAGCATACATCTCTCTACCAAACTTTAGGGCAATCGATGCAGAAACGGCGGAGAACAAGCCAAGTTAGATGGACGGACAGACGGACAGGCAGACAGACATGATGAATCTATAAGGGTTCCTATTAGACTACGAAACCCTGAAAACCGTTATCCCGAAAGCGCTTTTCTTTTTTATAAGCCCACCTTAGTAGTGTGATATTTTACCTTTTATTATTATTCAATCATCTGGTAAGAAGCTCGACATAATCCGACTTTATGAAACGACGGAATTTATAAGAAAGGCGGCGGGTCGTAAAGGTGTCGTTTCATAACCGAGACGGAACGCGAAGTTATAAACGTGAGAGTAATTTCAGGATAAATTACCTCGAGAATGTCTTCGCCAAAACGAAAGTACAGAGACTACCATTTTACGGGGTCACTTAAAACATATACTGTCTGGAGCGGTCCTTTAGCCGGTTGATTTGCTTTGAACATTTTAGAACAACAGTGAAATTGGTATAAAGATTCCAGCTTGATTCCAGAGACAATATTTTTTTTTTGTCTTCGAGTATACTTATAATAAAGAGGAAATATTTGCATTTTTGTATCTAACAAATAAACTCAAACCCTACTGGACCAATTTCAAAAGTTCTTTCACCATTGGAAATTTCAACCGGTACGGAAACTAGTTCCTTTGGAACGCGGGTTTAACCGCGTGTTGGGCCGCTGGTGTTAAATATATTAAAATATGTAAATAGGTCGAAAATACTTCAAATCATGAAAAAAATATTGTGTAAAAGTAAGTACTAGTTTTTGTATGGAAAAGTAATCATAGTTAAAGTTTGACTACGACTTTAACACACTTTCGGTTACTGTAAGTTTTCTATAAGTTTTGAAATCAATCGTATCACAAGAAATATTAATTTTTTAGTATTTTTTAACCATAACTTTATTAACCTCATTTAGTTCCAAAGAATACTTTTTAGTTTAGCTGGATTTGTTCTTCCATAATATGAGATTATTAAACTACTTTAGGTTATCTTCATAAATATATGCTTTTTTATAAAGCCTTTTTAGGGTTCCGTAGCCAAAATGGCAAAAAAACGGAACCCTTATAGATTCGTCATGTCTGTCTGTCTGTCTGTCTGTCTGTCTGTCTGTCTGTCTGTCTGTCTGTCCGCCAGTCTGTCTGTCCGCCAGTCTGTCACAGCCACTTTTTTCCGAAACTATAAGTACTATACTGTTGAAACTTAGTGAGTGGATGTATTCTGTGAACCGCAACAAGGTTTTAATACGAAAATTTAAAAAAACTAAAAAAAGTGGGGGGTCCCCATAGTCAGAACTGAAACTCGAAATATTTTTTTTCATTGAACATATACGTGTGGGGTATCTATGGATAGGTCTTTAAAAATTATATTCTAATATCACTTTTTTCTAAAGTGAATACTTTGCGTGACAGACCCTTCCAAAGTGGAAAAAAGTGTGTCCCCCCCCCCCCTCTAACTTCTAAAATAAGAGGATGATAAAACTGAAATAATTATATCATGTACATTACCATAAAAACTACCAACGAAAATTGGTTCGAACGAAATCTATTCAGTAGTTTTTTTACTACGTCAAAAATAGAATTTGTACGGAACCCTCAGTGCGGGAGTCCGACTCCCACTTGGCCAATTTTTTTATATTTATTTCGGCCGTATTCGTTGAACTCGTCAAACATTGTTTTACTCAGTGAAAATACACCAATATTTATCTATTAATAAATTTTAATATAACTAAAGCTCTGTTTATGTATAGCAATCACCATTTAGTAACACCCTTTAAAATATATCTAGAACTGGCAGACCACGGTATACATAGCTTTCTTTTTTACACGTCATTTAACTCTTCATCTACTATTTGTGTGCTAAATAAACATTGGCGCCATGAATCATTTGAAGCACGAGTGGGGCTTGTGAACTAGACCACTCCTACTTTTATACGCGTTTGATCACAAGCCGCTGAGTAAATATTAAACAGTTTCAAACATTACGTCGATGTTAACCCTTGAATAAATTATTACCTTACCCTATTTGACATGGAACTTTCGGTGCCATTCAATGGCAGGAGAACTACTTCTACTCTACAGTAAAACTATAGTTTTAGTGTAGGAACTCACTAGGCTGAAATTACGCGACCGAAGTTCGGCGGCAATGCATTTTCTAAACAAAATTACGACGTTATTTCGGTAGAGTGTGTCATCCTCCATTTAAAAGTGTATCAGAGCATGGACACGACGTAACGTAAATTAAGCAGCGTAAATTCGGTCACGTTTTTTGTATCTACACTTCCTACACTTACTCATATTTAATTAGATTGTCGGGCCTTTACACCTATAATAATAATACCCTCCGGGCGTATTCGGCCATGGCGGCCGATCTTACGATCAGCCAGATACGCAGGATATATTATAGTGCACAAGTGAGTGCGCAAGCACAGGTGCACTCTCTATTCCTTCACTCTCATAATTCGGTGGGACAGCAGTCTGACACGACCGTAGAGAGATCAGGCGCAGGACCAACGGCTTAACGTGCCTTCCGAAGCACGGAGGAGCTCGAGATGAAATTTTTCGATCACCCATCCGATGACTGGCATATGCGAACGTTGCTTAACTTTAGCAACCGCAGGCCGAGTGCGCTAACCACTGCGCCATCGAGCTCCTCAATAATAATATTAAGCCTGTAGATACATTGTGTCCTTCATAGTGGGTCATACATATTTTTCTTTAGAAGGTCAACTAGCACAAGGGAGCCATTATGTCTTAGAAGAGTCGTTTGTATAATAAATCGAACGGCTAATTACTGACTCAAGTAGCACGATGCTTCTTTCAATCTGTTCCGGAATTCTGGTTCTTTCATCATCTTGGTTTTAGAACTGTTTGTAGAGGTATTTGATGTTTGTTGCTTGAGAGGTGCACATCTTAATGAGGGAAGTAATTACATTTGACAGTTCTAGTACTGTGTGACGCAGTGTTTATGGCGGTTGTGAAGTTAGCTGTACGTTCAAGTTCTTGCAGGTAGGTTTGTTGGTATTCTGTAAAGTCGTTCTGTGAGGATCGCGTAGATAGCTTTCGCTCCGGTTATTGCAATTCCTCCCTATTATAAGATATAGACGATCACACGGTATCTCAGGGCTAAAGTGGGTAAAAAATAAAGAATCAGTGAGTTATTCCACTCCAGGGCAAAGATCTCCATCAATCAAAATCGTATTTTGGCTTCAAGATGGTTGCGGCTTAATAACCACGCTTGCCAAATGCAGGTTTGTAATCACAAACAATTAATCAAGAAAAATCTACATAAATTTTTGCCCATCCCAGGAATCGAAACCAGGCCCTCGAGACCACGCACGGCCCGGAACTTCAACCACAAGACTATCGAGGCGTTTATGTTTTAATTGGGTATGGACGCTCAATTGACAAAAGGCGGGTGACGATCCCTCGTTGCTGAAGTGGGTATGAAATCGCAGAAGCTTAGTCTACAATATCCATATTAGGTAACATTAAGAAAACATGGGTACAAAAATGTACCCAGGTACATACCAAGGTTAAGACAAATTTATGAACTAGCTAGCGGCCGCCTGCCACTCGTGTATTCCGGTTTCCTCATACATCGTGTTATATACTATGCCTTCCTCGTCAAAAGCACTATCCGACAAAAAGATTTTTTCAATTCGAACCAGTAACCTACTACCTGAGATTAGCGCGTTTAAACAAACAAACAAAGATTTTATATACTATACATATCTAGTATAAATTTATTTATTATATTATAGTATTTATAGTATAGATTAGTTGAAGGACTTCTTGAGCTTGAACGAAGTCTGAAACGGGTCTATAATCTTAAGTAATTGTTACGCTGCTATTAATAGAGGTTTAGATTCTGAAAAGGGGTTTGGAAAATTATGTACTTTACATATTTTAGTAAAATCTAAATTTTTCGTCTTCTACATAACTTCTGAACATTTTTTATGTAAATAATAATAAAATAATACAACACACCAATTGCCTAGCCCCAAACTAAGCTCGAAGTTTGTACTATGGAAACTAGGGAACGGATAGACATACTTAAATACTTATTATAAACATCCATGACCCGAGTACAAATGCCGATGTTCATCACACAAACCCGAGCGGGATTCGAACCCGTAACCATTGGTTTTGTAGTCAAGGTCTCTAACTACTAGACCAACGGGCCTGCCAAATTATTACATAGTTAACATTTCTTCAGTCTTTGAGAGCATAATCTATTTTTGAACTAGTCCATGCGTAAATTGTAGGCGAAAGGATGGTAGGTTATTAGTAAATAAAATATCTTTAGAAGAACAAATGATCTCGAAACGTATAAAACTAGTAAGGTACATAGTTAGCGGTAAAATAAAAATATCAGAGGTAAGGCAAGCAGGTCCAACATTATTTTTGGTTAAACCATCTATACGGCCGGCAGAATACGCTCCGACATTTTCCCTGACAGTGATTTGTAGAGGGAACGTTCAAAAAACCACCTCCGAAGGGTGGAAACAAACAAAAATTCTCACAAAAACTTTGTTGAGGAAATTGTATCGTCTATTTGGTCCAAATTGAACTAGTTATCTTGTTAGCGGGTATTGTTCATAGATTGTTTTTTTATTAATGATTTATTTTATTTTTTATCAGATTTAGGATTTTTTATTTAATAAGTATAGTGAAACGTTCTCATGCTTGAATGCCTACTAATCCCTACTAATATTAAAAATGAGAAAATCTGTCTGTCTGATCTGATAGGCTTCCCCGCTTAAACCTCTCAACCGATTTTGATGAAGTTTGGCACAGATAATCTAGAGACCCTGAAAAAAATCATGCACTACCTTTTATTGCGAAAAATAGGGATCTTAACCCACGCAGACGAAGTCGCGGGCTGCTGCTAGTGTTCTATAAATAAGGACAATAAGTATTCATTTCTTAATGTGAAAATTAATTTTCCATGAAATACATATTGAAGTAAGTATTTAATGATTAGGTTTTTTATCGTACCTGATAATTTTCGGGTAATATAATTTTTATTTAAATTCCATACAGTCACTAGCAGAAAGTTTATTTAATTGAAGTCAGTGAACGTAGATAAAGGTAGGTAGGTATGTACTTATTTGCCTTGTAAATATTTAGATTGGCATAAATAAAATGAGGTATGACGAGAAACAGCCTCATAAGCCCAGCTGAACTAACTGACGAGTATTATCTCCTAGTCGCAAATAGCAGAACTCGAAATTAAGCCTATATGCAATATTCATACGGAACGACCTTTTCGAGGATTATACAAGATATTATGGACTTTAACCCGTTCGCCCGGTAAATTAGCCACGGAGTTTACGAGCTCGTGAATTACGGTCATCTTGATCGATCATATTAGTCGAAAGAACTCAATCAATCAAAATATTCTTTATTCAATTGGGCTTAATACAAGCACTTATGAATCTTCATTAAAAATTACAGTAGTAAGGACTCGACCACCGATTCGGAAGGCAGTATTCTGCCGAGAAGAATCGGCAAGAACCTCGGACAGTAGCTCTTTTTAAACACCATAATTTTTACAATAATGCGTCTACAATAATGCATCAAATAGCTGTCACTGAGTCATACAGTCTACTGTCAATATAAATTAAAAATTCAATTTAAAATCCTAATTTATTCTGGACTGGTTGCGTCCTAGTAGACCAGTCCCCAAAGGTGGCACCTGTTCACAAATATGACGTATGTGTCAGCCATCACTTCACTCAACCATCTTAGAGGGAATGAAATGACCCGCCAACAAAATAACTTTAAATGCAAATCTATATTTACTAATTTAATTGACGGGCCCGTGGTCTAAAATTCTGAGTCCCTGGCTCCAAAACTAAGGGTCGCGGGTTCGAATCCCGCTAGGGGCAAATGTTTATGTGATGAACATCGAAATTCGTGCTCGAGTCATGGTTGTTTATAATTATCATTAATTATTTGAGTATGTCTAGTCTATCCGTTCCCTAGCATCCATAGTACAAGCTTCGAGCTTAGTTTGGGGCTAGGCAATTGGAGTGTTAGTCCAAGGTATATAGTTATTATAACTCAATAAAGCTGAAGAGTTTGTTTGTTTAAACATGATAAATAGGTTTATGTTTTTTTATATATATATATTTTATAAATTGAGAGAGAGCGGTAGAGAATGCCATGAGGCATTAAGTCCGCCTTTTGTACAATTTTTTTATAGTGCTATTAAGTTTAATTCTACACTAATATTATAAAGAGAAAAGTGGTGTAATTTTTGTATGTCATCTTTTACAGTTGGCTAGCTACACTATCTCCGGCGAATATAGGGTACTTTTGATCCCGGAAATGTGGGGGAAGGAAGGGGGGATATTTGAAAAAGAAATTACCTACGCGCGGGTGAAACCGCAGGCGGAATGCTAGTAAACAAATAATCGCGCTAATCTCGGGACCTACTGGTTCGAATTGAATAAATATGTTTGTTTTGAATAGTCTATTTGAAATGCAATAATCCCTATAGTATCTTCGTCCTTCTCCCTGCATAATACCGTTCAAGCGGACCACGTGCAAATACAAGCGGTTTACTTGTTTTTTATTTGTAACGGTTTTAATGATTTAAAAGGTTATGAATATAATTTGTACAGGAAGGCTAATCAAAATATGTTATACATAGGATATTTTTTTAAGATTAACGAAAAGTGCTTAAAAGCGCGAAGTCCGTACACTTGCGCCGCCAAACTTATTTAATTAATTGTCCTGAATTTCAGATATGAAGATAAAATAACTCTCTGTAGTGGACTAAAAATAACATTTAATAGAAGTGGCTTGTATTACATTGTTCTTCATAAGGCAATGAAATCTAAAATATTGCTAACTTCACACTTTTAAAGGAGTGCAGACGGCACAATAGCGCCGCAAAACATTTTTTTATTGTAATGAATTTAAGATATTAATATGAAACAAATCTCTGAAGAACACTAAAAGATAACATAATATCTTTTATTTTACAATTAAAAAAATACGATTGGCGGCGCTTGTGTGCGGTCGGAAATATGGCCGACCGTAGAGAGATCAGGCGCAGGACTAACGACTTAACGTACCCTCCAAAGCACGGAGGAGCTCGAGATGTTTTTTTTCGGTCACCCATCCGATGACTGGCATCTGCGAACGTTGCTTAACTTTAACAACCGCAGGCCGAGTGCGCTAAGATACGACCTTAATAAATATTGATTTGTTGGAAAGATACTTTGTATTAAACATTATGAAATATCTGAATAGTAAAAATTGTAACGGTTTCATTTTAAAAACTGTTATTCTTTAGATCTTAAAAGAATTCAGATTTTATTCGCTTCAAAAAGTTAGTACTCAATAGAAACGGTTTTATAAATAGACAATGGACAATAGAAAGAATTATTGGAAATGAAGGCTACCTATCTAGCTCAGTAAGATATCATTGCCTTTTAAATCAGTACACGAGTTTTGCAGAAGGTCACATTTATGTATATTTAGAAAACTGGTACGAGTAGCACAACATTGATCGATGTGCATGTTTTTTTTTTCAAGTAAGCCTTTATTCTACCTGTTTTTGTGAATTGTATTTTATCATACTAATATATAGGTATCAAAGTTAATTTGTTAGCACACCAATCGATCGATCGTTGATCGACGGCATCGATCGACGGTAGAATGGAATAGTCGACGTCGATCGATAGTTTCTACCAGACCAATCGATCGACCGTCGATCGACGGCATCGATCGATGGTAGAATGGAACAATCGACGTCTATCAACATCTGAAGGGTGTGGTAACACCCTTTAGATGTTGGTCGGTTAATCACGCCGCAATTACTAAACGGATTTTTATGAAATTTGGTATACAAGCGGGCTATGGGGTGGTAGATTCAATCTGTTGTTTTTTTTATTTTTATTGACGATTCGCACTTTTCTGAGGCCTATTTGAATAAAGTTAATTTTGATTTTGATTTTGGGTGATAGGATAATTTTCACCCCGATTCAAGCTTCCATGGGATAAAACGCGAATTATGTAAAAGCGGGCAAAGCTGCGTGTAAAAACTGATGTCTAATAAATGTATTTATTACTACGATACTTTTTTTTTAAATATATGCTGTCATAAACAACATTCTTAGCTGAACACTGAATATTTTAATATTTTATGTCTCATAAAATTCATACCAAATAACCCCTAAAGTTGTCCAACAATTCGTACAGCGCGTGATAAATATTTATGACATAATTACACCTACTTCAAAACTTTGGATTACGTGGCGGCTCGGTGAAATACGGCGTTTTCTGAACAACATGTTTTCAAACCAAAGTTATTTTGCCTGGGGAAAAAATGTGCATAATTTCTTTATTGAAATCTCTTCTCGATATTATCTTTGTTTATAAAAAGCTATCGCAAAGGTAAAGTTACGGACGTCTAAGTTATTTCTGAGATCATAACTTGTGTAATTTTTCTTTGTTCTTTTGTATTTTAAATGTTTGCGAAATTATCTATTTTAGACTTTGGTATTCATATTTTGAAAAATGCAAAATTGTTTTCTTTTATGATAGAATTTTAAACCAATTAACTTTGCATATCTCTTCGGGCTTTTTGAAGCAGGTTTTAGCTACAACAGATTAAAAATCTGGGTAGCCTCTTTTTGTCGCTGGAGATTTTATTACGCGTTACAGCCTACAAGTTATCTTTGGGCCTGTAGCCAAGGCAATGAAGATCGGTATAGTCTACTAATAACTAAACCCCTGCGGTTTCTTTTACACCCGAGCTAGGAGAGGATCTCAATTGCCTTGTGTGTGGGTACCTGCTACAAACATAACAAAATTCCGCCGCCTTAAAATTTGCCTTCTTTCAGTATTCAAGTTGACGCCGTTCATTCGGGTCATAAAACCTCAAAATGATATTTCATAAAGAGAAATTTTAAATCAATATTTCGTTCACACAAACACCTAGGAATACATGTGTGCGTCGTGGTCATGAAAATTTGCATCAATTTTCTGAATCTCTATATCCCATTATCAAAAAGTTCTGCTAAAGTTAAATTCTTCATAAATTCTTGGTTAGTACAATAAGATAGAATCAATAGTTTTCACCAACTGTCTGGCTAACAAAAAGACGGCCAATACGGTCGTTATAACATTCTCGTCAATGACCGCGTAATGGCTTCTCAGATTACGAAGGAAA
Source organism: Nomophila noctuella (assembly GCA_958496325.1). Taxonomy (NCBI): domain Eukaryota; kingdom Metazoa; phylum Arthropoda; class Insecta; order Lepidoptera; family Crambidae; genus Nomophila; species Nomophila noctuella. The sequence continues at coordinate 4,262,606 of OY292490.1, read as the reverse complement.
CGTTCTTGTGGCCGCCCAATAACTAATATTTGCCGATAGGGCGTCTCCTGGCGGCTGTATCGAATACAAGATGGCTTATATCAATAAAGCAAAGGGACTGTGCGTAAAAATATTGACTTAGGACAGATAAGAACTTTCCACGTGATTGCTTGCTCATGTGTTAATGAAATAACTATACGCAATCTGTTGTATGTATTTACATATCATTCGAGGTGAGGGTGGTTTTCCTCAACGAATAGGAGACATCAGTGCAGGCACTTGTTTATGTAAATACGAAATCCAATCCTATTGTCCGGTTAAGCCCGTGTTATCTGTCGCCACAGTAAAACATACTTCTATTTCATTTATTTATTTACTACATACATTAAATTAATCTCACACATTGAGTACTACTACGTACATATAAAGTGGACATCGCGAACTAAAGTTATACATATCACTATCTTTATCTTTCATCCTGTAATGATTTTACATGTTTTTGCAAGTTTTTTCTCGCTAAATTAAAAGGTTGAAAGTTGGCCTCGCTCAGATGGGCATGTCCCAATTGATGTGTTCAAAGCCACCATCCATTAAAAACGTAGGTATATTATCAGAAAGATTTTCTTCAATAAGCTATGAGGGGTTTTATCTAACCTTAAGCCAAATTATATTTTTAATTAAGAACGAAATTAGTCTTTCAGAGGTATTTTCCATGACATTAATAATGTTTTTGGGCAAAACGTGAAGCCTCGCGTAAAATATCCGAGCGACTTAGACGAATCTGACCGTACTTCCACTGGAATAGGCCTATACAAGGCGAATGGCGTGGAAAAGAGTATGGCCTCAGTAAAAATATAATAGCACAGTAAACGTCGAGGTTAAGGTAAAAATATTAAGTGAATTTTCTTGCTATAAGACATTATCTCTAGAACATTTTAAACTTAATTAAGTTCTGCAGTTTCGGGCACCCTCTCCCATTTTTTTTTGTGTATCAGCCAGTGATTGGCCTATTGCAAACAATTGCAATACATTACACTAGAGATTGCTCCCGTTTGTTATTCACACGTTTTGGTTGTCAATTTACAAGGTATATATAATTATTTTCAACTAATTAACCCTCATTTCTGATTGTAGGTTTAAATGTCTGTTATGAGATAATGTCAATATTTTTTATGGCAATTCAACTAAATGGGATCACTGAAAAATGAATAATTTGATTAGTATTCAATTTACTTTATAACAAAAAAAGGTTTGTGAAATTGTCTTATGTAACTTCTCTGTTTTGTTCTTCTGGAGTCGCGTATTTGAAATTTAATAAAGCGTTCTATACGAAATTTCTCGAGTTTGCCGCTACCACTTGTATTGTATGAGTAATAAAAGTAAGTATTCGCAGACCAAACTTCTGTAGACAGCACTTACTTGCTAAACTTTAGTTAGTTTGCAATTTGTACAACAGCCCGCAATGATCTTTTAATTATTAAAATGAGCAAATTGCACATGGGGACTTTGTTAGTCAGTTGTTTGTGATGTAGTGCTTCTGATTTCCAATGCTTGCATTATTAAACTTATCTAGATATAACAAAATAACGGCTCGTCTAGGCTTCGCTTGGGCACTAAATATGACATTTACACACATATTGTTTTGAAAACTAAATATATCCTATGTAGGTCGGGGCTAATGTTTGAACTTTTTATAACCAGTCAAACAACGTTTTCCTCTTTATAATATAAAGATTAAACGGTCCATATTGTGTTTAAGGAAACCCGTTCTTGTGGGTTCAAACTGAGCACGTTCAAATAAAATACAAAATCAAAGTAGGTTTATTGATCTTATTCCGTGGTCTGGAGGTTTAACACTTGTGTTTATACAATTCAGAACCGGGAGTGAAATAACATAGATACTTCAATCTATACTAATATATAAATCTGAAGAGTTTGTTTGTTTGTTTGTTTGAACGCGCTAATCTCAGGAACTACTGATCAGATTTGAAAAATTCTTTTTGTGTTGGATAGTCCATATGACGAAGAAGGCTTTAGGCTATTGGAAATCGAAATCCACGCGGACGGAGCCGCGGGCGGCCGCTAGTATATACATACAACACACATACCAGTAAAAAATACTCTTGGTGTAACAGTCAACTTGCTAGCACCTATAAGCAAACTGTCATTTGATTAATAATCTTTTGACATACTCTCAAAGCTTTTTGTCGCTTATACTCAGTAAATCCTGGGTACCAAAAACATGTCAGGTCACTGTAGAACGAGCGTCCTTATTATTCAAGCCGCAGCTCACCCGACCAAACGAGCGGGCCCGCTTGTTTAGTTTGCCATACTATTTAGGGAACAGATTGCTAAAATTCTACGTTGTTAAACGTCCTATTTAGCATTAACAACGTTGCACAATGATACTGTTATAAGATTAAGACTTTCTTGAGATTTCCGTTCCATTTTTTGTCTTTTATCGGATAACTAGCGGCCGCCCGCGACTCCGTCCGCGTGGATTTCGATTTCCAATATCCTATGTGTTATTCTGATATATAAGCTATATTGTGGTAAAGTTTCATTCAAATCCATTCAGTCGTTTTTACGTGAAAGAGTAACAAACATCCATACATCCATACATCCACACATCCATACATCCACACATACAAACTTTCGCCTTTATAATAGTAGTAGGATTGCCGATGCAATAAAACAGAACACAAAATAGGACATTGTTTTGCCGGAGCAATAAAACGAGTGGGACCGCTTCGACTATGATCCTGAATTGATGTGCTTAGTATTTACATTGGAGCGACTGTCGTCTGACCTCAGCAACCCAGACAAAGGAAACCAGACAATTTGGATCCTAATCAGTACCAACGGCTTAACGTGCCTTCCGAAGCTCGGTATCATCATTCTTATCGGACAATCAGGTGATTAAATCCTGCAATATCCTAACCAAACTGAGAAAACCTGTACAAAGTGACGATGTTCCCCGTGGGGTTCGAGCCTACTACTTTCGCGGTTTTTGAACCCAGCGCTCTAATCACTACACGACTGAGGCAGTTTATCTATTGTATTATTATTTTTATTATTAGGTTATAACCCCACTGCAGGGCAGAGGCCTTCCCTACGTTTTCCACTTTTCCCTGTCTTAGGCAAATTCAGGCCATTCCTTTCTCTAGTGGTCGATTTCGTCGCGCCATCTCTCCTAGCCCTGCCACGTCGTCTTTTTATTCTAACACATATTAAACTAAAATATTCTTTTCAGGCTTATTATGTCTTCGCAACGTGCACGTCGTGGTCCCAGAGTCAGTAGAACGTGGATCGAAGGTGGAGATGAAGTGTCTCTACGACCTCGAGAAAGAAGTACTATACTCGGTCAAGTGGTATCGAGGTGACAGAGAGTTCTACCGGTACTCACCACGAGACGTGCCTCCTCTCAAGATATTCAGAATTCCTGGGATCGATGTTGTTGTAAGTACTGACTTTTTATTACTATGAACGCCTTGATGGTCTAGTGGTTTAAGTATCGGGCCATAATTTTAGGGTTCTGGGTTCAAAATTGGGGTTGGGCAAACATCGTGTCGGGTTTTCAAGCTGTGTAGCTTGACTCTAAGATCACTATAAGCGTAGTGAGTAAGCCAAGACCACAGGCCAAAGACCATTTTTGTAACTTTAACATCACTTAATAAGAGCTTTATAAAAAGTCTGAGTTATCTAAAAATTATCTATGCTTATTTCTGTATCAAATCTATTTTTATAAAACAGCGAATAAGTCTGTGTTCTTTGCAAACCAACATTATCATGAGAAAGTATAATTTATTTTAAATATATTCATATACATTTTATGAATATATATACTAAGGAATCGCTTAAACTTACACCATAATTATTATCGTCGATATCAATTAATGGATTTATTGATAAGTTCATGAACATGCAACACTGTTATTACAATATTATAATGACAGCGTAACGCAAGCTATTGAACAAGATATAATTAAATCGTAATTTAACACGCCATTCTATGAAAATGTGTTGTTTCTTGTATCCTAGGCATATATTATGGGCTCATTAACATCAAGCTTGTGGTCATTGAGTATGCAATAATCGTATTTATTTGTGGAGTTATTTTTACACCAAATTGTAGGTTTGGCTTTCATAACAACTTGTAGTCACGCTAGACAGTGTAATAGAGATTTGCCTATTTGCAATGACGCAATAATGAAAAAAAATATTTCGTACTAGCGGCCGCCCGCGACTCCGTCCGCGTGGATTTCGATTTCCAATATCCTATGTGTTATTCTGATATATATAATAATATATATATAATAATAAATATATAATATATAAGCTATATTGTGGTAAAGATTTATTCAAATCCATTCAGTAGTTTTTACGTGAAAGAGTAACAAACATCCATACATCCATACATCCATACATCCACACATACAAACTTTCGCCTTTATAATAGTAGTAGGATAAAATTATTGGTTTATGATTAATGAGGAGTGATGATGATAAAATTAAAACAAAAGATTTTCAATAGATGATATTACTATACTTGGCATTTTAAGATTGATCAGATAAAACACGACATGCTGCACAAATCATTACTCAAATTATCGTAATAATAAGTTTAATTAATTAGTAACGAAATATTTCAGAGAAAAACACAAATAATATTTGCATTCGTTTGATTCAATTCTAATTATCTTTTTCCACTAACTATGAGTCTGAAAAGTAATAATGTTAATTGTCATAACTTTATAAAAAATAAACTTAGTTATTTTTGTTGTATTATCTTTATTAACCCATTTGGACCCATGGGGAACCTAGCGGTGTAATTTCAGAATTTTCTTTATTAAGTGGTTGAAACAAGTACTGTTATTAGAAAAACAGAAAAAAAATCTGAAAAAAAAATTTTTTTCTTGGAAAAAAACACCCGTGCTCAAATGGGGACGCTGGGCTCATACGGGGTGAATTTTTTCAAAGCATCCTCTTACATTTCTTAAAGTCTGTATGCACTTTCTGCATTGCCAATGAGCTACTTTGTGACATCTAAAATATTGCAGGTGTTGGAAATGTTTTTGTGGTAAGTGACCTTTATTGTCATGCTGAAATCTTGGCTCTACAGAAGCTGTGGACAGAAAAAGTCGCCCTCTCTATGTCCCAAATAATGAGATATGTTATGATGATATTGATGCTAATCATTCTCAATCCTGTCAAAGTAACGAAGCTTACTCCGGTCCGATTGTGAAGGCGCCATGCACTTTCAACTACTCTCTTCTCTTCTTCTTCCTAGCGTTTATCCCGTTTCTATGCGGGGTCCGCTTTGACCATGATCCAGGATTTGGCAAGTCTGGTTATTACAGTGAAGCGACTACCATCAGACCTTCGTAACCCATAGAGGGGAACCAGACAGATTGGATCATGGTAACACGTTCTGATCTTACTGAACTAAAGTCAGAAATCACTGAATCACTTTCCTCATGGTGTTTTCCCTCACCGCCGAGCTAATGGCACACATCCACACATAAATTTCGAAAAATCCAGAGGTGTGGGCCCAGATTCGAACCGCGGACCTCACGTATGTGAGACGCCGTCCGTACCTCTAGGCCACCATCGCTCAACTAGGCCACCATCGCTCTGCCATGCACTTTCAACTGCCGAATCCAATAATACCCATCACAATTTTTCAACGTATAGCGGATATTCAGAAATGGACTGGGTGTGCTTGATAAACACAGCCCATCCCCTTGTTTTGTTTTTGTAAAAGATGCTGGTATCCCACTAATGTCAACTTGATTCTCCTTCACAGCGCTTCAGTCTTTTCTGAGAGGCAAAACCGATCTCATAGTTTGAATTCGTAGTTCAGACACTATTCCCTAGTTATAGTAGTGATTGTTTGACTTTTGTCCGAACCTTGGTTGAGATCAGCATGGATTTTGTACTTCATCTCTGTAACTTCAAATGACGAATAATTTTAGGTTCTACCTTCACCGACTGTACCCAACTAAGAACCTGTTGGTTGTCGTGCAACAGGCACTGGCCGCCTGGAAGTAGACGATATTGTGTCTAGGGCTCCCTCTTACGGCTGCAATATCTATCCTTGGACATAAGTTCCGAGTTACTTATTTTCGGCAAGCGTTTCGATACCTACTATTCTATTCATGATCATTTATTTCATAAATACATAGATTATTTCTGGTATGTCTCGTGGAGCTGCACTGCTATGTATATTATCCTCATCCCCATATTTTTCGTCTGTAATTATGTCTGGGCTTTGGAGAAAGAGTATCTGAATGCCTCGATGGATCATTATCGTCAATCATATCACAAAAACGTATCCTTTTTCAAGATAGCAGTACATATTTGTACTGATAAATGTTGTTATTGTCATTTTTATACAGACTTATATGGTAACAAAAACAGGAGTTATTTACCTCTCATGTGCCCACCGACCTCAAATGGGGACACCAGTGTAAAATCACTTCTACAGTTATCAATACTCAATTCATTATTGTGAGTTATTTTCCACAAAAAGTTCACACTATATTTATGTTATTTATGAAAAAATATAAAAGGGTTATGAAGAAAAAGTTACTAATAAAAATTACGTACTTTTGGTTATCTCTTATCCTTAAAAGCCCCCTACAAAATAACTGCTAAAATCTAAATCTGAATATTTTTATTACTTTTTGTATAATGATAAAATGTCCAGTTTCGTACTTAATACGTTTTCATAATAAAAAATCATAAAAATTTAAATAATAAAAAAATGTGGGTATTTCTTTAGGCGTTCCCATTTGGGCACGGCTGGGCTATATGGGTTAACGTTTTTAAGAAAATACATTAAAAAATATGTATTCAATTAAATAAAGCGCTTTCATATTTTATTTTTAGTTGCACGATACAAGTACCTAAGTCGGTTGAATATTATATTAAAATAGCCTTGGCTAACGATTTAAAGCAAACAAAAGTTCTTGAAAAAATATATTTAATTACTAGTCTTGTTCTGACTTATAAATTTCGAGTCATAGATATCGTAATTAAACCCCATTCGTGCAAAACACAATAAAATTGTGTACGTACACGTTCATGGATATGATTACCATAAATATTCCAAATTAAGGTCCATCAATGACATAGAATTATCTGATTACATGAAACAAATAATTATGGATTATATCGCGGTTTCTATAAAGAGGTTATTTTACATTAGCCATAAGTTTGATTCGTCATATAAAGCTAAAGAGTGATCTTGTTATTTTATTGTTTCATAGTTGCATAAATCTAACAACATAAAAAAGGTATTTATTTTTTATCAAATAAAGTCATATATATTGGTTTATCGCAAAACCATAATGTACAAGAGGGTGTTATAAAATAATTATTAACACAATTATGTACCCTGTCGTGCGTGCCCGCAACAAGAAGAGAGGAAGCGCATTTATTATTGTAAAACACAATATGCTATACTTGATAGTAATTAAGAGCGGAAAATGGGTAAATTGTGTTATGTGTCAGCTATAGATGAACATTAAGTGACAATGAAAACACTGCAATAAAAAAACATTGCACAAAACATAACAAAATTGCGAGAACCAACTATTACACAAACTGCCAATTTAAAATTAATCAGGGTAGTAAGTACAAAGGCATTAGGTTTAAAATCCTAATATTATCTGCTCCATCCTCAAAACTATGTAGCTTTAAACTGTGACATTTTTAGGCAAAAGAATCGTTAAAATCATAAGATAATTCAGCTAAACGAAATTTGTAAGAAGTCAATTTGCATTTAACTGCTTTTTCTTTCGCAACCATCTCGAAACAAAAGCTAGGTATTACAAAACTAACTGGTTCCGCGAAGTTGTATCTCTGAAATGCAGAGCGGTGCCTGTCTCGGGGGCGGTGCTGGTCGAGCCGGCTCCCAGCGGTGCCATTGACGAAGGATCGCACTTCTTGTTTTTGGTCTCTAGGATATCAAGCAGATGTGGATCTTAGGCTCGTATTAATAAATCGCATTCAACTCTGAGATCGATCTTGAGTGCGAACTTGAGTTGCTGTTTTGCTTTTAGGCTTCTATTATTAAATCGCACTCAACTCTGAGATCTTTATATGTCATTTTCACATAAAACAGCACCTCAAGTCCGCGCTCAAGTTTAATCTCAGCTTTGAGTGCCATTTATTAATACGAGCCTAAAAGAACTATAAGTGGATGAAAATAATTACAAAGCTTCGCCAAAACCTATTCTTATTTTTAATAATAGATTTAAAACATAGCAACATGAAAAGGGAGGAAAACCATGAACTTTAGTTAACGTTACAATAATAAAATGTCAAGTCTCTAATACTCCTACGTAAAAACTAAAAAGCGTTAAAATCATAAGGCTATTCAGCAAAACGAACTTTGCTTCAATTTCTTTCGAAATCACCTCGAAACAAAGGCAAGGTATCACAAAACTAACCGGTTCCGCGAAGTTGTATCTCTGAAATGCAGAGCGGGGCCTGTCTCAGGGGCGGTGCTGGTCGAGCCAACTCCCAGCGGTGCCATTGACGAAGGATCGCTTTCTTGTTTCTTGCCCCTGCGATTACATACAGATCTAGATCTTGAATCTAGACAATGTTTAAGTCGATGAACTGAATTATCTGAGACCTTGGCGATGAGATGATGTTATAAAAAATTTCAAAAGATGATTCTTGAAACTTAATGTTCTATTTTTTTTTATTTGGAACATTGGAAGGAAGGTAGACTTTTCACAAGATTCACTTCACAAGACTTGACAGTATAAAAATAGTAAAAACTTTGCTGCACCAAAAATTCGTTGCATAAGGTGCTCGCTTTATGGACGTTTGTAAACACAAACTTGAGCTTTTCTAAAAATTCTCATAAATATTTACTTCACATCTTAATATACAACGGTCTTTGTGAGCCTCACTTACACGGAGAAATGCTCCACGAAGAAATACTTTCTCTACGCTTGCCTAAGAGGTCGCGTATGTGTTCTAATAAGGTGTTACCTTATTGGATCACGAATACGTGGTATGTCTTGTCAAACAAACAATATATGTATGCTGTAGCAACGAGTTTCTATGAAGAAACTTTAAGTAACCTCTGATTTTTATTGGTACCTTTTATTTAACGTAAAAAATATATAAAAAAAGAATTGCTCCAAGTATTAAAGTGTGATGTAACTCTTAAATATGCTTCTGTTTAAGATATTCGTTCGCAGTGCAAGTTTGTATTAACAATAAAATGTCTAGGTAACTTTTTATACCTTTCTGGTTGTAGGTTAATGACATTTAACCTACCTTTTACTACTATAGTTACCTTTCTTTTTAATAAACTTATAATAAAAACAGTGGCTGCAAATATTAAACTGTGAATTCAAGCTTAGATATGCACTTGTTTAAGATTCGTTCACAGTCCAAGTTTGTTTTAAGTTGAGGGAACTTTTTATACGTTTATGGTTGTAGCACGGCTAAGGAGCTTGCTGCAGTGAACAAAAACTCGGAACTGTGTTCTACCTTAACCTACTTTTGTTTGAACTCGGCCGATTTAAATGACACAGTGGAAACGCTGCGGTAAATTGGCAATTGTATGTATTTTGTACAGTATCATACCGCTCAGGAGTCAAGGCGATCAAATTCTTATTATTGTTGCGAGTTTCTCCCGACTTCAAAGGGCCTTAAATTGGCGTCTTTTTTTTCGCACCCACCAATCAAACGTCGTCGTAATATACATACATATATTCTTGAACTCATTTCAACGGATATTTGTTAACACAATATAGCTATAAACTCAGTCCGAACTGAGTAAGACAGCCAAGAACTTCTTGCATCCTAATTTTAAAAGTAAGCCTAGCCTGTCTCCCTCAATTCGAACTGAGTTTACAACTAAACTTACCTTAGAAATACAAATAACCATGTTTGATTTGTGGAAGCGAGTAAAAAAACCTTAACACAACAAAATAAACTGACAATAACACAAAGATTGAATTGAAGAAGAGATGAGAGAAGAGAACTTTCTCTCAATTTCACGAGGTTATGAAATGCATGTTGGTGATTTCATTTTAAATTCAGTTTCGCTAACGGATTTTAAAAATCTGTCGAACCAATGTGAGAGAAATTGCATCAGCAAAAAAACCGTTTATGCATGGTAACCGAATGGTTATGTTAAACAATAATATTTCACCCGGAAAACGTCCGTCATAAACTGTAAAGATCACTTTACAGTGGCTTTATACTCTCACAAAGGTGTTTTGCAATATGTCCACGATGATAGATGGGTTAACGTTTAGATATAATTTGTATGCCGTTTGTAGTCGCTGTTGTTAATGTTGGAATTATCGTTCAAAACAGTTTTGGCTCACCCAGCATGATCTACAACGAAGAGTTAAATTTTCTGGAATTGTAGAACACAATTACCCCCCTGAGAGGTATTACCTACAAAGCTTCCGTTGTTCCGCATTGTACGGTGCTGATGCAAGTAGTTTGTTGCATCCCCGATGCACCATCACCTAGCCCGGTGCAGTTCAACTGTGTTACAGCTTGTGGTGAACTAAGAATAGTAAAATGGGCGGTTTTTCTGTACCGAAGTCTTCTTAAGTGCTTGCGCTCTATGAAGCAGCATTGTTAGCCGAGTTAAATGATAAATTAAAGAAAAATAATGGTGTACAGGACAAATATTGGTGTACATGAACATGTCTGTTTGTCCTGGTCTGGATATGATATTTATGTTTTTAAGTAGCTACATATTTTGCCATACCCCTGTCGATTCTGATATTTGTAATATAAGTGCTAAAGCTATTTAACACGAAGTCAGATCAATCTATTGTTGTGAAATCTTAATTTATTTATTTATTAGCCAGTTTCTGTCCACTGCTGGACGAAGGTCACAGTAATAAGTACGTAGGAGAAAGAGTACAGTGCTGCCATCTATAAAAGCAAGAAGACATTGGGGGCGTTTGGCAGAAAAAAGCGTTTGCAAGCGTTTACTAGCGCTAAAAAACAAACTGTACAGTTTTCGGCCAGGACGTATTTGCTAACTGTCAGTTTACTGTGTTACCGCTTAACAATCGCCATTTTGCGCTAACAATCGCCAATTTGTTTACAAACGCTTGCAAACGCTTTTTTCTGCCAAACGCCCCCATTAATTTTAGGCGTAATCGGTAACGTCAAGTATTTAACACTTGGGTTAAGTCGATGACACGTGGTCAGTTGTCATTTGTCTATGACGTTGTGGAAGGGAGCGCATTATAAAAGCAACGTCTCTGGAGCATTTTGTATTCTGCTACCGAGCGAGCGTGTGCTCGGGGCGGCTCGTGCCATACTTGGTCGCTAGTTCTAACACGTGAATTCGATCATGCCGCTTTACCGATTCTAATCTGTTTGCATCTGTTCTATCTTTGGTTATTTTGTTGAATGTTAGTTCATCAATTAAAAAAGTTTAAATAAACACGTATGACCGTTGGAAAGACTAATACTATGTGTTTCCAACGATGTATCTTGTCTGACCATCCTGATAATGACATTCTTCGAACCACTTTTCACTCCGATACGAGTTCTTACATCAAAAGTGAGATTGCAACTTATAGCGTCTCAAAGACAAGTAAATAATAATAATATATTACCAGTATGCCAAAAGTACAAGAGTAAGGGTTGATTTTGCGGTTAGGTTATATGTAAGGGTTTTGCTAGTACGTTTGACCCAATTAAGAAGATAAAGACTTATTGCAGGGCTTAGTGGATAAAACGTCTCGATGTTCTTATTTTAAATATCGGACCAGGCGTGGTCTCATGGATTCTCGTGGTTCTGGATTCGATTCCCAGATCCGAAAGAATATGTGCCTATTTTTGAGGCTTGTGATCACAAAGCCGCGATTGGCAAGCGTGGTGATTAAGCCAAAACCCAATCTTTGTAACTAAAACATCAGTGAAATGATAGCCTCCATCCATCCTTTGCCCTGCAGTGGGACATTATTTGGACTGTACTTTACTTTTTAGTGGATAAGCCAAAAGCACTCCTATCATCCATGACTACAAGAAACTAAACACAACCCTGATTTTCCTTCAGGACGATCCAATAGGAAGTACTTTGCTTCACCGCCATAAAAAGTGGTTTCGTGTTACACTTTTTTTCAATAGCTATCGAGCGTTGGATACAACAAAAACTGGGTTATCCCTTAACCTACTTAGGTATGAACTGAAATATCTTTACTAATATACGCTGAAGGCTTTGTTAGTTAATTTATTTATTTGTTTGAATGCGCTAATTTCACGAACTACTGGTTCGAATTTAAATACATATTTTTGCGTTGGATAGTCCATTGGTTGAGAATGGCTTTAAGCTATAGTATGACACTATGTATGCAAAAACCGAAATCCACGCGGACGGAGTCGCGGGCGACCGCTAGTCGTAAATATACAATGAAAAAATAAATCTAAAGGATAAATTAGTAACAAACTATCAATCTAGTTTTAAAATGGTAAAGCGTGGTGTTCCTCAAGGGAGCGTTCTTGGACCTCTTCTATTTTTAATTTATATCAATGATTTGCCATCTGCATCTTACGCTCATTGTAATTTGACATTATTCGCTGATGATAGCACAATTTTATTTTCTGACAAAAATCTGTTAAATCTTGAAAATGTCATTAATGACTCATTAAAATCTATAATTAAATGGCTTGAATCCAATTGCCTCAAAATCAATTTAACCAAAACAAAAATTAATGTCTTTTACACAAAGAAGTTTAAGTTATGGGTTAAATGTAAATTATAATGGAATACAAATTAAAGAGACAGACGTAACAAAATTTTTAGGATTACATATTGACAATAAACTTAGATGGACATCTCATACTGATCACGTTTGCAAGAAATTAAATCAATTTTCATTTGCGCTTTACAAACTGCAAAATATTGTACATTTATCTGCAGTTTTGACAGCTTACCATAGTTACGTGGCATCGACATTAAGGTATGGAATTATTTTTTGGGGTAATTGTTCTGATAAGGAAGCACTTCGGGTCTTTAGAGCACAAAAACGTTGCATCAGGTCAATGTTTCGTCTAAAATCCGATGAGTCTTGCAAACCATATTTTATAAAATATAAAATTTTACCTCTACCTTGCATATTTATATTAGAAAGCGCGTTATTTATTAGAAGTAACTTACACAAATATCAATTTAGAAGTCGGGAACGGCATAAAGACAGGCTATGCTCCGTTTTCGGTAAGACTGCCTTATTTAATAAGTCTATATTTGGCATGGCTCCCCGCATTTTCAATCAAATTCCAAAGGCCATTCGAGATTTGGATAATATGTATATATTTAAAAAGAGACTAGCTGACTACCTAATTAAAAAATGTTATTATTGTTTAAATGATTTTATATCTGACAAAAATATTGACTGAGTTAATTTTATTTAATTAAAATTGCATGGTTACCTTTTCTTTATTCTAAATTCTATGTCCGTTTTATTTTATGTTCTATTTATGTTTATGACATGGGTTATTATTTGTACGCCCTATAAGGCAGGTCACAGTAGCACAACATTTTCATATTATTGTAACAACACCTTTATTTACCTGTGTTCCACAATAAAGAATATTATGATTATGATTATGATTATAATTTATTATGAACGCTTTTTGTATTAGGGTATCTTGCTTATTTTATTTACTAAAATAAACACACATGTCACTTGTCTAAGAAAAAGTAGTTTACCAAGTTTCGAAACGTACTCCAAATGCGAATGTTCCGGAAAAGATGAATCAGTTCACTTAATTACAACTCGTTTAGCTATAACACGTGAGTAACACATTAATGAAAGGAATTTGCGCTGGAAAATAGCACAGCTCCTCAGGAATGGATACCGTTCAGTCAGGAAGCGGCAAGATGTACATATAATGTTAACTTTTTTATATATTAGGGAGGAAAATGAACAAGCGAGTCACCTAATGGTAAGTCATCACCACTGCCCATAGACATCAAAAACCATACAAACATCGCTGATGCATTGGCTGCTTTAAAAACCCCATACCCTCCCCAACTGAGCTCTAGCAACCTTACTCACCAGCTGAAACATAGCACAACAGATACGAAGTGCTGCTTCACTGTGGATAAAAAAACAGCTCGTTAGCCTAGTGGGAAGAACGCCGCTTCACATGCGTGAGGTCGGTGGATCAAATCTGGGCAGGCACAACACCTCTGATTTTCAAAAATCTTTGTATTACCCGCTGTACGGTGAAGGAAAACATCGTGAGAAAACCTACCACACTACGTTAGTGTGTGAAATGGAGAAGGCAATGGAAAACCGCTCCATTAAAATTGCCAAGAGAGTTGTTGTGGGTTTCATTTCATACAATGATCACACGCAGTAATGAGGAATACCACTCAAGGAAGGAAGGAAGAGTTCACTGTGGGAACGCTCATCTGGGAAAGTACCTCCACCTCACAGAGGTGAGGTGGAGGTACTTTCCCAGATGAGCGGAAGTTCCACAAAGCTCTACCACTCTTTACTCTCCATACATTTAAATCGATAGATATGCCCTTGACATACTTCAGCCCGCTCTGACTAAAGCCCTGTATTGTGAAGCGACGGTCGCTTCATATCGCGTAGTAACCTTAGTAACCAACTAACCAACCAACCAACCAAATGTGGCACAGTTTTTTGACGTCGAGGCATGTTTAACGATTTAAATCTATAGTTTGCCCTATGGCGTACAAATCAGTGTGATATAATGTGGAACATCCGCTCAGCTTAAAATAATTGCTTATGGTATTTCAGTCCCAAATTAATAATAGCATAATATTAAATCCGAATCCGAAGTTACTGAGTTATGTGCCACGACATTTAAATAGAACGACGACGTTATATTAAAAGGGACCAAAAGTTAGAAACTTAGTCACGACGATGAACTCAACTTGCTTTAAACAAAACTGTCGCGATGTTCAAAATGAAAGATCTCTTAAGCGACATCTTTTTGCGTGTATGTTACGAGCACGCGCCGATTTTTACCCGATATATGTACGACTTAATGTACATATATCGGGTTATCCCTCTTCGCATCCGAAGCACTCGTCTCCTAAGCACCATTTTTATAGTGATAACATGTTATTTGGTCAATGGTTTTATAATTTCCAACCTGTACCGTTGACACAAAAAGTGCCTTAAGGTGTTTAATATCATTTTACACAGGGATCTGTTAAATGTACTTATGTAGAATAAAACACAAAACCATCCTAATCACATCACTATTTCATTTCGAGAATGCATTTCCTAAACCTTCGTCGCAACTTAATGCTCAAATCCATTAGCAGTGCCTCTTTGAGTTTCATAATGACAACAGCTCTTCTGTTACAACAACATTTGTAAATACTCGCAGCATAGTCACTGAAATAATATCAACAAGCTTTAGTTTACGTTTGTTAACTTTGCCGGATACTATTGTTATACAAATAGTTTCTTTACTCACTGTATAATGTATATACATATAATATGAAATCAATAAATATAAATGTTTCACAACATCACATACATTGATCTGACCCCGTGATAAGTAGCTTAAGCACTTGTGTTACAGAAATCAGGATCTACAGGGGTATTACAAAATTTACAAATATACTTAAATAGATACATATTACACCCAGACCAGGACAAACAGACATGTTCATGCACACAAATGTTTGTCCTGTGCGGGGATCGAACCCGCGACCTCTTGCGTAATAGGCAACTCCTTGACCATTACACCAAGCGGGTCGTCAAATAAATATTTCTTAACCTGTGTTGCCGGCTTTTGCATTGTTCGCCTTATCTTAAGCGGCATAATCAATAGCGACTTTCAAACAAATTTCCAACTCCCCCTTGTCTCCAGGGGTTAAATCAATTTATTCAACAAAACAAATAACTCGGTGAACCCTTAATCTCTGGCTGGCAACAACTTGAGCACTGGGAATGTGCTGGGAAACTGTGCAACCCCTGAGGGACCGGAGCTTGTTCCAACCAATAGGCTCAAGATAGATTCAATCGGTTTAAGTAAACATGATGAAGCGATTTTCTTATTCGTCTGAAGAGTAGTTAAGGCTTTGTTACTTATTTCAAACTGCGGGTATATCCCTGCGGGAAAATCGGGTTAAATGGCTTTTTAATTATTAGATTACTGAGCAGGAAAAGAAAATAAAATGTATCTAACACCACGATGAAATCTCTTTTATAGTTCATGCCGTAAACGACAAAGTTTTCAAATGTGTTCTAATAACTTTTGATTTTTCTGATTCTAAAACCAATGGTTTCAGTTGTCAAATCTAACAAAAAGTGGGTGTCTAGATGGTCTAGTTATTTGCGTGCCGGCCCGTGGTCTCGAGGTACTGGGTTCAATTCCCGGAGCGAGCAAATTTGTGTCAGTTTTTCCGAACAAAGACTGTTTTCGGAATACGGATTTGTGATCACCAATCCGCATTTGGCAAGCGTGATGAACTAGTCTAGTAAACCATAGTAAAAAGTAGTTTTAAAAAAACACTAACTAATATTACGTATCAAAATCGAAAAAGCTTACCTATCAAACAAAACCTACACCCGGTTTACTTTATAAAGTTATTCAACCTGTCATTACAGATTGAAAGGCGTTTTCAATGAAAATTTTAAAAAATTGCGACTGTTAGTTTAACGATTGATTAATAATTGTTTGGAATTATATAAAACAATCGTACTCGTATCCAGATAAAATATTCCGTATTTTTCGATAAAAAGTTTTCATTCATCAAGCTGCATTTAACTCAATCACTGTAACAATATGAACACATTTCAATGAAAGATGACTTATATTTTCGCTTCATTTTTGTTTACCAATCAACCTCAGACGGTTTCTCATTAACTGAGGGTCGTGATAATTGGATGGAATGAAACACAGCGACTCTTTTGGCAATCATAATAGAGTGGTTTGCAATTGCCTTCTGCATTCCACACCCTAATCTTCTAATGTGCCGGTTACCTTATGTTTTCTTTCAACATAGACTTCCCTTCCGGCCGTATTCGGCCATGGCGGCAGCCTTACGAGCAGCCAGGTACGCAGGGTATATGACATATAGTGCAATACATATGCAATGGTACATATAATGCAATAGTGAGAGCGCAAGCACAGGTGCACTCCCTATTACCTCACTCTCAAAATTCGGTGGGCAGGCAACAAACGGCTTAACGTGTTTTCCGGAGCACGGAAGAGCTCGAGGTGAAAAGTTTTCGGTCACCCATCCAATTACTGGCATCTACAAAGGTTGCTGAACGAAGTGCGCTAACCACTGGGTCATCGAGTTCCTCAACATAGAACTGGTTTATTAATAAGCAGATTCAAATACAAAAAGTAACATAAGCCGGCATGTCGTCCTAGATCATGAACGCTTTTTAATTAAAACCGGGCGGTGTTCGTACCACGTTATCGTCGGGTTAACTCTTCATTGCGTACATTTTAACGTGATTAAGCCTCTTCGAGTTCAAATTTACGATGTTTGAAATTTTCATAAAGACCCCTTGTCATGTCACACGTGCGTATTAAATATTTAAAGTGCCTCCGTTACAGTCGAAACAACGACCACGTTTTTATATATTTTGACATGATGGGTTTTTTTTTGGTAATTACGGGATCATTATGCTTCATACGAGAACAGTGGGTGTATTTTATAAATTTCTCCTGACACGCTCGTGCTACCTTCATTTTTATATTACGAACTGGGTTGATAAAATGGGGGTAATAAATATAAAGTATCATCCATATCATCCAGATACGAGTATACGCAGTGGGACCTGGTGTGTTGAAAAAACCTCTTATCTCTCGTCCCTAGGTAACTGTAATTTATCTGGGCGCGTAATGTTCTATAACCTACGAGTAAATATGAGTAAAGTCTCAATAAAATCATTGAAATAGCAAGGATTGGTGTATCTAATAAGACCTCTCTGCACATGACTGTAGTTATCATATACGTAATATAACTTTTAACTTACTACACTTGAATGCCACAATTTTTAATTGGAAACAGATTTGCGTTAGGTACTTTTGCGTAGTGCTAAACAGTTTTGGCAAAATTAATGTGCAAAATGATTATGTAGTATAGTATATCCATTCAAAATCATATTTTTAATTTACAAATACAATTTTAAATGTGCTAATTTACGTGGACTCACTTTCGTTAGATTCAATGAAGTTATTGATAGAAGTTTTCGGAAAGTGTACTACTTCTCAAGTGTCTCATAATAGCATCTCTAGAGAATATGTCTATCTTTTTACTGTCTATATCGTGCGTATGATATCATCCAAGGAAATTAATCTAGTCAAGTTAGTTATGCTCCAAATCGTCAAATAACAAGTTAAATAATTATTAAACTAAAATACGCTTAATTACACCCTTCACTTAAAAATTAAAACACCCGACAGTAGGTATATAGGTCCTATAATTAATGAACCACTTTTAATTTTTAAATGTAACATTAATTAAAAACTGTTTGAATTATATAAAACGTACAAAAACACCTGAAAGCAGCGAGGAATTTGCCACGAATGCAAAAAAAAAAAGTAGTTAGAGCACAAAATTAAACTGTTGAATAATTATCGGAAGGTGAACTGTTCTCTGCGGAATATTTAAATAAAAAATAAAAATTAGCCAAGTGTGTTGGACTCTAAAATCTACTTACCAGATATGTTCTAAACAATTTCCAATTGAAGTTTAAGTGGGAGACGAACTTCTTAGCTATCCATGGATTCTCCGTGCGGGTGCCGGGTCCATCGCGTGGAACAGAGAGGAATGTCAGTCGGCGCCTGGGACTTGCGACCCAGCGTGTAGGTTTAATGTACATAAAACATATTTTGGAGATTTATCATCACATTATTTTAGAAATTACAGGGGGGCATACATGAGTAACCAATATCATTTCAGGTAAACCACTTTTTTACTTGTTAGGTTTATGATGATATGAAAAAAGTTAAGGGGGGGACGCTCTAATTTTAACTTTGTATTAATATATCTCGAGACTGGGGGGGGGGGGTTGATCCACATGGTCTTAAGGCAATTTTTGTTGTATTAAAAATACCTTTTTAACGATACCCCACACGATGGGGTAAGACGAAAATTTTTTCGAATTAACTTTGCACTGTATGGGAGGGGGTGTTAAAAATAATTATTTTTTGATTATTTTAAAAACCAATTCTTGAATTATCACTATACATCTCTCTACCAATTTTGTGGTGTGGCAATCGGTGTAGAAACGGCAGAGAACGAGCCAGGACAGACAGACAGACAGACATGACGAAACTATAAGGGTTCCTAGTAGACTACGGAACCCTAAAAATGGGTTTCTGTCCCAACTATGAGGAACCTCAAAATCTATACTTCACTACATAGTATAAAACAAAGTCGCTTTTTCTGTCATGTTGTATGTTGTATGTCCCTATGAACGCTTAAATCTTTAAAACTACGCAACGGATTTTGATGCGGTTTTTTTTAATAGATAGAGTAACTCATGAGGAAGGTTTTTATGTATAATATCATCCATTAAATAGTGGACAAGTACCACGGGCGAAGCCGGGGCGGGCCGCTAGTAATATATAAAGCTGAAGAGTTTGTTTGTATGTTTGTTTGTTTGAACGCACTAATCTCAGAAACTACTGGTCCGACTTGAAAAATTCTTTTTGGGTTGGATAGTCCATTTGATGAGGAAGGTTTTAGGCTATTGGAAATCGAAATCCACGCGGACGGAGTCGCGGGCGGCCGCAAGTGTATATTATTTGTTTTCTATTTTCATGTGAAGATCTTAATTCGGTTTATAGAATATGTACATCTACTGACCAAGTTTCAACAGTATGTATGTTATGAGTGTTATGACGTACTGTGACAGACTTGACGAATCTATAAGGGTTTGTTTTTTGCCATTTGGCTACATAAAACATGGAACCCTAAAAATACGACACGAGAAAAGCGTCAAGCACGGGTAAGCCTCGCGCACACTACACATCAGCTTTGCAAACACAGAAACTCGGTGTTCTGTTAATATAATTTATTTACTTCTGTCTGACCTAAACCATAAGTTGTTCCATAAAAATTGTTAATTTTATTTTAGCTGATTTTTTTTTGTACTTCGTCATAGAGAACTTAACATTGACATACAAAATTAGAATATTGTGCTCAATTGTCATTGAAATGCTAATTTAGTAATATAAACTAAACTTTATATTTACATTATTGTATTTATTTGTATTTTGTTATTGTGTCAAACAATAAATAAATAAGTTTTAATGCATATTTATTACGTATACGATCAAAGAAATATTACGACTAATGGGGACCGAGTGTAATAGAATGAAGATTTGCAACGAGAACCAAACAGACAAAGCCACGCAGCACGAGTTGTTGTAAAACGAAACGTCAAGCAGTGGTTGTCTAATTTATTTATTTATTACATTTGTAATTTTTTTATTTTTTAAATTTTTTACATTATTTTTTGACATTATTTTTTGACATTTTTAATGATTTATTATGATGACATATAAAAAAATTGTACAAATATTTAATATTAAAAAAAAAGGCTAACTGTTGATTTTCTTGCGGCACTTCTTCTCAGCAGGCCATTCACGTCGAAGTGCTGGTAGGTAAAAAATATATGACGTGCAAAAGAATTTCTATGTAAATCAAATTGCAAAATAAACCACTTTGACTTTGAGTGACTGACACTGTACTTACTACATAATGAATATTAACAGTACTACAGTGTCACTCACTGATTGACGTTTCGGATGTGATGTGTTACAACAACTCGTGCTGCGTGGCTTTGTCTGTTTGTTTCTCGTTGCAAATCTTCATTCAACTACAAAATTTCACCTATCAAATTAATAAAAAAATATGTCGAGATGTAAGAAAAAGTTTTGAATGTTACGAGTACTTCGCAATGAATGCATAAAACTTCTCTCTCTCTCTAGTCGATTCCCTCACTGCTGAGGATCCCTCAATGCATAAAACTTAGACACAAAAAAGGACATGGCCAATTCCTGCCTAGTGAAGTAGTGATGGCCACGAATGGCGCAAAAGCACAAAATATATTAAATTAAAATATGAATTTTCATATATTTTACAATCTTGTAGAACTTGTCAGTATTTAAAAGAAATTAATTAGTAATTTAACTTCCGCTATACACTGCTTTTGAGAAAATGCGTTCCTTTCAACGTAAATACGGATAGTCTGCTCTTGTCCTCCATAGACACAATATAATATTGTATGAAAAACAGTGACATACAATAAAATATAGCTTCAAATATAAAAAATATTTGAAATTGTATCATTTAACGTATTATTTATCACCAACAAACTATTTTAAACATAGTATTTTATTATTTTTCCCAAAATGAATATTACTTTAAGCAGAAAGGAATGAATATTATTGTCATTATTTTGACAGTTATTGTCAAATATTTAAATCCGTTGCCATGGAAATAATGAACAATGCGTGACAGAGTAAGCGTCAGCAAAATTACGATAAGAGAAAAAGAGACAACAGTTTTTTCACGGTACACCGTTGAGTAACCTTAGTAACCAATGTATCATGTCATCAATCAAAACAATGCTACAGTAAGGGATTGAAATGTTTTTTGCAATCTTTGTGTATCTGTATAATTATAACCTCAAGTTCTTGGACTTTATTTGTTAATGATATTGAATGTTCTGATAGTAACGAGTCTAATGCAGTACGACATGTTTGTGGGAAATGAATTTGGTGTCTAGGCAAACGTTCCATAGAATGTTGGCCATGTCTTTTACCGTTGAACATTATTGGAGGTAAAATACCTATCCACTTCGGGGCGCGTAGCCAGCATAGTTAGTCAAATACCGATGCTACGGAATGTTTTAAAAATAAGACAGGGTCACACTACACGCCCGCCTCCGCTTTTCAAACACGCTCGAAAACTGTTCTCCCTGGTTCACTAAACAGGTTTAGACGAGTTTTATAAAATTCTTATACACGACCACAATATGTTTACCTACGATTAAACTGGACCTTATATTTATTATGTTATCGATCTATTGTAAATTATTTACTGTTGACGGCTCGGTGGTATAAAAACAATCGTGACCCTTAAGCAAACGCGGCGTGTCTGATCGGGATTGTTTAAAAATCATCTTCCATTTTTAATTTAATTTATCAAATTATGTAATAGATCGTCATATGTTGTGCCGGAAGAAATAAATAAATACCTAGTTATTGCAAGGTAAAATAACTATTTATTTATTTAATCTTTATTGTACTACACAAAATATTGTACAAAAGGCGGACTTAATGCCTCATGGCATTCTCTACCAGTCTACCTTAGGGCAAATCAGAAAGTGAAGTAGGTAGTGCTGATCAAAATTAAATAACTATTCATATGTATTCATACATATATACATACAAATTAATATACATTTATTAAATAACTATACTATACATGAATAAATACACATATAATAGATGATGCATGTTAACTACTGGGATAGTCAGACGACGATTCAGAAGGAACTACATAATATGTTGAATGTTATAAAAATACGATACGAGCATTTAGCTTGGGTGGCGACACCACATCCCAGGCTGCGGTGCCAACGCAACAGCTTTACAAACACACTACCAGGGAAAGAAAACTAGAACTACTTTTCCCGGTTTACTAACCTGGTAGATAAGTTTTATTGAATTCTCACATGATATGTTGTAATCCAGAAATATTAACCATGACTAAACTGGTTATAGTACTTACTACTAGCTACTGGTTACATCCTACTACTATTGTAAAGGCGAAAGTTTGTAAGTATGGATGTATGGATGTATGGATGTTTGTTACTCTTTGACGTAAAAACTACTGAATGGATTTGAATGAAACTTTACCACAATATAGCATATACATCAGAATAACACATAGGCTACAATTTTTGAGGTTTCTAATGTGAGGTCGTAAAAAAATTATTACGGAAATCGAAATCCACGCGGACGGAGTCGCGGGCGGCCGCTAGTTATTAAGAATAACTACTCACTGCTTGACGTTTCCGATGTGTTACAACAACCATGACATCAAGCGAACTGGTGAGGCATCGTATGTTAAGCGCAGTCAAAACGTTAAACGTAATTACTCTCAAAGTCACCTCTTTAATGAACACACTGGGTAGAAAAAACGCGGCCGAAAATCGGCATGTCTACGACTGCAATGTATTTTTAATGGAAAACACTATACCGGCATTACGTCGTGTAATTTTGTATAGAAAATGCATTGCCGCGGAACTTATTCAGTCTAGTGAGTTTCTACACCTAGAAGACAAAAGTGTATGTATCTATATATAATTTCCAGAGGGGCTCGATTGTTTACTGCTAAATTCGTTAAAACTCCATTGTCTATTAAATATAAAATGACTCGAAAGTTCAGTATTAATTATTAAAATACTTCCTGATAAAGTTGAAACTGTTAATCGCACTTATTTAGCGTGATGTGTCAAACCCACGTTTCCAGCCGCATGCTCGGTTTCCACACTAATTCCCTAACTTTTATTTCGACCCCAATATTTCTGTCATCAGTATTACTTACTACACACGAGTTTAAATCTTCTCTAACCAAAACTTATGATAATATTTTCCTCTGTGTAAAAAGCCTGTATACGAATATTATGGTAGAATTACCAATTGGCCGAGCCTTACATAATTGTAGAGATTATCACAGTGAAGTAGCACTTCAAAGCTATTGGACTATATTTCGGTCGGTGACTAGCAGGCTAGGTGGTTTTCAGAGCATTGCGGTCAAAAGG
This sequence comes from Nomophila noctuella, assembly GCA_958496325.1. Classification (NCBI taxonomy): domain Eukaryota; kingdom Metazoa; phylum Arthropoda; class Insecta; order Lepidoptera; family Crambidae; genus Nomophila; species Nomophila noctuella. The sequence goes on along the minus strand of OY292490.1, from coordinate 4,238,829 downwards.
AGGGCATTAAAAAGGCAAACAATGCGTTAACTGGTCGGTTGTGGATATATGATGTCTTTCTTATCTTTAACAATTTTCTATTACCGCACGGCAAAATTTTAATGACCTATGCAAATATACTAATTAACCTAAGAAATAAGACAAAGAAATCGGGAATTAACCTTACTACGCTCCCCTCTACTATAGCCGTTTCTCAAAGGGACAAACGTCAAAGCAAGTATTGAGGAATTTCGGCAAGTTCCAATGCTTATTTGGAGCATTGTAGTAGCTCTTAACTCGTGACAAGTTAAATTAATTATACCGAGTTAGCGATAAGGTACCCAACTTGAATGTTTGACAAATGCTCTTGTTAATGTTAGAGTTTGAGAAGTAATGCAACTACGGCTATTGTTGGTAATCACACAGAAGTAATAAGATACAATAATTAAAGAGCTTTACTTGAGAATCTAAATACATAGTGATCTATCAACGCACAGCTGAAACTGGCATGCAGGTAGATGTTAAAACGTAGGCATTCGTTAAGAAAGGATTTGATCAATTCCACCCACAAGTGGATAAAATAGGAGCTGAAAGTTTGTATAAAACTTTGTCAATTTTAAACCGATCGGGCTGAGACTTTGAAAACATCCCCTTAGAAAGGACTTATAAATTCCACTCCTTAGGATATGGAATAAATGATAAAGAAACCGAAATCCACGCGGATGACGTAGCGGGCAGATGTAAGTGAAAACATAAGAAACATTTATTGATAGACAATACATAATTTAAGTGCTCATGAGCACTATAGGTTCAGTTTGAAACAAAATTAAAATGTTACTAACTAAAAAGATATTGCTGCTGTGTTCGGGTCTTACACATGTAGATATTTATGCACCGCTCCAATAACTAGTTTTTTGTGTATTTACTCACAGATCTTACAAATATATCGCCGTATTAAATTGATATTGTGTCAGAAATTCTAGCAGAAACTTATCTGAGCGAGAAATATTCTAAGGAGAAGCAATATACGAGTGCAAGTGCTGCCAATATATCTCTGATGCAATATTTCGTTCGGCACACTTTACAGAACCGAACTCGAGAGCTTGACGCGAACATTATGAGTCTCCCTTTCTTTCATATCGGTTACCGGTCTCTTCTTAGCAAAGCAGTGAATGGGTACATTAACTAATTAACAATTCTATGAAACGTCTTTACTGCCAGTCATTTTCACCAGAGCAGAAGTAAATCTGAATTCGGACTCTTTTAATGTAATGTTGCAAGTGACTTTGACGTCTTTTGAATGCTAGTATTTTAGAAATATCTAGTGGCTAATACTCATATTTATGAAAAATTCAACTAAAGGATGATGCCAGAGTTTGTATGAAATTTGGTCCCACTTCCAATAGCCATGTGTGCTATATAGCTGGATAGGTATTTTTTAGCTGAAAGAAAGTTACTATGGCGCCAAGTTCCAAATGTTAGTCCGTTCAGAGTTATTGTTATTTTAAACAATGTGGTTTCATATGATTCACAGACAATGTGAAATGTTTGATTTAAAAAAAAATACAATTTCAAACAGACCTTATCGTTACCACATGCTTTTTATAAATAAAAGATAACATATTTTATTAATCAACATTTATTTATTATAAGTCATGATCTACAATGACGTCATTTACAAATAAGGCTGGGCCTACAAACGCCTCGTGTCTGGCGTATCCTAGATACCAAACTATTGAAACAATATGCGCACAGATTCCTACTGTACGTCTTCCCGTCATGCAGGTACAATATCTTTGCATAATATTAATATTGTGAACCAATAAGTAGCAGTAGAACATTCTAGCTCTCACGTGTCGCGTAAGAACCAAGCATCACCATTAATGCCAAAATCAGGTAAATCATCTACATTGTGCAGCTTTTCGGTACTAATGAGTGCGAGTGAGACGGATAAAAATGATTAGGAGTGATGTAATGAAAACTATATGTCAGTGGTTACACAACGTGTATGTAGTACAGAAGTGCAAGTAAATATATAGACGTGGCTCCTGCTAGAAACACAATGTTGAATAAAATATAAAGACATTATTAAAGAATAACTCGGAACGGACTATTATTTGGAACTTGGCGCCATAGTAACTCTTATTCAGCTAAAAAAAACCTATCCAGCCATATAACACACAAAGATATTGAGGGGGTGGACCAGGATTTGCATCCTCCTTTGTTTTTTTTATATTCTATACTAATAAATGGTACAGAAGAAAACTTTGTTTATTTGGGTGCAATGAACAGGCTAAAAACTATAAAGCGATTTGAAAAAAAATTGTGTAAATGACATGTTTAGTGCCCGTGCCTAGCCGGGACGGACCGCTAGTGTAGGTACTAGCGGTCCGTAATGCAATAATATGTTTTTACAGAATTTTTGAGCCACTCCAGAAGTGTGGTATGACTATGTATTAGATAAATATTTTATGATAGGAAAAGTACTTAAGAATATTTTACTCCTTTCTTTATAAATAAAATTAAACACTTTCCTCTTTATAACTGAAGATCTTGTAACAAAGCTGATTACCAGACACTCATAAAGTCACTTGCATTTATAAAGTAGAAAAGTGTTTTAGTTTCATGAATAAATAAATCAGAGTTCCCATAGATGTTTCAGAATCTTTGTTAAAGGTGTTTTTAGGTTACCAAGGTACCTATTACGGCTCGCCTAGTAGTATTTAAAGTAATTTTGGTTCTAAATTCCTCGACGCCGACGAACTGTGAATCTGATATTATTATCAGTTTGGAATATGCTTTTACACAGAAGGCGAGAATTCGAGTAGCGAAAGCAGTTCGTAAACATCACTAATATTTTCTACAAGTAAAATACTTCTGGGTGTATTTGATTTGAAATATTCCTAAATATTCCTTTGACGCGTCGTTTTGAGTTTATCGGCTAATCTAGATTCATTTAAAATATTGACTTATTTTGGATACATTAATAACATTAATTAGGGTTAATTAGCAGTTTATCTTAGTTAAATATTAATGTCCAAAATTGAGTAATCCGGTACAGATAAGGTCCAATCGGGTTTCTACAAAACTGCATTACTAAAAAAGCATTAATTTATTTGTCGAATAATTAAATTATAAAATTAATTGGACTAACACACCAATTGCCTAGCCCCAAACTAAGCTCGAAGCTTGTACCATGGATGCTGGGGAACGGATAGACATACATAAAAACTTTTTTCAACATCCACGAATCGAGTGCAAATGCCGATGTTTATCACACAAAAATTTCCCCCTAGCGGGATTCGAACCCGCAACCCTGTAGCCAGGGTCTCTGACCACTAGACCAACGGGTCCGTCAAGTCATTTAAGTAAAACTTTTTTTTTCCTAGGTTTGCAAAACATGCTATTTTAAAATACATATTTTCTATACTAACATAATAAAATATATTGAAACTAACGATTTTGCATGTTTGTTTGTTTAAACGCGTTAGAGTAAAGAAACCTGGTTCGAATTGAAAATAAAAATGGCATTGTGTTGGATAGTCTTTTTGCAAGGAAGGCTTTATAACTCTACAGGGTGATATGAAATGCGATACATTCCATGAAAGGGGTTGAAGTAGAGCTTATTTGCAATCATTTAGGTATAGCCAAAGTCAGAAAAGATCGAAATTATCCTCCATAATCTAAATTTTTTGACATTGGAGGATCCTTGAAAAAAAAACAGATTATTTAAAATGTTTACAGCTACAGAAACCTTCTGATCTATCGGTTGTCAAAACATCAAGCCTTTGAAACGTTCGTTGCCTCATATAAATCGAGTTGACTCAGAAAAAACATACATAAAATTTTCGCATAAAAGGAAACCACTTACGTTTACATTTTCAATCCTCGAGAATTATTAGTCCCGGAGGACCTTGAATTCATTTTGGGATAAAAAATATCTTGTACGTTTTGCCGGGTTTTGTAATTTATGTAGAAGATAAGTATCATTGAAATGGCCCTACTTGTTTCAAGGACGCGAATAAAAATGTATAATGTAAATATTGGCTTTGAATATAATTAACCAGTATCGTGGTACTTAAAGTTTTTAACCAGAGTTTGAACTTGATATTTTTTTAAGTCCGCAAAACTCTTCTACTAGATTTGCTACAACTAGAATAGATTTGCTTCTTTGCTAGAAGTTTATATATTCTTTACAAGATTTCGCGGAAAAAATAACCCCGTTTTTGCACCTGCCGTTTGGTATTACGACTGAAATTGAAGCCGGCTCGGTGTGAAAACTGCGAATCTATTTATTGATTTACAATTTATTGATAACTTTTGTTCACATAATGGTTAAAAATATTATTAAAGTGGATATTGCTCTAGTCATACTGAACTAGTGACTAAAGTTGGAGTGATTTGCGATGCCTTAAAAATCCTTTCAAAAACACAGCGAACGTAAACATAAATTCACACTGACAGTGAAATATAAAGTGTGATAATAAAAAATCAATTTCGCATGTAACAAATCCTCTGTAATAGGTTGAACATAACGCAGTAATCGACCCATAAACCTAACCCTACACCCGCGCCCCATACTAATAAATTCTTTAGAAATAATATCCTCGAAACCTCACAAAAGCGGACTGAATAGAAAATTGTTCATGCGAAGCTCTTTTTAATGGAAAAAGTACGATGTTCCGATTCTCTGTGGCCAGTGAAGAGTTTAGGCCTATTTAAATCCATAGGATGGCCATTTTTTGACATGGTAGACTATTAGTTCTAAACTTTGACTTGTTGTTAGCATCTAGCGGCCGCCCGCGACTTTGTCCGCGTGAATTACAGATGTTTTTTTTCGCAATAAAAAGTAGCATAATATTCATTTTTAGGGTCTGAAGATTGTCTGTGCCAAATTTAATCAAATGCGATTAAGAGGTTTAAGCGGGAAAGCGTACCAGACAGACAGACAGAGTTGCTTTCGCTTTTACAATATTAGTTGGGATAGTGGGAGATAATGTCTGTTGTTCAAACTAAGACTAGTCCAAAGTGTAAGCGACAAGGATGATGTGACTTAATGACTGATAATTTCGATTTAAAATTACCAGGAAATATAGCAATTGGGGTGGTAGTTATAGTAGGAAGGTAAAATGTTACCTACTAAGTGATAAAAAGAAAAAGCTATGGAAAAATGTATTTAAGTATGTCTATCCGTTCCCTAGCATCCATAAAACCTGCTACGAGCTTATCTAGGGCTAGGAAACTAGGAAATTGGTGTGTTAGTCCAAGGGATTTATTTATTTTTATCATTAAAATTTACTGGGTTCAATTCCTGGGTCGAGCAAAAAGTGTGTCGATTTTTCTGAACACAGCCCGGGTTTGTGATCACCGACCCACATTGGGCGAGCGTGATAATTGAGCCAAAACCCATCTTTGTAACGAAATCATTTCAAATGATGGAGGCCTTTATTTATTTATTTACTTAGAGGCCTTTGCCCTGCAGTGGGATATAAATGGGCTGTTACTTTACTTTATTTAACTTATTAATTATTTAATAGAACCGTAAACGAAATGTTTATTTAATGTAACCCGTTTCACCCAATAACTTACAAATTGATGCTATTGAACCAACGTGTTGTTTATTTAAGTAGCAACAGTACTGCTCTAACCAAAATACCTCTGCCGGAACCGGCTTACAGCATATACGTTTCAATGTAAGCATCTACATATCTGCATATTCCTTCTACGTATGTACTATTTCTGACCAACATCGCACATACCTGGTCTATACCTGAATATCAAAGGTCTCAGCTTAGAGTTTGTCAAAGAGCACTGGAGCGCAGCATATTGAGAGTGAAGCTCAACGGTATAATTCGCAACATTGAAGTAGGTACCTCAGTCCTTGCTTCAGTGTTCCTCGTCTCTACTTTGGTGTTCCATGACGGTACTTCAGAACACGTCATAATATTATAGTCGTAAGAGTAGGAACACGCCAGACTGAAATTACGCGACCGAAGTTCAGTGGCATTGTGGCAGTGCATTTTCTATACAAAATTACGCGACGATACTTCGGCATAGTGTCTCATCTTCCATTTAAAAGTGGAACTACTGGTCCGATTTGAAAAAATATTTTTGTGTTGGATAGTTCATTTGACGAGGTAGGCTTTACGCTATAGTTTTACTGAAATCAATGCGAACGGAGTCACGCGCGGCCGCTAGTATAAATATATAGAGGCAACGGTTTAAGTTTTGTGGAACTGGATTGTTCCAGTTTAATGCCAGGTGTATTGACGACATTGACTCGTACCTCGGTTTCAAGTTAAGGACATCAATTATTTTAAGGCCATTGTATACTAAACTAAGTACTTACTTTTAAATTATTATTTCTTTTCAACTCACCACATTATACGCCCACGCGTAGGCCGGCCCCACGGCTGTCCTAGAATATAATTACCCCGTTCCTTCGCGTGGCGTCGTTATACAAATCCAATCGTTATTCGTTCTGTCTGTGATACGAGATAGACAGATAAGATTACTGAACTGAGAACTAGTAGGTCAAATCCTTCCCCAATATATAACTTTCAGAAAGTATAAATATCCTCAATCCATCCACTACAAGTTGGGAGAAAATACGCGAAAAGGAAATTGTATTTTCAGAAACATAAATCAGTTGCTATCGACGCCTTTTTAACATTAATTCTGTTTTGTCTTAGCAAATATTATGAACCGAGCACTGCCCTGTCAAGCCAACATACTGTAACTTTGAAAACCCACTTTTGAGATATTTGACAAAGTGTAATATTGATGATTTTTTGCCTTTTTTAAATAGAGTTGATTAAGATTATATAATTTTATGAATTTAATCTCTTCAGTTACTGTTCTAGTTCACAGCCAAGTAAAATTTTTAGATTTTTTCTAATTAGGAAATAAGATATAGCCAATAACTTGTATTAATTTAACAATTATAAAGATTTCTTGTATTCCTATCAAGGCAAAACACTGTAAGATAGATTACAGTGTTTTGCCTTGTCGGAACTCATTATACCATAACACAATTTATACTGTAACACACCGTTTTTGAAATATTGATGCATCTCTCTATGAGTAATCATCATCATTAGAGATGCGCCGAATATTCGGTTTGTATTCGGTATTCGGCATATTCGGCACTTTTTTCACTATTCGTTTTCGGCCGAATTATTCGGTTCTAGTGCCGAATATATTCGGTTCGAGTACTTCTATTTTCATGGCTAAATGACATGGAACAGTGAGGAACTGGAACTGACAGACATGTTTCTTATTCAATATTTATGTTTTTTTTAATAATTTAAATAAAGTTGAGAAGAACATATAAGTAACATAACAAATCAACTTTTGTTTTGTCATCCCCCATTTCGTCCCAAGCACGTGATCTTTTACGCCGTCCACTTATGTATATTGTAGACACGTTAGGCCGTTGGTCATGCGCCTATCTCTCTACGTTCATGTCAGATTACTGTCCCACCAAACTATTAGAGTGAGGGAATAGGGAGTGCACCTGTGGTTGCGCACTCACTTGTGCACTATAATATCCTGCGTACTTGGCTGCATGTAAGATGGGCTGCCATGGTCGGAAAACGGCCGGAAGGTATTACATAATATTAATTTTGCAAATAGTATAAAACAAAGGGACAGCGCGGCATGTAAGAAGGTTGCGGGTGGCGTGCATATTTGAACATGTTTAAGCAGTAATGCAGTAAAATGGTGAACCGAATAATTCGGCCGAATATCCGGTTCGGTAAAGATTGAACCGAATATTATTCGGTATTCGGTTATTCGGTGAAACCACTATTCGGCGCATCTCTAATCATCATCATCTCCCTAACGTTTATCCCGGTTACTCTCCAGGGTCCGCTTGACCATGATCCTAGATTTGATGAGTCTGGTTATTACATTGAGGCGACTGCCATCTGACCTACGTAACCCTTAGAAAGGGGAACCAGACAAATTGGATTACGGTTACATATGCAGAATAAATTGAATAACTGAATGTGTAGGTTTCCTCACGATGTTTTCCCTCACCGGAAACCAATGGTGTTTCATAAATCGTATAAAAGTTGAAAAACAACTTATTGATACTAGTCGGTCCAGCTGGATTTGAACCTTCTCCGTCTCGTTAAAGAGGCGGCGTACTTAGCCACCCGACCACCACGGCTCTTCCTTCTCTCTCTATAAATAAAAACCAATTATTTAAATGAAAAATTTAATCAACTTAATAATTAGAAAGACTTATCGAATCACTCAGGGAACTTATGTCCCTTCGCCACTGACGAGTTTCAAGGTACCTATTGACCTCTTCGTCCCCAATTATGCGTACAGCCCGTCGCTGCAATCTGTCAAGCGCGTCCATGAAGTGCTTGGCAGATCCATCCCAGAGATGCAAACAGTATTCCAAGCAGGACCGAACCTGCGTCTTATAAAGAAGAACAAGCTGGTCCAGCGTGAAAAACCGCCGCACCTTGTTCAAGATCCCCAGCTTTTTTAACGCCGTCGAGAGCAAGCTTTCGACGTATTGGCTCTGATTTAGATTGCAGCGAAGGTCCATGCCAAGCATGCTTAGGCTAGTAGGCAAACTGAGGGGAGTGCCCTGAAGAACGGGAATAGGAAGGAATGGTGATGTTTTAGCCGAGAAGGCGCACACCTGGGCTTTCTTGGCATTACCCTCAACTAGGTTGTTGGAACCCCATTTACTAATGAGATCCAAAACCCGGTTAAGTTCAACGACAAGATTCTCTCGTTTCTCATTCGATTCGCCTACTGAGATACCGCCCATGCACTGTACGGTCGTCCGCATAACAATGAATGCTTCCGAGCGGTAACATATCATTGATATGCAGAAGAAAGAGTTTGGGCGCTAGGACGGAGCCCTGTGGGACACCGGCATTCACTGGCATGAACCGCTAAGCACATCCGTCAGTCACAACACGGAGTCTACACTCATGCAGAAAGCCGCAATCCAATCACACAGCCGGACGAGCAACCCATATGCCGGAAGCTTGGACAGAAGAGCTTTGTGCCAGACCCTATGAAATGCCTTAGCAATGTCCAGGCTGACTGCCATAGACTCATAGTGTTTGTCGATTGCCTCCATGACTTTGCACAACACTGCAGTTACGGCAATGGGGCAATTTGAAATCAAGTTTTTGTCCTATGTTACACCATTTTTTCCCGGGAATTCCCGGGAGTCCCGGTTCGTTTAAAGGGTAGTCCCGAAATTCCCGGGACTCAATTAAAGCACCGGTTCTTCATTCCCTAATATGTGTGTGTTTACAAAAAAAAAAGTATATAAGTAATTTTTATCCGTTGTCTGGCACCCATAGTACAAGCTAATGCTTAGTTTGGGGCTAGATGGCGCTGAGTGAATAATGTCCAGAGATATTTATTTATTATTTATTTTATTTATTTCTGTGCGCGGCACACGACTAACTTAAAACGACCCATCGTGGACTTGCAAAACAAGGACAAGAAATCTATGCCGGCGTAGAATAGAGCGAGACAGCTATATTGTAGTCAATTCAACTTTATGCAAGCTAAATGGCTTCCCGGCGCTCGCACGCGCCGCGGCCTAATACTGTATTTACCTAGCGTTGCATAGTTTGTTTCGCCAAAACACTGTATTCTTCGTTACAGTTTTTTGGAGTGTTAAGATCTTATTTTTAACGTAATACAGTGTTTTTTCCCGTGCTTTATCTCGCAAAATAACTGATAAATTTTAAAAAATGTCAGTGGGTAGTAATAACTAGGGATAAGGGAATCGTTTGAGACTTGTTAAGCGAAAACACTGTAAGTCGACATACATTCTTTTGGATTGGCACGGCAGCAGCAATTCCATAATATCTAACGCGGCGCAAAAAGCCTATTTGAATAATTTGAGTAATGATTTATTAATTTACTACTAGCCTTCCGCCTTTTTTTTTTTGTGGAGGGGAATGCATTTACGCACCGTGACGCCACGGGCTAGCTGAGCCCGCGACCGTGTGTGGGGCTCGGGCGCACAAAATAAGCGCCCACTACCCACTAAACCCCTCCAGTTCCCCCTTTTGCTCGCATCATCAGGACGGGTCGCTGCCAGCCGCCAGGTGGGCGACTTATGTTCGACCCGTGCTAGCCTTCCGCCTGCGGCTTTGCTCTCGTAGCCCAAGTAACGTTCAACCACAAGAATAACTACGATGTGTATTCGAAACAAAATATTCGAATAAATAACTTTTGAAAAGTCCGTCTTTTTAAGATTAGTAATTATGTAAACAAAAATCGTAGGTGATAAACCCCATATCCTCTCCAACTGGGCTTTGGCGAACTTACTCATCAGCAGAAACAGCACAGCAAATACGAAATGCTTTTACCCCTGTGATCTTTTGTGAGGTGGAGATACTTCCCCAGCCGAGCGGCTCATGGAAAGTTCCACTAAGCTTTACCCCTCTTAAAATATTACTTAGAGGACATCATTATGTCCATGTATGGAACAGAACAAATATCAAGGGATCAAACCGCGTTACAGTTAATATTGTATAATGATTATTACTTTGCTGGGAAAACAAGTGTCCATGTGTTAATGAATAATAACAAAAAAAAATTCTAGCCGGTACATCAGGCTTTTACAACACATAATATGTTGTCGACTTCGTCCTATCAATATTTTTTTCAATGCACAATATTTAAGCTTCTACCATTTTTTCTTTGTAGATAAAGGGACAAAGTCTTTGGCAATCGAAAACAAACAATGATGTTAACCAAAGATAGGGCTTAAACGCAAACATTTTCCCGCTTGCACAAGCCACATAGTCGCGAGATAAAAATGGCGCGGCTGTCTTAACAACTAAGTAAAAGTTTGTAACTCGTGAGGGATTATGTAAGCGTAGGGGAAATAGCATTTATCTCCGCGAAGTTGACTAATGCTAGTACTGTCATAAAGTAGAACGAGTCGGCAACCTCCGGGATTTATTTACTCCGGGGGAACAAGCAAGCAACGAATTATAACCGACGAGAGAATTCGCGAGATTGTATTGAATTTCTGTTTCATGTTAAGCATTTTTTTTCTTCGACGTTGTGATATTTTCCAAGTCCAATTACGTCATGTTCCCGATAAACAGATTGTACAGAATTCTCCAAACAATGACTTAATAATTCTCTTCGATTTTATTGGTTGTTTTGATGGATGATTTGGTGTAACGATTGAGAAATTAGGTTGTCGCTTCTATAAGATACTCTTTATGTAATGTTTAAGAAATTACTTTTTTTTCTTACTATTTTTGTTTATTTCAGTCTGTATAATCTGGGTAATGTGAAGAATCATTCTTCATTATTTACATTGCCTATGTCAAACCAAGTTGACAATAGCAAAGAAAAGGAAATTTTGGGATTTGAATCATACGCCTCTATCGTTTAATGGAATATTTTAATTACGCAGAACTCCGTCTATAACGCATACAAATACAAGACTGATATTTACCCACCTTTAATTATTTGTTTTCTTTAGTTATATGCCTATAGGCAAGACGCCACATCGGTATATATCCAAGAACACCGTTAGTATTATTAAGGGAATTGTTTAATAAATAGTATTTGTCAAGCAAGAAAACTTGTCGCCTTACAGCTATTCTGGTCCAATATCAGCTTGGCCGGCACATAATGAACATTAATGGAAAAGGAAAATCCAAGTTTATTTAGTTCACGTTTTAATTAAATTTTCTAGGAGGCGACAGCATACCAGAATGCGTAATATTGGGGAAACAAATCTATTAAATTTAGAACTGTGGAAAAGAAATACCAACCTGAATAACTAATCTGTTTTTCTATTGGAATTAAAACTGCCGTGGGCAGACGAAGGACTTGTACCATCGGCTGAATGGCATGCTGTTCCTAGTATTAAACTACAAATAATAACCTGATTCCGTTACATTCACGCGGCCACAATTCCTGACTCTATTGGGGTTCATTGAGGTTCAGAGGCCGAAAATACTTTCACGCTAAAACATAAATGATATGTAATAAACAAATTCCTTGGACTAACACACCAATTACCTAGCCCCTAAACTAAGATCGAAGCTTGTTATATGGATGCTAGGGAACGAATAGGCATACTTAAATACTTTTTTCTTTATACAAATACACTTAAATTCATACAAATAACACCCAGATGTTTGACCAGCGCGGGTATCGAACCAGCGAACGAATAGTCAACTTCTTGACCACAAGCGTGTCGTCAAATCCTACTACTTTTATAAAGGCGAAAGTTTGTATGTGTGGATGTATGGATGTATGGATGTGTGGATGTATGGATGTTTGTTACTCTTTCACGTAAAAACTACTGAATGGATTTGAATGAAACTTTACCACAATATAGCTTATACATCAGAATAACACAGGATATTGGAAATCGAAATCCACGCGGACTAGTACAGTATAATATTATCTTACGTTGGATTCAAATAAGTCTTTGCTTTGCATTTTTCATGATGTATGAATACCGAGAATCATATATCTAATTTCTTTAGTGTTCAGAACGATTTGACATGGGACAGTAGTATATTTAATTATTGTGTTATTAACTAACGGTGACTTTGAACCGATGATAAGAAGAAATAATCGTTAGCGTCCAAAAACGTTGTGGCATAGTTTTCCTGTTCGGATAACTCAATAATAGTTGTAAGTTCTAAAAGTTGGTGGTTTAACTCCCGGGCCGCACGTCAGGCAGTTGGTCCCGCGCGCGCATGATATCTCGATCGAGTTAGATTGCTGTCCCTCCGAACTAAGTCGTATGAGAGTGAGGAAATGTGTGGAGACTTTCACTGACTCCTACAAATCTCCACTTTCTGAGTAGAAAACTGGTCGTAACGAATGGCCTCCGTAGCTATACAGCAAAGAATAGAATTAAGAATTTGAAATCTATATGCTGAAAAATACCTTATTTCAACGTTTTCATAATTCGTCCCCTAACGAGATAAAAGTATAATGGTTAACGCGATATTAAGTAAGAATAATGATAAAGAACAGAGAGTAGATCAAAGCAGAGTCAAGTCGCTGAAAATAATAAGGGAGTTTGTGAATTTAAACCTTCATGAAGTAATAAACCGTATTTTCTTGACTATCATTTGTAAATTAGGTTATGATTATATTTTGTATTGTGTTGTGTAATGTCGTTTGAGTAATAATTACTCATAATTATTATGATGTCAACTTCTCCGATTGAGACTGTTTGCATGATACTTATCATACAATTTATTTGTCTATTAATGAGCTTGTACAAATTGCTTAATTGTTGTTAGAAAACATTGTATTATGTTTAGGGATTCCTTGTTTTTTTATGTATTGACACATTTTCAACTTTGGTAACGTGGTACAAAATACGATCAAAAGCCGAAAATCGAGCAGTTACCCGCTAACCCACCATTCTAACCCACTGGTGGGTGGAGGGGTAACTCGAAAATGTTAGTAGTTCCCACCCACCCACCGCGTCAAGGCTGGAATTCTTTATCGATGTGTTTTGTCGATAATGAAAAACAATATGTACGATTAAATGAATTGTTTATTAAATTAAATTTTAATATTATAACAAAAGGAGTTTCCTAACATGTGTATATAACCTTTTCACAAAATATCTCATTTGCCACTTTCATAAAACAAAAGTACCTACGATAAAATTCTATGTCATCTGTCCTGCAAATATCGCTGCATATGATAACAAATATAATTATTATTATTTCGTATTTTGCACATTGAACATGAGCACGGAAATAAAATTTATACGCCGCAATCGCGGCAATATTTTATTATATAATAAAGGGCATCAGTATATGAGACAAAAAAATATGCTAAAAGATCGTCTATTTGAAACTGCACAAGAAAACAGAAAATCAAATGCAAAGGGTTACAGGGAATTCGAAATCAGAATGAACTATTAAGAAATCGTCCGCGGGTATTTCGATTGCCGCACACATAGTGTTATACTATACTATAACTATATAGCTTAAACCCTTCCTCGATAAAATATTATTATTATATTCGAATATTTTGTGTTGGATAGCTATCCAACACAAAATATTTTTTCAATTGAAACCAGTAGTTCTTAATATTAGCGCATTTAGAAAAAAAACAAACAAACAAACAAACTCTTCAGCTTGAATATTATGTGAAAAGTTTATATGTTAAGAACCCCTTTTGTTCGTCCACGTCGGTTTCCTGTTTATAATATTAAAATTTAATTTGATAAACAATTCATTTAATCGTACATATTGTTTTTTATTATCGACAAAACACATCGATAAATAATTCCAGCCTTGACGCGGTGGGTGGTAACTACTAAAATTTTCGAGTTACCCCTCCACCCACCAGTGGGTTAGAATGGTGGGTTAGCGGGTAACTGCCCGAAAATCGTTTGCGAAAGTACGACGTGACCATGAAGCTCCATGCCGATTCAATTATTGCTTATGCAAAATTATAATGTTTATTTAACCTAAAACAAGGAATACGGCATTTGTCCCGGCGATGTTGACTAATGCCCGCGCTGTCATAAAGTTGAAGGAGCCGGGGTACTGACGGCCCTAGTTATTTATTTACACGCTGGCTGCCTCTGAGCGAGGCGGCTGCGTGACGAATTAGCTTTCTTGGGAACTCGGAGCAATGTAGACAAAGAAGGATTCATTCATATTTTTTTTATTTTGGTTCCAATATTGTGTTTTGGCCCATAACACCCACTGGGTGTGGGAGTAATGTTTGTGCTTTTATTCGTACGCAATACGGGTATAGATATCGCATGAATGAGAATAATATGTTGATAATGAATTTGATAGCGCGGCTGAAAATGTAAGCAAAATTAAGTAAGATGAATGAAAAAAAAAACTGATAGTGCGCAATACATAAGGCATAAGGCAGAGGTATATCTAATATCGTAAAAATTGCATCAAAATGGATCGCCTACATAAGAATCAAGCGAATTTTTGTATACTATGTAAAGATTTTGACACAAGAAAAGGTTCTACTTGTACATCCTTTCTCGTGCATTTCATATCTCTAGCGTCTGAATTTTGCTCGGAAGCCGGTGCTTCACAGTACCATTCAGACATCTTTATACCAGTGTCAAGGTGTAACCTAGATACGAAGATAAAATATTAAAAACATTTGTATATTTTCACCACCCACAATCTTATTAAATTTATAAAGAGTACTAAAAAATATATATATTAAAAACTTATTTATTTCTTTCCTTACACTAATTCAAGTTGCGTAAATGTATGTAGAATATTATTATGTCAGTCAGTAGCTCAACAAAAGATACAACATTTGTATTGGTTTCATTCAATTGAAGGGTATAGGCGTCTGGAATTATTTTCTGTTTATGAATGCGAAATTGTGCGGAGAAGATATTTCGCTGCGTTATAATTTTTCAAGCAAATTAAAAGTATCATACAAGCTTAAAACAAAGACCGCCAAAAATATGTTTTCTTTAGATCCCATTTACAGAAAGAAAAAAAAACCGGCCAAGAGCGTGTCGGACACGCCCATGAAAGGGTTCCGTAGCTAAGAGATGGCCCGACCGCTTAAGACACCATTTAGTAAGGGCAACTGCACGTCATAAGTTGGTCGAGTTGTATAAAAATAACTATGTATGATACAGAGTTCGCTATAGTTTTCGTTGAAAGTACATACTAGTAGGTATACATCACATTTTTTTCAGAATTATTGTAATAGTATTTCAAAAGTTAAGGGGGGGGGGGGACGCTCTAATTTTAACTTTGTATTAATGTATGTCGAGACTGGGGGCTTTGATCCACATGGGTTCAAGGCAAGTTTTATTGTATTTAAAAATACCTTTTTAACGATACTCCACACGACGGGGTAAGTCGAATTTTTATTTTCGAATTTACTTTTCGCTGTATGGGAGGGGGGGTAAAAATGATTATTTTTCGATTATTTTAAAAACCAATTCTTGAATTATCACTATACATCTCTCCACCAATTTTCGTGGCAATCGGTTCAGAAACGGCGGAGAACGAGCCAGGACAGACAGACAGACAGACATGACGAAACTATAAGGATTCCGTTTTTTGCCATTTGGCTACGGAACCCTAAAAACAATAAATATTTCCATTATAATGTTGAGAATGAAAATTACATAAAATTCCTTAATGTAACTTATATCGTATTAAATTATTTCAGACATACATAATTGCTTGTATTAAAAGCTTATAAATATATTAAATTATAAACCAATTCCAGCGCACTTGGTGAGCATTGCTATAATCATCCTATTAAACGGAATGTTAAAAAAATAATTGAAAGTTACATTCATCGTTGAGCAGTTTCATAAATTCGGAATATAAACACCAAAATTATCATTTTAATACTCATTTATTTTACTTTGATCTTTCCAAACGCTAGTAAGGAATTGTAAACGAAGTTACGTAATATTGGCCTGAGGGGAGAACCGAACCGGCCTCCGCCTTTGCTTAAATAAATAAGGCTGAACTAATATATGGATATTATTACTATAAGGGTTCCGTTTTTTGCCATTTGGCTACGGAACCCTAAAAACAATAAATATTTCCATTATAATGTTGAGAATGAAAATTACATAAAATTCCTTAATGTAACTTATATCGTATTAAAATATTTCAGACATACATAATTGCTTGTATTAAAAGCTTATAAATATTTTAAATTAAAAGATTATAAATATTTTATACTATAAGGGTTCCGTTTTTTGCCATTTGGCTACGGAACCCTAAAAACAATAAATATTTCCATTATAATGTTGAGAATGAAAATTACATAAAATTCCTTAATGTAACTTATATCGTATTAAATTATTTCAGACATACATAATTGCTTGTATTAAAAGCTTATAAATATATTAAATTATAAACCAATTCCAGCGCACTTGGTGAGCATTGCTATAATCATCCTATTAAACGGAATGTTAAAAAAATAATTGAAAGTTACATTCATCGTTGAGCAGTTTCATAAATTCGGAATATAAACACCAAAATTATCATTTTAATACTCATTTATTTTACTTTGATCTTTCCAAACGCTAGTAAGGAATTGTAAACGAAGTTACGTAATATTGGCCTGAGGGGAGAACCGAACCGGCCTCCGCCTTTGCTTAAATAAATAGGGCTGAACTAATATATGGATATGATTATGATTCTAAAGTTTATAAACGGTCATGCTCCACTTTCGACCGCATAATCGCTTTCCATCAGGTGAGATTGCGGTCAAATACACATTTATCTATACTAAACATATAAAGCTGAAGAGTTTGTTTGTTTGTTTGTTTGAACGCGCTTATCTCAGGAACTACTAGACCGATTTGAAAAATCCTTTTTGTGTTGGATAGTCCATTTGACGAGGAAGGCTTTAGGCTATTGGAAATCGAAATCCACGCGGACGGAGTAATAAAAATAAAAGTAATTATGAGCTTAAGAACTGGGGTCTTTAGGCGTTTCGCACCGCAAGAGATTTGAAGTCGAACCGCGGTGCGAATCGCCCAAGTGCCCCTTTTGAATGGGTTCTATCGCACCGCAGTAGTTACAGCGGTGTGAATCGCTCAAGGATTCTTTTGAAATGGGTCGGTTCGAACCACGGTAAAATAGATAGGTGATTTGTGTAAGTACAGACAGAAGAAAAGTAGATTGTTAAAAATAATATATTTTCAAAAGTTTTTAATTTAAACATGGCATACGAGTAAAATAAAGATAATACTATACATTGTAATGTACTTTAAACTAGGTAATCATGACAATTCCCAAAAATAATTACAATGATGTAAAAACTTGTCAACTAAACTCTTAATTTTTCTATACAATATCCGACAATTGTACCTTTTATAAAACAATAAATTATGGTTAAAAATTGGCCAAGTGCGAGTCGGACTCCCGCACTGAGGGTTCCGTACAAATTCTATTTTTGACGTATTAAAAAAACTACTGAATAGATTTTGTTCAAACCAATTTTCGTTGGTAGTTTTTATGGAAATGTACATTATATAATTATTTCAGTTTTATCATCCTCTTATTTTAGAAGTTAGAGGGGGGGGGGACACACTTTTTTCCACTTTGGGAGGGTCTGTCACGCAAAGTATTCACTTTAGAAAAAAGTGATATTAGAAACCTGAATATATTTTTTAAAGACCTATCCATAGATACCCCACACGTGTATGTTCAATGAAAAAAAAAATCGAGTTTCAGTTCTGACTATGGGGACCCCCCACTTTTTTTTTTCTATTTTCGTATGAAACCTTGTTGCGGTTCACAGAATACATCTACTCACTAAGTTTCAACAGTATAGTACTTATAGTTTCGGAATAAAGTGGCTGTGACAGACTGGCGGACAGACAGACAGACAGACAGACATGACGAATCTATAAGGGTTCCGTTTTTTGCCATTTTGGCTACGGAACCCTAAAAATCACAGTTTGATCTATATTTTTAACTTAAAACTATGTTAATATCATCAGTAGCAAGTGCAAGGGTGCTTCTGATTGGAAGCTTTTGTTTCCAGTTAGTCGATTTTTTACTTAACCGGTAAGTCCACTTTAAACAAAGGGTCAAAATTTACCTTGATTTTTATTAGGAATGTGGGGGCCACATTTAAGATGAAGTTGTTCACGTGGTAATAAAATTATTTTGATTGGCCTATATTTTTGTGCCCGGCTGTACTTTATGAGATGTGTGATTAAAATTCATTAAATTTGTCAGAATTTAAAAGAAAACTGGTTTAGTCATTGCGGTTCGAATCAACTCATTCAAAAATTATTTTAGGCTATTCGCACCGTGGTGCGAAAAGACCCATTCCAAAGAGGCTCTTAGGCGATTCAAACCGCGGTTCAAACCACTTGCGGTGGAAACGCCTAAAGACCCAAGAACTGCACTTACAGTCTACAAAAGCTTTGAACATTTTTTCATATATTCTTGGATTTAATCGAATTTATATTTAAGTAAAATTTTCATTGATATCTCCGATGATTACATACAATTTAATGCATCGAAATATATATTTTTTTTTCGGGAAATTTAACTATCCACACTAAAATTATAATTGGGAAGTTTGTTTTATTTGGAAGTTTGTCAATCAAGCAGACGCTGAAACTACGTACTAAACGTATTTTGATGAAATTGGCTGTACGGTACGGGCAGAGTATGAACTGAATTACATGATAGGATAATTTTTATCCCGATTGAATGCTCCCATAGGATAGAACAGAAATGAAAGCACGGGCAAAGCTGCGGGTAAAAAATAGTTTTTAATACAAAAGTAAGAAAAGTGTAATTGTTAAAAGAACATTATTATAATTAGGTTGTAAGTTTATCGAAGCGGTAAGAATAATAAAAAATTGGCCAAGTGCGAGTCGGATCCCCGCACTGAGGGTTCCGTACAAATTCAATTTTTGACATATTAAAAAAACTACTGAATAGATTTCGTTCGAACCAATTTTCGTTGGTAGTTTTTATGGTAATGTACATTATATAATTATTTCAGTTCTATCATCCTCTTATTTTAGAAGTTAGGGGGGGGGGACACACTTTTTTCCACTTTGGAAGGGTCTGTCACGCAAAGTATTCACATTAGAAAAAAGTGATCTTAGAAACCTTAATATAATTTTTAAAGACCTATCCATAGATACCCCACACGTATATGTCCAAAGAAAAATTTTTTTTTGCGTTACAGTTCTGACTATGGGGACCCCCCACTTTTTTATTGTTTTTTCTATTTTCGTGTAAAAACCTTGTTGCGGTTCTCAGAATACATCTACTCACTAAGTTTCAACAGTGTAGTACTTATAGTATCGGAAGAAAGTGGCTGTGACAGACTGGCGGACAGACAGACAGACAGACAGACAGACAGACAGACAGACATGACGAATCTATAAGGGTTCCGTTTTTTTGCCATTTTGGCTACGGAACCCTAAAAAGGATATTTGCATTTAAAAAAAAACTTATTCATGCCCTCGTTAGTATTACCCGTCAGAAAAATGCAATGTTCGGGAGCCTCTATATTATCTGTGTACCTATCTTCTTAAATACTTTTCCAACTATTCAAACGTATTAGGCGATAAAGCATCAGGCAAAGTTAAGAGAATAGTAATTACTCACTAAAGGGAGAACTTCCAATGAAGGCAAACTTCCCGTTTAAAGTATATAACTAAGCAGTTATGTAGGCACGTTATATTGTATACTAGTTACTAGACTCCGTACGCATGGAATTCGTTTTCCGCACACATAGTGTTTACTAGAGCTTTAAGCCTTCCTTGACCAATGGACTACCCAACGCAAAAAGATTTTTCAATAACGAACCAGTAGTTCCTGAGATTAGTGCGTACAAACAAACAAACAATCAAACTCTTCAGCTTCATAATATTTACAATACAATGTATTAGTACCATGCCTGTGACCATGGCTGCAGCAGTATCGCAGCCGAAACGTCAAGCAGTAAGTACGAGAGTACTTAAGTAGGTATAACATCGCGTTAAGTCCCGGTTTAATTAATATTATTTGTTAACGTATTGGTCTGTTCAAAACAAAAAGTGTTAATTAAATTGTAATTAATAAAATGAATCTTAAAAAACTAAACCAAATACGGATTGAAACACTTTAATACTTCTCAACCTAAATAAAAATCGATGGTCAGTATACACGAAATTAAACATTTACGTGTCAAACGTGTATGTTTAATTGTTCATTCCGTGTCTATTTTTCCTGTGTCGTGTTCGTTCTAGTTAAATATTTGTTTGGCTATCACAAACACGAACTACATTCGCGATTTATTACTTTCTGTCCGCGATATCAGCCTCGCGGTCGACGTGACTACATCCCCTTATAGTACCATTTTTAAAGATGTGATTATTGTTATTCTACAATTCTTCATTAAAAGTCCGTATCAGAATTTAAACACTTTTCGGCTTTTCTATTTAAAAACCACCTTATGTCGTAAAAAAATTAAAACGACTTTTCCATTTGGTCGTATCAAATTATTTGAACGTTCCTTTTTGTGCGTCAGTCACAGCTACGAGCTTCCAAACTACTGCTCCTCAGCTCACGGGCAACCTCGCCCCTCCGCGCCTACGAGGGCTTAAATTGCACTTTAGGGGTAGGGAGTCGGTTTTGGCAGCAGTTCGCTTCTGTAAAATGAGTTTCTATCATAAGTCGTATCACATTTATGCGGCTGCCGCGCCGGGAATCTCGGGTCCGACCGATGAAATTGTGTCTGTTTTCCTGTTGTGATAACACAGACACAGACCGGAGTTTGGAAGTTGGTGGTGTAATTATACCCCAGTGCCTCGGAAAGCTCGTTAAGCCATTGGTCTTGGGCTTGATTTCTCTACGGTCGTGTCAGTTGCTGTTCCACCGAATCATGAGAGTGAGGGAATAAGGAGTGCACCTGTGCTTGCGCACGCGCTTGTGCACTACAATATATCCTGCGTACTTGGCTAATCGTAAGATTGGCTGCCGTGGCCGAATGCGGCTAGGAGTGTTTTATTACATTAGCATAATTTTAGAAGAATTAGAGTAAGAATTAGGTTGTTTGAGGTTTTCGGGGGGTAGGGGTTACCTAGGAACACTGACAAATTCCGCGTGAAGTCGGTTTTATGATTTTATATTGGCTCTGTACTTTAATATTTGAATAATTTAAAATTTTAATAAATTAAATTACCTTTAGCAAAAAGGCAGAATGTGTTTACGAGATAAATAATTGGGTAAATATTGGCTTGCATTTTGACAGCATTACTAATTTCAAGGTTAAATTTATTACAATTGTCTGTGTACCTAGTAAGTTTATGGACTTGCAAAAATACATAATGAGTGTTGCATACAAAATTAACTAAAGTTAATTTGAATTGCTGATGACGATGATGATAATGATGAAGTGTATATTTTTGAATATATATCAATTCTCACCTTCCGCCTTCTAATGTACTGTTCTATTCTGAATTTAACCCCATCTATATCATGCTTGAATTTATTTTGCTTGAACTTTTTTCTATTTTGTCCTCAGCAAGAAGAAACGGATGGCAAACGGCTCACAATAATACCAGTGTCGCGATTAGTGGCTGAGGGGCAGTACACTTGCGAAGTATCTGCCGACGCACCTTCCTTCGTCACAGCCCAGGTCCACTCATACATGTATGTTGTTGGTAAGTATAACCTATAATTAAATATTTTTTAAGACAGGTAAAGCGTTTTGGAAATTCCAATGGAATGAGCCGCAAGTCTGGGGAAGTACCTCCACCTTACAGAAGACCGCAGTGAAGTATCACTTCGTAACTGTTGTGCTATGTTTCTGCTGGTGAGTAAGGTTGCCAGAGCTCAGATGGGGAGGGTATACCTCTGGTGTCGCGGATGTTCATAGGCGGCGGTGATTGCTTACCATCAGGCGACACGCTCGTTTGCCGCTTCTGACATAAAAAAAACAAACCTCTGTCTTCTTTATCTTGTACGGGGTTTCAAAGACAGGCGAGCCGTCAGTGACCCTTGTGGTTTTGTCGATGGCCATATGCGGTGATTACTTACTATCGGGTGATTCTTATGCTTGTTAGCCTCGTTTTAGATTAGAAATAATCTCGCATTTATACCCGTCACACCCTATGAGCTATGAGACAATGATCCTGATTGTAATTTGACTATCCTGGTTTTTGCATTGGTCTGACCTCCGTCTGACCACCGTATTGTGACGACCAAGTATAAGTGAATTGTGCAATCGCCATTTTGTTTACATAGACAAGTTTTTGTTAACCTAGGTCTTTCTAAAAAAGAATATTAAAATTCCTTGTAACAAGTAAATTTTTATCGTGACCAACGGCTGATATTTGACAATCGGATCATTCAAACCTACAATGAAATAACCAAATTGGAAAAGTCTTACAATCCGAAAGTGACAACACTTTTTTCCCCGCGGGACATGAATACCCTTACATTACAGGCTTGAATCACCTGATTGTCCGATAAGAATGATGATTCCGTGCTTCGGAAGGCACGTTAAGCCGTTGGTCCCGACTATGTTCCAACTGGTCTGGTTTCCCTTGTGGTTACGGAGGTCAGACGACAGTCGCTCCATTGTAATAACCAGGCATGTCAATTCAGGATCATAGTCGCAGCGTACCCTGGGCTCCAAGGCAATGGCCGCGGATGCAACCGGGAGAGGCGCTAGGATGATGGATGATGGATGGACATGAATTGAATACCCTTTATAAAGAAGGGGAAAACCACTATGATAACTCGAGGGTAAGTGATCACCGCCACCCCTTGACAGCAAAACTAACAAGAGTTGCAATTTCCAAAATAAACGTCACAATTTGTTATTTAAACTTAAATGGAACCTTGTAAGTACTTAAACGGCTTCACTAATAAAACAAGGTGTAACTGGAAACCAAGTTTTTTCCAAAGCGTCTTAGAACTTTGTTTTTGCGAGGGCTATCGTTTTTAAAGTGTTGGAATTGAGTTTTCTGTTATATTTTGCTCCGGAATAGCCAACTTTTCGTTACTTTTTACGTAAATCAAAATGTATCAAAATTATGTTTTATCGATATTTGAAAAATATACTATGCATCATAGAGTTTATATATTTATTTATTTATTTATTGCATTCACACCGTTACACATTTTACATAAGAAAAACAGTAACACATGCACCCTGGAAGGGCATAGCAATTATTATAATATGTTACATGAAACATTTTCATATTATTTCATACATTTATATTATGTTTATCTATACTATGTTTATCTATACTATAAGTGCACATGTTTGTGTATTTTCTATAATAGCTAAATACATCTAGACTGGTATACACATATATTATGTTCAATTATATTAAACATGTATTTGCAAGAATCAAACTCGCGACCTTATCAGTTAACTTAACAGTACTCACATCAAATCCAGTGGCAAACTATGCGTTTTAATAAATAGTTTTTGTTACTACAAACTTG
Source organism: Nomophila noctuella (assembly GCA_958496325.1). NCBI lineage: Eukaryota > Metazoa > Arthropoda > Insecta > Lepidoptera > Crambidae > Nomophila > Nomophila noctuella. The sequence continues at coordinate 4,214,908 of OY292490.1, read as the reverse complement.
CTTTTGGCAAAAGTTGCGGGCGATTAAATCTGTTAATGTGTCGAAAGTCAAATTCCAAATTATATAAGCATTGAGCTGCATTTAATAGATGTCGGACTAACGTCGCGTGGAATTGGTTTGGAGCTAAAAGTCCTTTGTTTCAATTTAACTGAACGACCAGAACCAACATTCTGATAATATGAACGTCACCCGCCCGCTCGCTCTATTTCCACAGACTTCCACCACTTTATAGCCTTTGGCTGATTGATAATAAAATAAAACTTGATGGATGACACGTATAACTTTGTTTATGAAACATGCGGTAATAAAAGACGAGGTTAGTATAATATTTCATATCTTCCTGAATATTTTTATATATCTTAGCCTTTGCTGACGCAAACGAAACTGCTATTAATAAATATAAATTGTATTGGTCTCCATCTCAAGATGCTATATCTATATCTATAAAACTCAAAGGTGACTGACTGATTGACTGACTGACTGATTACATAGTGATCTATCAACGCACAGCCCAAACCACTGGACGGATCGGGCTGAAATTTTGTATGCAGGTAGATGTTATGACGTAGGCATCCGCTAAGAAAGGATTTTGATTAATTCAACCCCCAAGGGGGTAAAATAGGGGATGATCGGTAGTATGAAACTTTGTCAATTTTAAACCTATCGGGCTGATATTTTGCATACATAAAGCTACTATGACGTAGGCATCGTTTATGCAAACATATTGATAAATTCTAACCCCCAAGGGGGTAAAATAGGGGATTGACGGTAGTATGAAACTTTGTAATTTTTTAACCGATCGGTTTGGGACTTTGCATTCATAAAGCTACTATGACGTAGGCATCGCCTAATTAATGAGATTAATAAATTCCAACCCCCAAGGGGGTAAAATAGGGGATGAACTTTAGTATGAAACTTTGTCATTTTTAACCGATTGGGCTGAGACTTTGCATTCATAAAGATAATATGACGTAGGCATCCCCTTTCAAAGATTATTTCAAAAATCCACCCCTAACGGGAAAAAAAGTTGATATAGAAACCAAAATCCACGCGGACGAAGTCGCGGGCGCCCGCTAGTATTATATATGAATCATGTCGTAAAAAATGGCAATATGAGACGAGACGGATTTCTTAGCTATCCATGGATTCTCCGTGCGGGTGCCGGGTCCATCGCGTGGAACAGAGAGGAATGCCAGTCGGCGCCTAGGACTTTCGACCCAGCGTGTAGGTTTAAGGGGCGTTCCATTTCTTTTGAGTGAAATATACCTTCTAATCTTCATGTTATTCGATTTAGAGGGGTAGGGAAGACTTAGTTACTAAGACTCATAAAACGTTTTATGTTAAACAATGTATGACTAGCTCACTTTAGGTAAGTGTCAAGCTTTATAGTGTAACTGTGAGATGGCCAAGACCGTTAAGAATCGATTTTGTTAAGACGTTTCGTGTATAAATTCAAATTAAGTATCTAGTAGAATACTATATACTTTAAGTTAAACAAAGAAAAAGTAGGTAGGTATATACATAAATCTCTGTAGGTTTCTGATAAAAAGTAGAATTTTGAGTTATATTTAAGTTTAGTTAGACTACAATTATATGGTCAACTAAGTAAGATAAAGTGGTATTCAACTTAAAGTTCCATTTTTTTCACCAGATCTTCCGAAATCTGGGCCATCAATGTACGGGCTCAAGCGGCGGTACCGGCCAGGACTCAAACTGAAAGTGGAATGCATCAGCAAAGAATCGATGCCGGCTGCTAATCTATCATTTTTCATCAATAGTGAACCGGTAAGTAAGATATTTAATCTACTCTTCGTTAGCATTTCAACGTATAAGCATAAACATTTCAATATCCGTTTGTTCAAACAAACTGTTTGTTTGAACAAAAGAGGATATTATTTCAGTACTTCAATTTTATTGAAACACTGTTATGCATCGCATTGTTACTTAACACCATCCAGTGTTATACTGGTAGGGCGAAAAATGTTTTTGACGTGCAAAGCAATTTACTGAATAAATCAATTTTCAAAATAAAAATATTTTGCTTAGCTTTTGGTTAATATTTATTAAATAACTTATTTCATTTACGAGTCGTAATATGTCATATATTATGTTGGTTGTCAATTAAGTCTATGTATATAATAGTAAAAATAAATTTCAATAGAACATGAAGAGCTCAGAGCGATTTTGAAACCAAAATTCTTTGTTCCTGAAATTGATGAAGTACCTAATGGAAGTGAATTGTTCGGACATATCGATATTCTAGGAAACTTAAGTGATACCTTCATTGTGGATTTATATTTTTTAATTATTAAATGATATTTTTGATTAAAACACCTGTCGTTCCACTTGTACGCTTTGGTTCGGCTTGAATAGTATTACCGAGAACACTCTCGGTGCTCTACTAGACACACGTCTAGTAGAGCACCGATATAACAGAACGATACTTAAAATGATTATTGCTTGAATACATTAGTCTATCTGTCGTGGTCATATCGTTGAAATGAACATTTCCTGAAATGGCCATGTATTAACTTACTATTTATCTTTGGCCAGATCGTGAAATTGTCAACATTACAGAATAATAACGATTGCATCCACCCAATAATGTGAAAGGTGGAAGTTTTAAAAGGTTTACAAAAAAAACCTTAACCTACATCCTACTACTATTATGAGGGCGAAAGTTTGTATGTGTGGATGTATGGATGTTTGTTACTCTTTCACGTAAAAACTACTGAATGGATTGGAATGAAACTTAATCACAATATAGCTTATACATCAGAATAACACAAAGGATATTGGAAATCGAAATCCACGTGGACGGAGTCGCGGGCGGCCGTTTATTTATTTATTTTATTTATTTATTTATTTATTATTTCACGATCTGATCAAACTGATTTGGCCATTTCATGAAATGTTCACTTCAAAGATATGACCACGACATATCCTCTTTGTTACACGTTCTAGCATTAATGTTCCAAAATTATACGTGAAACAGGCTGTGCTAAAACTGTCACACATTAGAATTGGTAATTTGTACTACATATTGTACTAGTTTAGTAAGATATAATGTTAGTAATAAAATAACAGTTTAGTTTTATTTGGTTTGACAGGCCCGTTGGTCGAGTGGCTAGTGACCCTGGCTACAAAACCAAGGGTCGCGGGTTCGAATCCCGCTAGGGGCAAATGTTTGTGTGATGAACATCGGCATTTGTACTCGAGTCATGGATGTTTATAAAAGTATTTAAGTATGTCTATCCGTTCCCTAGCTTCCATAGTAAAAGCTTCGAGCTTAGTTTGGGGCTAGGCAATTGGTGTGTTAGTCCTAGGCATTTATTTATTTTATTTATTTATTTATTTATTAGCTCATCATGTTACACTATTAAAATAAGGGATTGAGGAACTAAAGGCGATATTTATTTTGCAGTTTTGATTATGTTTATACCGCAAACTGCGATTGGTGTAACATGAACGTGCACTGAAGCCGTTAGTTGTAATAACAGATGTTATTAACGCACGTGGTTCGTAGTTACAAGAAACTCTTAATAACGGAAGCATTGAACATCATATTTGTGTAGCGTTGAGTAATTATGTATCGTTATTGCTGTGTCGGGGTCCTGGGTTCAATACCGGGTTGGAGCAAAAACTTGGCTTAGAGTTTTTCTTTTCGGGAAAACTTCTAAGTTTAGAGTAACTTAAGCTTACTGTCTAAATTATTATGTCCGAAAAACGGCTCAAGTTCAGTTACCGGGTGACATCACACTGCCACATCGCTGGTTCAATTTAAATGTAATAACACATGTTTAATTTACCTATCACTTTATAGGTAGGCCGGTAAACATTAATAAATAAGGTCACGTTCTGTTTATTTACACATTGCTTGTGAAACAATAGGTACTCTATAAAATCCCTTGGCATTGTATACTCGTATGTATATTGCCTAGGTAAAGTAAGTATGTATGAAAGTATTATTCAAAATATTTCAAACAATGCCTGAACGGTTCAGATATTTTATACATTACCAAGGTATTGTATAGAATGGCGGATATACCGAATACCGAATTTTATACAAAATCCCGAGTATAATATACGGTGCTCGCGGTTTTGTATACATATTCATATAAGTAAATATATAATATAGATCTAGATAAAAACATCAAGAGAGCCAAGTAAGCTATTACTGTGGTTTCGCGTGAGGTAGTCACATTCGTAAGTAAAGTCGTCCCATCCCCGTCAGCGATGCATGCGCTGTATTTTGCGCATTGGCGGGCAATATGTCAGCGCTGTAAGCGCACTTTGTGTTGTTACATCGCACCCTCAGTGCAAAAAAGACGTAAGTCGAAAATGACGACTTTTCAGTACGGCGAAAAAACTGAACTTTTAGGTATATTTACTTTATTTTCAAACGTAGAACAATAATTCTTATATCAAAAAAAGAAGAAAAAATTCTTGCAATGCGTGTTATATTCAAGTTAGTTCTAATGTTTATAGTTCATTTGGAATTGTAAAAATAAATTATTACGCTATTTTTCGTTACGGAAATAAATAGCGGATTCTGAGTATCAAAACTTAGGCCAGTCTTTGCCAAAAAAGTCAAATGTACTTCAAAAAGTATGTGATATTAAAGCAGTTATGAACTCGTAAATACACACAATTGTGCTAGTATAAGAAAGATTACTGCCTTATTCCCTTTATTAAAATTATGTTTGAAGTGCATAAGTATCACTTACTCCATTTTTCAATTTGGGGACTAGTTAAGGTAACTGAAGTAAACAGTAATAATTACTTATTCCATTATATGTTTATGTAAAGCTAGCCGCATATTAACACATATTACTTTGAGTTATTATTTATGACTGTAAGAAAAAAAGTTGTTTTCTGTTTTTGTGTTCCCTATTTATTAATACTGGAAAAATATTATTATAGTTTTGGTTATTATTAAAGTTCGTACTATCAACAATAAAATTGCACAGTAATACTTCAAATATGTGGAGTTTCGGTGAAGATCACTACCACATGATTTTTTTTTCAATTCTTAAAAAATAACAGATAAATTGATACGAATTATTGTAACAATTAATGAAATAAGTTTTACACGGCTTCGTACAGCAAAATATTATGTTCTATCAATAATAAAATTAAAATAACAAGCAAAAGTTATTTACAAATTGAGGTACTTTACACACATCAACTTTGTCTGAGTGTACGTACATACCTCTTGCCGAATCCTTCACAGAACTCCTAGTATAACATCAGGTGTATAATGTGATATGGCTGGGGTTTTTAGATGTAAGTATATTAATATATTAGACAATGATACCTAATAGACGCCTTTGAAAGTAGCATGTAAAATTAATATTTGTAGGTGAGTTAATAACTTTCTCCAAATACACATTTTGGTTATTACTTAAGTAATTATTTATGCTAGGCGTCCCGAGTGATGGCAATACTCTTCTACTTTTATTTAGCAAGAGGAGGGCGCCAGCTACCGCGCGTTTTGCCCGTTCTGAATAACATCTATGGTATATCTTTAAAAAATAGAAATAAAATTACACGTTAGTAACAGGCATTCATCCCCCTAGCGTTTATCCCGTTTCTGTGCGAGGTCCCCTTTGACCATAATCCAGGATTTGGCGATTCTGGTTATTACAGTGAAACGAATGCCGTCAGACCTTTCTAACCCTTAGAAGGAAACTAGACAGGTTGGATCATGGTTACACATTCAGATCTATCTGAACTAAAGTCAGAAACTATCGGAATGTTCAGGTGTCCTCGTGGTGTTTTCTCAAGCCTATGCCGAGCTAATGGCACAAATCCACTCATATATTTTTCAAAAAATCCAAAAGGAGGAGGAAGTTGGCCCGGAGTCGAACCAAGGACCTCATGTATGTGAGGCACGGTCCTTACAAATAACACCATCGTTAGTAACAGACATTAGTTTAATAACTCTAGTCTCTAGTATACTTATATAACAGGGGTTCCCCTAGTTTGAAACCAGACCATTGTTGTGACTGTCTAGCGCACTTACTTACTTACTACTTGTACCACTACTAGCCCGACATTAAAGGAAAACATCGCGAGGAAACTGCACATTGATTCTTTCAGAATGTGTAACTATGATCTTATTGTTTTAGTTCGCCTTTCCCATTGCAAAGATCGGAAGACAGTCGCTTCAATGTAATGATCAGACTAGATAAACCCAGATAAATCATTGTTTATGCGGACCCTGGGCTCCCCAAGAGCAGACGAGAAAATACTAGGTGGATTAGACAGTAAACACATTGTCTCAATCTCTTTTTAACTTTTAAACTAAATTTACTCTCCTCTTAACTTAAAAATCATTCTCGCCCTACTGTGCTGCGTCCGATTATACATTTTCAGATCATCATCCTAGCGATTATCCCGGTCACATCCTCGGCCATTGCCTCCAAGTCCAGGGACCACCTTCCTGCTCCTTCTACTCCACTTCACACGGTCTTCGGCATCCTGTGTGGTCAGGCCATTGGCACGCATGTCGTCTTTCTCGACGTCAACCCAGCATTTCCTGGCATGTCGAGACGTTTGTTTCCCATGCAACTGGCCGGTTTCCGTAAAACATGGCGCAGTTTATCAGCAATATCACGGAAATGAAGGCTACCCTGAATGCGCGAGTTCTTAACGCGGTCCTTCCGCGTCACTCCACACATCCAGCGCAGCATCTTCATCTCCGTGACTCGCAGCATCCGCTTGTTTTGCTCAAGTACAGACCCGTTTCACTGCCGTAAAAAAAGACAGGCCTAATAATGGTCCCTTCAGCTTAACCGGCATTTTGGGGCCGCAAATGACACCAGTCACTTCACGCCATTTTGCCGAGGCTGTTGCAATGCGGCCCTTGACGTCGTAATCGAAATCACCAGACGCGTGAAGTAAAGATCCCAAGTACTTAAACTAGTCCGTACGCTCAACCACGTCACCGTCTATGCATACGGATGGGGGATCTGTGTTGCAGGCCAGGTTCTCGAGTGCCACGTTCCACCTATTTGCACGTCTCACCAATCGTTCCCTGTCCGAATCCGCCAGCGCGATCTCATCAGCATACAACAGCATACTTAACCGGAAGGGACTAAGGACGGATCCTTGGAGGACTCTGACGGAGATGGGAAAGGGGTTGGTGTCACCAACAGCAGTCCTACCTAGAGAATCGGAATCGTGGTACTTGTCTCGAATTACGTCAATATAATTTGCATGCACCCTCTTGGACCTCAGTGCCCACCTGATCATCATGCCAGGAACACAGTCGAAGGCCTTCTGCATGTCCAGGAACAGGAAATGCAGAAGCGTGTTCTTCGTTCTGTATTTCTCCATAATCATCCTTAATGAAGGCAAACACAGGGTCCATGATACCAAGACCAGGTCGAAACCCGTACTTAGAGCTCTTCGCCATCGGCAGTCGGTGCCGATGGAGTCCCTATCGAACCCTGGAAGACGATTGGTTCTCGTGGTGTGGGTATCTTAAACGACCTTTATAACCGCACACTCTACACCGGGCAGGTCCCTTAATAGTGGAGGCGGAGTATCGTAACTCCAGTCTTTAAAGAAAAGGGATCGCTGCAAGAGTGCGGAAGCTATCGCGGTATAAAGTTATGTCCACACTATGAAGCTATTTGAGCGGACAGTTGTCTCTCGGCTACGACAGGAGTGTACTGTCTCGGAGTGTCAGCACGGGTTTTGACCTGGTCTTGGTCCAATGGACCCTGTTTTTGCCTTAAAGATGATTATGGAGAAATACAGAACGTAGAACACGCCTCTGCATTTCGTGTTCATGGACATGCAGAAGGCCTTCGACTGTGTTCCTGGCATGATGATCAGGTGAGCACTGAAGTCCAAGAGGGTGCCTGAAAGTTATATTGACGTAATTCGAGACATGTACCACGATTCCGATTCTCTAGTTAGGACTGCTGGCAGCATACAGTGCTGATGATATCGCGCTGGCGGATTCGGACAAGGGACGATTGGTGAGGCGTGCAAATAGGTGGAACGTGGTACTCGAGAACCTGGCCTGCAAAACAGATCCCCCATCCGTATGGATGGGGGATTATGCATACGCATAGACGGTGACGTGGTCGAGCGTACGGACTTGTTTAAGTACTTGGGATCTTTACTTCACGCGTCTGGTGATATCGATGACGACGTCATGGCCCGCATTGCAGCAGCCTCGGCAAAATGGCGTGAGGTGACTGGTGTCATTTGCGACCCCAAAATGCCGGTTAAGCTGAAGGGGTAAGTCTATAAGACCATTGTTAGGCCTGTCCTTTTGTACGGCAGTGAAACGTGCCCTGTACTTGAGCAAAACAAGTGGATGCTGCGAGTCACGGAGATGAAGATGCTGCGCTGGATGTGTGGAGTGACCCACTCCCCACATCCAGCGCGCCCCCTGCATCGACGTATTCTTACTTATGTACCTGATGGCTACCCCCGCGCCGCTGTATCAAATCTTACGTCTCGGTGCAATGAAAATATTCTAGTGGAAGAAAGAAGTAATTGTTCTTATTGTGATTTATTTTAACTTCATAAGAAGTAAACAGTCATATTGCTGTTCTTATTTTTTAAGTTTATTTTTAAAAAAACGCAATAAAGTCATAATATTGGTTACTTTTTATTTTCTACATAAAATTTTAGGGAAAAAGGTAATATTAAGTAATACGTCATATTTTTCAATGTGTTCTTTGCGTTATATCACATAAGCTATTTTTCCTTAAGAAAAAAAGTGATGGAATAAAAAGTCTCAAAACTCATTTTCTTGTATTAATTCGTCAATTTTAACAAGAAAAATATGAAAAAAATTGAGCATATGTGTCTTTGAACGTACTTTTTAAATATGATAAAATCGATGATTCGACGTAACCTCACTTACGTCTTTTTTGCACTGGGGGTGCGACATCATCTGAGCCTCGAATACTCGTACAAAGCAGCGCGTTGAAATGTGTGATGTTTGGCAGCTATTTTTCAGTAACGAATTCTTAAATTAACACAGATTTTGTGACATTTATTTTTGTATTAACATACGCTAATTCGCACTTCTAATTATATCTGTTATGTGTTCTGAATTTGAACAAATATGAATTTTTACTTAGTCATAAGTTTGTCAGAAATACTTTAAAGAAATTTAAATTCAGTTACGCGTAACAATTCATCTATGGTACGTATGTGGTTTTGCGAGAGTTATCCACATCTCGTGAGTAAAGTCGGCCCATTAGGGGCCCGCCCAGTCAGCGATGCATGCGCTGAATTTTGTGCATGGGCGTACGATATGTCAGCGCTGTAAGCGCTCTTTGTGTTGTTATTGTTACACCACTTGCGCTTCGAATACAAAGCAGCCCGAGTAATGTGTGATGCTTAGTAGCCATTTAGGTGGGTATTATTCATTAACGAATTCACACTAGAATTAATCCAGTCAAAATAGACAAAATTAAGACTCAAGGTTGCATTAATTCCCACACAGCTGGATTTTTGTGCAGGCCTTGAATACGTCATTACAAATGATATGTCAAAATTCCCCATCGATCCCGCTTGTGCGTTGTTTTTTATTCGTGGTCAAAGGGCCCAAATTTGCGTTTTTTTTTTAAATCTCTGAAACTAAAAGAGCTATCGAAAAATGGTTCAGGAAAAGTTTATAGATCGTAAAATTGTCTACCTAAAAGATCTCTACATTTTTCTTCTACAAAGCAGCGCTGTCGAGATATTGTGCCTTTAAGCCGCAGGAAAGTCGTATTTTCGAGTAGCCCACATTATGCAATTACAATAAATTGGGTTGAGTAGTTTATCTGGTGCAGGTGGCAATTAAGTATGGATTGGCTCGAAACTATTATTTACCAATTTCCAGCCCCAATTTTCAGGATTTAGTTCATTGAAGTCAAAAAAGACAAAATGACGTATCAAGCTTGCATTCATTCCCAACAAGCGGGACTTTTGTGCAGGCCTTGAATACGTCATTACAAATGATATGTCAAAAGTCCCCATCGATCCCGCTTGTGCGTTGTTTTTTATCTGTACTGAAAATCTTCGGATCCTATTCCTAACCTTTCTGGTAGTCAAACCTCAATGGTCCCCATAGAGACTTTTACTCCTTAGATGAAATAGGATCGATTGGCGCGAAAAAAAATTTTGGAATTTTCAGTACAAATTGCTGAAATAGGTAATTTTTTTTTTCATGCCAATCGATCCTATTATAAGTTAGGATTAAAAGACTTTAGGGGACCATTTGAGGTTTGAGTACTAGAAATGTCAGGAATCGCAAAAAACTTTTCCCATACATTTTGTACTGAAAATACCAAATTTTTTTTTTCTCGCCAATCGATCCTATTTCATCTAAGGAGTAAAAGTCTCTATGGGGACCATTGAGGTTTGACTACCAGAAAGGTTAGGAATAGGATCCGAAGATTTTCAGTACAGATAAAAAACAACGCACAAGCGGGATCGATGGGGACTTTTGACATATCATTTGTAATGACGTATTCAAGGCCTGCACAAAAGTCCCGCTTGTTGGGAATGAATGCAAGCTTGATACGTCATTTTGTCTTTTTTGACTTCAATGAACTAAATCCTGAAAATTGGGGCTGGAAATTGGTAAATAATAGTTTCGAGCCAATCCATACTTAATTGCCACCTGCACCAGATAAACTACTCAACCCAATTTATTGTAATTGCATAATGTGGGCTACTCGAAAATACGACTTTCCTGCGGCTTAAAGGCACAATATCTCGACAGCGCTGCTTTGTAGAAGAAAAATGTAGAGATCTTTTAGGTAGACAATTTTACGATCTATAAACTTTTCCTGAACCATTTTTCGATAGCTCTTTTAGTTTCAGAGATTTAAGAAAAAAACGCAAATTTGGGCCCTTTGACCACGAATAAAAAACAACGCACAAGCGGGATCGATGGGGAATTTTGACATATCATTTGTAATGACGTATTCAAGGCCTGCACAAAAATCCAGCTGTGTGGGAATTAATGCAAACTGGAATGTCTATTTTGACCGGACTATTCCATAGATTTTGATTTAAATAATTTGGCTTTGCACGCATGCTAGTTTGGGCCTTTAAATAATAATGTGTATTCAATTGATTACCGAATATGAATCGTAGCTTATTCATAAGTTTGTTGGATAAACGTTACAATTTTAAATTCACATCCGCGTTACTGCAAAATGATTTATAACATATTTGTTGTTTATTTTAGTCCAATTTTAATTTATTGTTACAAATAAATTTATTTCGGGTACCATTTTGTTTATTTTACCAATTGAATATTAATTATTCAATTTTATCAATCGGATTGATTGAATTGTAGGCATCAAGGAATATCTACCTCAAAAGTATTGAAGCGTTTAATTGAACCGTTATAGGGTTCCGTTGCCAAACGGCAAAACACGGAACCCTTATAGATTCGTCATGTCTGTCTGTCTGTCCGCCAATATGTCACTTTTTTCCACTTTTTCGGAAACTACAATTTCTATACTGTTGTAACTTGGTAAGTAGATGGATTCTGAAAATCGCATTCACGTTTTCACACGAAATTATATCTTTTTAGGGTTCCATAGTTTAAAAAACTAAAATATAAAAAAAAAATTCAACCTCTAAGTGTGGGATATTTCTGGATAGGTCTTTAAAATGATTAACCGTGATAATTTATGCTAAAGTGAATAGCTAGCGCGAGAGACACTTCCAAACTGGTATTTGCCTCCCCTCCCACCATTACTTCTAAAATAAGATAATGATAAATCAAAATCAAAAAATGTTAATCTATATTACCATGTAAACTTCCAGTGAAAAATTAGTTTAGCTTTTTAATCCCTACTAATATTATAAATCGGAAAGTGAGTTTGTTTATTTGTTTGTTTGTTCCGCTTTCACGCCGTAGCTACTGAACCGATTGCTTTGTAATTTTGCAGATTTAAAGTTAGTTAGTCCGGATCAAATAGTAGGGTAGTTTTTATCCCCATAAAAAGTTTTATTCCCGAGGGAACAAAATATGGAGATGGCGCTGTGTGTCGTTTAAAACAATGTAAGTAATATATTACAAACGAAAATGAACATGTTATTTAGAAGCTAAATCTATATCTATAAAACTCAAAGGTGACTGACTGACATAGTGATCTATCAACGCACAGCCCAAACCACTAGACGGATCGGGCTGAAATTTGGTATGCAGGTAGATGTTATGACGTAGGCATCCGCTAAGAAAGGATTTTGATTAATTCAACCCCCAAGGGGGTAAAATAGGGGATGAACGGTAGTATGAAACTTTGTCAATTTTAAACCTATCGGGCTGATATTTTGCATACATAAAGCTGCTATGACGTAGGCATCGCCTAAGCAATCACATTTATAAATTCTAACCCCCAAGGGGTAAAATTGGGGATGAACTTTAGTATGAAACTTTGTCAATTTTAAACCAATCGGGCTGAGACTGTGCATTCATAAAGCTACTATGACGTGGGCATCGCCTAAGCAAAGATATTGATAAATCCCAACCCTCAAGAGGTTAAAATAGGGGATGAACGTTAGTATGAAACTTTGTCATTTTTTAACCGATCGGGCTGAGGCTTTTGCATTCATAAAGATAATAATAATATGACGTAGGCATCCCCTTTTAAAGATTAATTGAAAAATCCACCCCTAACGGGAAAAATAGGTGATAAAGAAACCGTAATCCACGCGGACGAAGTCGCGGGCGCCCGCTAGTATGTAATGAAAATTACAAATATATAACGATAATGAATCCCATTAAATGAGGAATTCCCGAGGGATGTATGCAATATGACCAAATTCCACGCGGGCGAAGCCGCGGGTGAGTCCGACTCGCACTTAGCCGGTTTTTTAATGTTAACGATCCACAGCAAAAAAAAAAAAATCTATGGAACAAATGTTTGAAAATAACCATATAATAATAATAATAATACACCTCCGGCCGTATTCGGCCATGGCGGCCGATCTTACGATCAGCCAGGTACGCAGGATATATTATAGTGCACAAGTGAGTGCGCAAGCACAGGTGCACTCCCTATTCCTTCACTCTCATAATTCGGTGGGACAGCAATCTGACACGGCCGTAGAGAGATCAGGCGCAGGACCAACGGCTTAACGTACCTTCCGAAGCACGGAGGAGCTCGAGATGAAATTTTTCGGTCACCAATCCGATGACTGGCATCTGCGAACGTTGCTTCACTTAAGCAACCGCAGGCCGAGTGCGCTAATCACTGCGCCATCGAGCTCCTCAAAAACCATAATGTAATTATGAATTGGATCAAGAGATAACTCGACCTATATAATCCCACCCGTTTACGTGGAAAGAGAAACTTAACTTCTTTTCTAACTAAAAATATTAGGGTAGTCTTCTTTTAATTTCTTTATTAAGAGAAAAGTTCTTAATAATGGTTAACGTTTTTCAATAAACCTAATGATAGGTCTGAGATGGAGTGGGAGCATTAAATAGATTATGAAAACGGATATTTACTTAGCGTAATTGCAAAGTTACAAAGCTTGAAAAAGGGATTTCGAGCTTCAATATTCGGAGTTTGCTATTCAAAACTTGTATTTTCACTTCTCAAAACTGTTGTTAATGGAAACAGTTATTTTTTTCATTCCTATCAATTAATTTACTATTTCCTACAACAAAGAGGCATCGTTTTTCCTAGATTTTGAATAGTTATAGCGAAAGGAGAAAACTAAACTTTATATGTATATTCGTCCTTACAAATCCGTCATGTCTGTCTGACCGTACATTCGTCCGTAAGTCACAGCCTCATTTTTCCGATAGTATAAGAACTATATGTACTGTTGAAAATTGGTAGGTAAGTAGGTTACCCGCAACAAGATTTTCACACGTAAAAAGAAAAAGATAATTGGGGTTCCCCACGGTATGCTTGTGGTTTATCTATGTATAGGTGTTAAAAAATTAAAGGTATAAGGTTTCAAACATTTTTTTTAACATGAATAGTTGAAGAAATGATATAAGAAAAAAATATCGATGATGTACATCATCATCTAAGAGAGATGGGGATGGGGAGATCAGGGGTGGACTTGTGATCGGTGTGGCAAGATGATGTACATAATCATCCACAATTCCAACGAAAATTGGTTTAAACGAGATCTAGTGAGTTAGTCTTAATACGGCAAAAATCGTACATCGATTACTAGCGTTTGTACGGACCCCTCTACACCTGACCAGTTTTTTTCAAAATATGGCTTACAAAAGTCTGTTTGTTGTAGCTCACTAATGGCTCGAATACTTTTCTTTTATATTAACGGAAAAGAATCTGCTTTCAAAGACTCCTATTCAGATAGGGTTAAGCACATTATTTCTTTGTATTTTTGCTTCTATTTGATGTCATTTTATTATATTCTCACCTTTTCTTGACAGATAAATACCTATGTTTATTTTGAGTTCTTAGTCGAGAACGAGATTATTCAAGCGTGGAAATAATAAAAACACATTTTTTTCATTCCTTGTATATAATTTATTGCTTGCTGCTTACGAAAAATCTCTGCTCCGCTATGCACATCTCCGATTACGTGGAGACAAAATCGGGAGGAAGTTGTATGTGTCGCAGGCATTTTGTAAGAATGGTCTTTTTACATATGGCGTCGTCATTTTGCAAACGGGAAGCGCTTTGTAAATTGCCTATGGCATTTTGTTGTTGAACTGAATGATGTCAATGAGTATGCAGAAGTACTACTCTGACGGAAGTAGGTTAGAAGAGCAAGCAAGGCGGGAGCAGAGCTCCCGCCTTGCTTTTTTAAACCCTTAAAGAATATTTTTATTTCTCGAGTTTGTTTGTTTAAATAAATATTTATTGTAAACGTCGCGTCGCCAAGGTTTCAAGGTATTTTATAAAATTACGACATTTTACGATATGCCTTCGGCAATTAACAAAGCGCTTCCCGTTTGCAAAATGACGACGCCATATGTAAAAAGACAATTCTTACAAAACGCCTGCAACATATGTACAATGTTCAAAGAACTGAAATTATCTCGAAGATCGTGTGAAAGAAATTATTGTCTTCTTTAACTAGAAGTGTTTGAAACTGCCAACTGTCAAGTGAATACTTGTTTCGTCTGACGATTCGGTCATGCTGAAACTTTCAGTTTGTTTATATTCACTGTCGCGGAAATATCATACTCGTATTTATTTAGTGAGAAGAAGTTGTTGGCTAGAATAATATTGTAAGAGAAGCTATTTACCTCGCCTATCTGTCTGGCTACAGCAATGCAAGATAACGTTAATTTCTTGTTACCTTTATTCCAAGTGTTTTTGTTTTGTTTCATTTTCATACTCAAAACGAAGTTACCATTTTCATATTACGAAACTGTAGATGAATTCAAAGAAATTTTCGAATTTATGACTTGAATTTCTTTCATCTCTCTAAGCAAAAGTTCTTCTAACGAATCAGATCAAACAAAAATGTATACAAAAATAGCCACCAATATTCTATTTTAGCTTTCTTTATAACATCTCAATCCTTGTGTCATGGGACCTAATACAAAAAAATCGACGTCTACGAACTTTTCTTTCAAATTATGTTCCATTAAATAAAGTAGTAAATTGGATAGACGATCAATACAAAGTGCTTAATATTTCACTGTAAGAGTATTTTACCAACTAAAAAGCGAACCAAACATAATTTGTAGGCTGTTTGATATGCTGAAATGTCTGTACACCCAAAGCTATATAGCCTTGACAATTACGGATAGAGCTTTTAATTAAAAGGGGAATGGCTAATTACAGGACTTCACATTGGATACGCCTGTTGGTACACTCCTTTGTATTGGTGACATTATATGAGGAACAAATTCAATGTTTTAATTTTTTTTTCTCAAAGAAAAAAAAAATAACTTCAGTTTTTTTTTTTCTACTCTATGTATATTATTAATATTGTGTGTTTTTTGGTAAAAGCTCGTTAACCATGGTTAACGCCATGCTTCATTGTTAGTTAAATTAAGGTACAATGAAAAAAAAGTTGGATAATCAATTTAAAAAAATCCTTGGGCGTTTTGCACCGCAACAGATACGAAGCGCCGTGCGAATCGGAAAAATATTTTTGAATAGCGGCCGCCCGTGACTCTGTCCGCGTGGATTTCGATTTCCAATAGCCTAAAGCCTTCCTCGTCAAATGGACTATCCAACACAAAAAGATTTTTTCAAATCGGTCCACTAGTTCCTGAGATTAGCGCGTTCAAACAAACAAACATACAAACAAACAAACAAACAAACATACAAACAAACTCTTCAGCTTTATATATTAGTATAGATATAGATGGGTCCATTCAAGTCGCAAAATTTATTGCGGTTCGAACTGTGTCGTAGATAGAACAGTACAAGCAAAGAAAACTTCACTCAGTTCTAGCTCTTAGGCCTTTAGCAACCTATAGGAAATCTTTGATCTCCTGATACTTTTTTAGAGCTATTCTGAAATTAAATATATCTTATAATGTATCAGTCGGATCGATTAATAATATATAAATTGCTACTATTTTTTTAAATACCATTTATAAAAAAAAAAGTTTTTCGTAATTTTATGGTAATATCTAAATATGTATTGAATGCTTGTATTCGGACTTACAATGAAAATTTTGCGGTGGTCGAAACGACCCATTTCCAACTTGGGCTTTTCCCACCTTCCTGTAGCAACTGTGGTGCAAACCGTAAAAAGGAACTCATTCTAAAGGTGCTCTTGGGTGATTTGAACCGCGGGGTTCGAACCGCTTGCGGTGCCAAACGCCTAAATACGCAAAATGTTAGGTATATGCCGAGGCCTGTGACATTTCTTTAATCTTTTATTGTCAAATAGCCTTGGATCTGTTTGTGTAAAATGTTTAACATACTTGTATTAACCGCTAGAATAAAATGGTCTTCGCAAAACAATACCAAATACCTACCGAGATACGCGAATGTGGGGGTCGACCTAAATCACATAGAATTCGTTCTTCTACAGGACAGGAGCGTAACCCTTGATTTGTTAAGTATATCGGGAAATATCCTAATTGTTTGTGATTTAAAATAAAATACGTTATATTAAATAACGTAGAGACACAACATGAAAAGGAGTTAAACAATAGGCTACAGTGACACTTAATTATAATTTTACCATGATTGCTTTCTGAAAATCGTGACAAGAGATTTTTATACGGTCGTATAGTTATAGTCCGTTTTTGTAAATTAGCAAAAAAGCAGAGGCGATAAACATTATTCTACAATTACACAATAGAAGTACTTTTTACAAGAAGCACAAAATTTTGACACATCTCGACTAAATCACCTTACAAATATCAAAGTTATTTGTGTGTCGTAAAAAATTCAACATTGTCATGACTTTTCTATTTGATCGTATCAAAAATCATTTGAACGTTCCGGTTCTGTTTATTAACCTTCTTTAGATATTTTAATGTGAACACTAAAATGAGTTTAACAGAATAGACAAGGGAGTTGTTGGTGAAACTAAACATAAATAAAATTTTATGACATATTTTTGCTTGCCTCAAAAAGTACTTTTAATAAAATTCCAATAGATATTTTGTTAATTCTAATGCTTAACAAAACGGTCTACACTCGTAGTTTATTTTGACAATCAAAAATCCATTTACTTATATAAAAATATTAATAAAAACATTACCACTATGTACCTATTTGCAAAATGAACAATGGAAATGCTAAACAATCCGCTAGGTCTAACTAATTGGTATGTGATTGGTGAATTTTGACATGACATTGATAAATGACGAAAACATTTTTTTATTTAATCTGTGTTTTCGTCTCAACAATAATTAAAGGGTTTTATCACAAGTTGGCTATTATCTCCAGCTTGTCTTCTTCCCCATTATAACTGTATTTCGTACTAGCGGCCCGTCACGTGGTTTCACCCGCGTCCCGGGGGAACTACTTCCCGTACCGGGATAAAAAATAGCCTATGTTACTCTGGGTGAATGTAGCTTTCCAACAGTGAAAGAATTTTTTAAATCTGCCAAGTAGTTTCGGAGCCTATTCAATTCATACGAACAAACAAACAAACAAAAAATCAAACCTTTCCTCTTTATAATATTTGTATAGATATCGCTGTGTGAGTATTATTTTCTTTGCAGATTTCCTTTTATACTACATAATTAAATAAATTGCAATCCAGATGACGCACTGGTAAGTGTAACACTGTACTGTACACATCAGTCCTTGCATCACTATGGGTGAGGTTCCCACGCTTTTGATTCCTTGGCCGCCCATCTAGATAGTATCCACTGAACCTCATTATGTTGGATGGCAGAAGTGCTCTTAAAATTCTATGGAGGATTATAAAATGAAAGGTAGATGATGGATCTGCATTTTGGTATATCAAAGAAGGATTGCGAAAAATATTTTTTTTGCACGAAAAGGCTTGATTAAATGTTACTATGAATTTGGCAATGTATTCTCTTTTTGACATGACTTTCCTGTCAGTTCTTCATTAAGCTTGATGAAACATGATGCCCTCCATTCACTTTTGTCAGCCGTCTACCCAATTCACTTCTTTGATTTCCATATCATGCGGTTTCTGCTGAATAACGAAGCCGCAATTCCAAAACCATTTTGTTGGAGATTATACTTTTTCGGTAAAACAAATTATAAAACTTAATTTTTATTTATTTAGTTTCCCTAGGGCCTACGAGTATTTCGTTTATTGTTCGAAAATTACTTCTTTCAAATCCCACATATAGGTGGTTAATTAAATAATCTAGTTATTCATGCTAATTAATATCTCAAGAATTTCTTTAGAGTTGATAAAGTTATGAGCATGCATTAATAACGGGCACGACCAATTTTACACCTTCATAACTCTACTTCCAATTAAGGAGCGTAAATGAATATTAGACATGTTAATTAAGTTTAACACTGGCGTGAACCTGTAACAATCCAAAGTTTAATTGTTTAGGTTCAGAATGTTTGGGAATCCGAAATAGTTGTAGTCCGTTGTTTTTAGCATTAGTAAGAACAACATTTGGGTATTTTATTTTATGCACTTTTGGAGACAAGCGAAAAAATTACATGAAATGTCATTTGCGTTTAGTTTTTGAAAGGTTTCATCGGTAAAATACATTTTTGGCTATCCTTTAACTACTATGTGCCGTTCCTATAATAATAATAATACCCTCCGGCAGTATTCGGCCATGGCGGCCGATCTTACGATCAGCTAGGTACGCAGGATATATTATAGTGCACAAGTGAATGCGCAAGCACAGGTGCACTCGCTATTCCCTCACTCTCACAATTCGGTGGGACAGCAATTTCTGACACGACCGTAGAGAGGTCAGGCGCAGGACCAACGGCTTAACGTTCTTTCTGAAGCACGTAGGAGCTCAAGATGAAATTTTCGGTCCCCCATCCGACGACTGGCATCTCCGAACGTTGCTTAACTTTAGCAACTGCAGGCCGGGTGCGCTAACCACTGCGTTATCGAGCTCCTCATAACAAAGTTGTGGTCATCGACGTCGACATTTTTAATTACAATTTTGCAAAATTCAAAGGTGGTTGTCTGATATTTATTAACAGCAAACTTTTTTCTATGCTCTAAAATGTAATTGGATTTGGTTGTGAATTTATTAGGACTCTCGTGAAATTTTATGTATAAGGTATAATAAATGCATTACTGTTGTAATGGTTAAATAATTATATATATTAGCAATGCAGTTCACACTGTTTGTATACTAATTGTATTGAGTGCCAAAGGCATCTTTTTTAATAATGGTTACTACTAGGTACCCTATAATTTGTTTTACACCAAAGGTCCTCTAAAAATGGTAGCGACATCACAATCCTTCGTTCACTACTATGTATTTTCAAAGACCTTACAATTAAATAGACGTACTAAATCTACATTTACTTTGTTACGACAAAACAAAAATACACGCAAAAAGAACGAGACACAGGATAAAGCAAAAAAAACATTTAAAAGAAATTCAATAATTTTACGAGTATTATTGCAAACATGTTTGGTGGTCGTTCTGAAAAATTTAAAATAAATAAAATTAAAATTGAAACTATATTGTATTCTATAAAACAATGCATACAAGGAATCTGCCATTTGCATGTATCTTTCTTATCCATGTCATGTTGATGAGTGACACTGAAGTCTGGACTCGGGAACGATTGTTTATGAATTGTCTATCGGGAACGGTCAGGTGGACAGGTTGAGAAGCCGCTAGCCTGATATAATATTTGTGGAATCTAGTATTTGACTGACAGGTCAAATCACTCACTTTTATTTAATGTCAACAACGCAACATTGTAGGGAAAACTATATGAAATACTAGCATACTATGACGCCTCAAGTTGGTATTGTTAAATCAGTATTTTAGCATCGATTAACTCTGATAATTTGTTAAAAGCGCAACTGTAACTGTGGCATAATAGTATGTGAGTATTTTAAATTTTCGCCTTTAATGTAAGATTTTCATAATTTATTTTGAATGCAGTCAAATGCCCAATTAGCGAATACGCTGCTATGCGGGTTAGCTCAAATTGGAAAACGATAGAAAGTTTATAAACACATCACAGCTTTTATATGATTAGCATCATTTATATTTCATTTGACTTAATTTTATAGAACGTTACCTAATAAATTCATTTGCACTGTGATTGTAACAGACATGAAATAGCGTCAGATTCATTAGTACACCCCTTCTCCTCAATCAAAAGTTAGACTAAGCTCATGCCAAGTCTGACGCGTCGATGAATATCTGCGAGAAACCTGAAGCAAATTGTTCTTCTTAGAATTATAGCTGCATTCAGTAGCCGAGGTAATACTAAAAGTTGGCATAATATTGCAACGTTTACTACACACGTAACCTTAGTCATTAAAGCAAAGGCATTTCCTGGAATTACACTTTAGTACGTATCGTGATGGTGGTAATTACTGAGGGAAATTGTTTTTAATAACTAACTATTACAGGCCATTTCCGCATTTGTGATAGTCATGATTAAATATAATCGTGTCAAAATTTTGCTTACCTGAAACATTAAGGTGCTTTGCTAACTGGTAAGTCGAGGCGAAGGCACTTCGGCGAAGCTTTAAGTATGCCGGCGCTGTTGTGAATATTAATAATCGATACCAAACTCTTTGGTTAGAATTTGGGAGTACTAAACTCTTTGGATGGAAGCGAATCTCACTGGCTGATTGGCCACGAAGGTTGTCGGCAAAAGTGACAATTCGCTTGACGTAACTCAGTTCGTTGGCGGTATTGTGTTAGATTGGAGCCAAATAATTAATAGGTTTGCATCTTGCGCATAATATGCCACGCGTTATGAGTTACCTTATATATATTTTACTTGAGTTTACTTTTTATTGGGCGAAACTTGACTTTACGATTGAATTTAAATGTTTCCAAATATTATCAATGTTGTGTTGATGAAAGATTTACCCACATGCCGTCCCTGGCGTCATTAAGGCTTACGAGATTAAGTTACACGGGTAATTGCTTCATACGCTTCCCCGATTATGCTAATAAAATTAAACGACAAAGTGATTGCTTGAATCAAAAATATTATCTTTAAAGACCATTTTTTATTAACAGAGGAATTGAATTTGGTCCATGTTTGGATCATTAATTTTGAAGGGTGCATTTTCTCCGTAGTTTTAAAGGCATGCGAGTATTAAAATTAGACTTATTACTCCGTCCATTCTAGTTGTCGAGTTCACAATGCATTGTAATGTAACGTTTTACTGAAAAAAAAAGTATTTCCTAAGCTTTTCTGTATTAAAACTGATTACGGAAAACAATTTCATTGAAACCTTTACAACATATTTTTTGTTGTGTGGTTTGTATTTGTTTTGTCTCTTTATTTTTTCAAGTCATTCACTCTGGCTTTTAGATTATTTTACCTAAGATGATCCCGGTGTCAGTAGACGGTACAAAGGACAAACGACCCTATTTTAAAGCATTCAGAATCCTTTGGAAAACTATTTAAACAGCTCGTGGAGCTTATTGCCTTGAAATCAAGTTTTGTTTCGTATCACAAGTATCACACAGATCATCATACTAAAATGGACTAAAATTTTATTATAAATATATTATGTTGTAACCAATCAATACAGCTTAACAATATATTTAAACGTCTGAGAGCGTTATTAGAATGCTTGAACAGAATAATCATATTTAAGAAAGTAAGCTACTCAAAATCATATTCAAATGTTTTGATATAATTAAATTAATTTTTACTCCCACGCATATGTCTACTAATGGAAAAGGTTGTTGTTGATAATTTCGTTTGATTTGAGCAATTGTAAATTATAACATTCTAAGAGCAAGTGCCTCGAAGCAAGTCCAGGTCACTTTTTAAAATGGAAAAAAAAATGTGTTAAATTCATCATAGAAGACTTGGATTTAAAAGCGCTAACCTTCCAAATAAAGCTTTCACAAAGCAAATTACATAGTTTTAATTAAAACTAAAAAAGGTTGCCTATGATTTTAAAATATATTATTTTTTATACTGATATTACTTAACGGGACTAAACACGATATTAATTAGTCCCGTTAAATAATACTAGTGTCATAATGCAACGCGAAAGTCTAAAATTTTTCTTTTCTATTTGAAATTTGTCATACTATATAATATAAATTGAAATTTGTCATACTATATAATACTATATAACCCAATTGTGAATACTTTAGAAAGCCTGCAAGATCCTGTGTTTAATCAAATTACTCACGATCTTTCTAATTAACCTAGCGAACATCTTCATATTTACGTTATGAAGCCAGTTTCTCGCTGGGCCCTTATAAATTCGTATTCAGCTGAAATCAGATGATATAAAATTATACATCGATTTAAATCGTTAGAGATGCCTTCGGCATGTTTGTACCCGCTCTGACATTGGCACTAAAATTTGGAACGACTGTCGCTTCTTAGCGCGGTGACAGCATATTGAAACGCATGTCAGTCATGTCATACAAAATAATGCCACAGTTTCTTGCAGCATATGTAACGGTATAAATCTATGAAATTATACGTGCTTCTCAAATCCGCGGCCTCCGAGGATTTCTGCTGATGCCTATCATTATTAGCTGCACGTGTGTTGGCAGATTGAAATATGACGGCAAATAATCTTTCCACTTGGCAGCGGGTGGAAAGATCATTCGCTGTCATCGTTACATTTGTTATTGTTGGTATTGGTGGTGTTAACCGCCTCCGTGGCGCAGTAGCTAGTTGGTCGCACTTTGATTCGGCGGCCGCGCCGGATTAAGTTAGTATCGTGACTGTTTGACACTACTGAGACGTTCCAAACTAAGAAATCCTTCCCATCTAGCTGACGATTAAAGATGTGACAATCACTTTAAATTGTTCCATTAGAAGTGACTCATCAAATCAAGATCCAATCTAATTTTAAAAACGATTGGATACTTAAGCCATACTGGTTCAAGTCGTTCGCGCCACATGATTGAAGGGTTTCTCGCAAATGTAATATTATATTCCTCACACCACAAAGCCTTTTCGCGCCTTCTTTTCAAATCCTTATATGACACCAGTTAGGGCCAGATATTGTGGGTGCTCCAGAATCCGCATTAGGGTTCCAGGAGATTACTGCTAATGCGTCCTCGTTATTGGATGCGTGTCTTCTTACCAGATGGAGAGTATTAGGGAGGCTCAGTGAAAGACTTATTCGTTGTCAATACTTTTGGTTATTAACTGGGACTTTCCTTTTTAAGCTTCCGTAACCAAATGGCAAAATAAGGAACCCTTATACATAGATTCGTCATCTGTTTGAGCGCTAGTATGTCACAGCCACTTTTTCCGAAACTATATATGTGTATAAGAACTATACTGGTGAAACTTGGTAAGTAGATGTGTTCTGTAAACTGCATTGAGATTATCACACGAAAACAGGAAAACCAAAATAGGTTTTCACATAATTAGAACTGTAAGATTTGATTTCTGGTCTGATATAAGTGCATAGTAGGTCCGAATTTGTTTTACGATTATTTATAGTCGACCTAGCAATTTTCTACTTACGGCGGCAATAAAATCGTATTCGCAATTTTTCATTTACGGTAATAAAATGTCCTTCTATAATTATATAGCTGGCCGTATTTTGCGACATGCAAACATTCCAGCATTTTCCACCTCGCGATTCGAATACAATTAGCCATTTTAAATATATTATGCTATTTTTAGTTGGATTTTATTCATCCGTTTTATTAACTTTTGACAAAGCCTTTTCTTTTTCACCTGAAAAGTACACCTCACTCCGCTGAGTGGCACAATATAATGTTATGCTGCCAGTTTTTTAAACAACAAAGTATAATTTGAATAGTTTGTATATAGCTTTTTCGTGTTTGCAAATCTATTCTAATATATAAAGCTGAAGAGTTTGTTTGTATGTTTGTTTGTTTGTTTGTTTGAACGCACTAATCTCAGGAACTACTGGACCGATTTGAAAAAATATTTTTGCGTTGGATAGTCCATTTGACGAGGAAAGCTTTAGGCTATTGGAAATCGAAATCCACGCGGACAGAGTCGCGGGCGGCCGCTAGTTCATTATAATTAAAGAGATTAATTTATACAATATTTTTAAGTACCCACTACTGAAATGTACGTCAAATGTGTGTATAGAAAAGTATGTCAAATCGAAACAAAATCAATGCCCAATCTCTAATCTACAGCATATTTTGGATCGCTCTCTCAGCTCTTCATCTTGGCCTCAGCACGATAAAGGTTGTTGCCTTGATTGAAGCCGTGTGCCTGAAAGGCGGCGTCAAAGCCTTTTGGTTCTTTATGTAGCTGATAAATTGGTTGGCATTCATATCAATCACTCTAACTGAATATGCTACAATAGAAATGGCTTGACGCATGAGGGTAGTGGAGGTATCTTGAGACTTCGATTTGTGTGATGGGTTCAGATCCAGTCCAATGTTGGATTAGTGGTACAATTTTGGTAAAAAATTGGCCAGAAACCAGCTGGTGCTTGAGTCTACACCCTCGTAATTATTGTAAAAAGACCATATTCGAAAGGCTTAAGCCACATCTTCAATGTATTTATTTGTAGTCAATCAGTTGGGTCAATAATAAAAAATAGCTCATATTCCAAATTCATACAAAATAATCGTTAGATACCGAGTTAGTTATTACTTATGGATGACACTACGATTAAAGCCAATTATTTTACATAAAGCATTTTTATATCGCATGAAATTAAAAATGTAAGCCACATCATACAAGCAGTCTTTTACCTTTCCAAGGCCTTGGATATAAGTTGGTTGTGTGTTTACCTCGAGTCAAGAATGCGATCATAATTAAATATAAGGAGACTTTTCCTGCTTTTCGCCCTTACTTGAAAAGATTTAATAAATAGAAAAGAAATTGGAAATGGCTGTCAAGCTTTACACGTATTTTTTATTATTTTAATTTATTATCTACAATGAAAGTGCTCTCATTGACAGATAGGTGTGTGCTCACATAAATCAAGCCAACCCTTTGTCTGTTTGTGGGCGCAAAGCAGCTGTATTAGTTCTCTTTCGATTTATGGGTCATCATAATTCAATTTTCCTTGTCATTTTGCTGTAAGCATTTTTCGAACAAAAGATACTTTCAGCGTTAATGTTTTATGGCTTTGAATTCATTCCCATTGTTAGGTTATCAGTGCTAATGTGTGTTTCCTGCTAGTTTTAATATTCATATGAATATAAGATCTCAAATAGTGTGCAGCGCAAATAATGTACATTTTGAAGTAAGAACTCGCGTAAAATAAATTCAAAATTTTTTTTCTACAGCCAGCAAACTATGTATAATTGAAGATTTTATATGATTTTTATAATTGAAGATTTTATAAGATTATGTACATATAATTGTACATTAAAAACTTGTAACATACATAATAGTTGTAATACGACAACCCTTTGGTTTAATGGTCAAGAAGTTGACAATTGAACCAAGAGGCCGCGGGTTCGATCCCCGCACTGGACAAACAACTGTGTGCATGAACATGTCTGTTTGTCCTGGTCAGGGTGTTATAATATGTCTATATATAAGTATAATTAATATCGATATTATGTATTCGTAATACCATTGCTGATTTTGATACCTGTAACACAAGTGCTTAAACTATTTGTCACGTAGCCAGTTCAATGTATGTGATTTGAAATACATATTTATTATTTATAGCGGCCCGTCACGCGGTTTCACCCGCGTCCCGGGAACTACTTCCCGGGAACTACTTCCCGTACCGGGATAAAATATAGCCTATGTTACTCTGGGTGAATGTAGCTTTCCAACAGTGAAAGAATTTTTCAAATCTGCCAAGTAGTTTCGGAGCCTATTCAATTCATACAAACAAACAAAAAAACAAACCTTTCCTCTTTATAATATTAGTATAGATAATTAAATTTGATAACATCTGTAACAACTGTGAATAAGCTCGGATGTATTGTATTTTTCTTTAATTAAGCAATATTGTCCCGCTGCTGGGCAAAAGTATACCCTGAATTTCACTTCAGACAGATGCAGATTTTACTTCACCATCTTATTTGTTTTCCTACCCAAAAAGGTTTTAAATAAATAAATATTATAATATGCGCGGGAATCGAACCCGTGACCTCTTGTATAATAGGCGTATCTTGACCATTACACCAATCGGGTCGTCGGGTTTAAGCTTTTATACCGTTGGATACAATTTATGGTTATCTAGGCTAGGATGGCTAGCAGGAGCTAGATGCGAGTCGCCGAGGATCGGGCTGAGTGGATAGCCTTAGGAGAGACCTATTTCCAGCTGTGGACTGCGATAGGCTGTTGGTGATGATCAATGATGATGATCTAGATTTTTAGGGTTCCGTAGCCAAAATGGCAAAAAAACGGAACCCTTATAGATTCGTCATGTCTGTCTGTCTGTCTGTCTGTCTGTCCGCCAGTCTGTCACAGCCACTTTTTTCCGAAACTATAAGTAATATACTGTTGAAACTTAGTGAGTGGATGTATTCTGTGAACCGCAACAAGGTTTTCACACGAAAATAGAAAAAAAAATAGAAAAAGTGGGGGGTCCCCATAGTCAGAACTGAAACCCGAAATTTTTTTTTTCATTGAACATATTCGTGTGGGGTATCTATGGATAGGTCTTTTAAAATTATATTAAGGTTTCTAATATCACTTTTTTCTAAAGTGAATAGTTTGCGTGACAGACCCTTCCAAAGTGGAAAAAAGTGTGTCCCCCCCCCCTCTAACTTCTATAATAAGAGGATGATAAAACTGAAATAAACATATAATGTACATTACCATAAACACTACCAACGAAAATTGGTTCGAACGAAATCGATTCAGTAGATTTTTTTATACGTCAAAAATAGAATTTGTACGGAACCCTCAGTGCGGGAGTCCGACTCGCACTTGGCCAATTTTTTTCTAGTCCTAACTTAGTCTTTTGGAATGCAATTCCACGTGTAATCAAATCAGTAGGTAAATTGCCGAAGCGCGCTTTATGATTAACTAGCGGGCGCCCGCGACTTCGTCCGCGTGGATTTTGGTTTCTATATCAACTTTTTTTCCCGTTAGGGGTGGATTTTTAAAATAATCTTTGAAAGGGGATGCCTACGTCATATTATCTTTATGAATACAAAGTCTCAGCCCGATCGGTTAAAAATTACAAAGTTTCATACTAAACTTCATCCCCTATTTTACCCCCTTGGGGGTTGGAATTTATTAATCTCATTAATTAGGCGATGCCTACGTCATAGTAGCTTTATGAATGCAAAGTCTCAAACCGATCGGTTAAAAAATGACAAAGTTTCATACTACCGTTCATCACCTATTTTACCCCCTTGGGGGTTAGAATTTATCAATCTCATTAATTAAGCGATGCCTACGTCATAGTAGCTTTATGTATGCAAAATATCAGCCCGATAGGTTTAAAATTGACAAAGTTTCATACTACCGTTCATCCCCTATTTTACCCCCTTGGGGGTTGGAATTTATCAGTATCATTAATTAGGCGATGCCTACGTCATAGTAGCTTTATGAACGCAAAGTCTCAAGCCGATCGGTTAAAAAATGACAAAGTTTCATACTAACGTTCATCCCCTATTTTACACCCTTGGGGGTTAGAATTTATCAATATGTTTGCATCGACGATGCCTACGTCATAGTAGCTTTATGTATGCAAAATATCAGCCCGATAGGTTTAAAATTGACAAAGTTTCATACTACCGTTCATCCCCTATTTTACCCCCTTGGGGGTTGGAATTTATCAGTATCATTAATTAGGCGATGCCTACGTCATAGTAGCTTTATGAACGCAAAGTCTCAAGCCGATCGGTTAAAAAATGACAAAGTTTCATACTAACGTTCATCCCCTATTTTACACCCTTGGGGGTTAGAATTTATCAATATGTTTGCATCGACGATGCCTACGTCATAGTAGCTTTATGTATGCAAAATATCAGCCCTATAGGTTTAAAATTGACAAAGTTTCATACTACCGATCATCCCCTATTTTACCCCCTTGGGGGTTGAATTAATCAAAATCCTTTCTTAGCGGATGCCTACGTCATAACATCTACCTGCATACAAAATTTCAGCCCGATCCGTCCAGTCAGTCAGTCAGCAATCAGTCAGTCACCTTTGAGTTTTATAGATATAGATTTATAATTTGTATGCTTTACAGGTGTTAAGTGATGCATCACATTTGAAACCAACCAATCGCATTTTGAAATATTACTTTAGTTATTATTTGATATTCACGGTCTGGTCAGTTCGAGGAAAATAATGATTTAATTTCACGAAAAGCATTCATTGGACAGTGACAGTCCGCAGTCTGAAAATAGGCACAACAAACTAATGCTGTCTGGTTTCTATTTCAATTTATTTGTCTCGTGTAAGCGTTGTCTAGTAGCCTTGATATTAAAAATAAATGATTATGACTAATAAACAACATGATGGAAAGTAAAGTATCAGCCTAACAATGTCCCACTGCAGGGCAAAGGCCTCCATAATTTGAAATAATATTTTCACAAAGATGGGTTCTGGCTTAATCATCAGGCTTGCCAAATTTGTAGATATATGTATATAGGACATGCAAAGAAATAACCAAAAATACTTTGAAATGAAAGAACACGATTAAGTTAAAGTAAACTTGCGGCCGCCCGCGACTTCGTCCCTGCAAATTATTTGTCGTTTAAAAATGTCTATAACTTTGACGCTAACTACTAGAACTAGCGATTGCTTGAACGTGGTAATCTCAGGAACTACTGGTCCGAATTGCAAAAATATTTTTGTTTTAGATGGTTTCTGTTGAGGAAAGCTTTAAGTTTACATATTACACTATGTGTACGAAAACCAAAACCAACAGGGACAAAGACACGCGCGGCCGCTAGTCAAAAGTAGAGAAATTTAAAGTCGTACATCAAATAATAGCTATCAACATTGCCTAGGGTAGCAAAGCTTGAATCATATCTTTTCTAATGCTTCACCGAGGAAGGCAGAAATGGGATAAAAGTCCAGACATTTCAAAGTGCAAGATACACAATTCTCCGTAAGCTGCAAAAACTAACTGGTGCATTTCCAGCTAATGCAACCCCGACAGGCTTGATTGACCTTCTCGGGTTGCACCACGTGAACACGTAAATGTAACAGCGATAAATACTTAAGTTTAAAATCAGTCTTCGTAAAGAAATTACTGTTTAGTATGTCCGATTAAATTAAGCAAATTTTTAATAGTTGCTTTACTTGTACAAGTAAAGTATCAGCCTATTAATGTCCCACAGCAGGACATTTGAAATCATGTTTTCGTTATAAAGATGGGTTTTGGCTTAATCACCACGCTTGCCAAATGCGAGTTGGGGATCACAAACCCGGGCTGTGTTCAGAAAATTCAACACACATTTTGCCCGACCCCGGATTCGAACCCAGGACTTCAAGATCACGGCCCGGTACTTAAACCACTAGCCCATTGAGGCGTTACTTGTACAAGTACTTGTCTTTTTTACTTTCATGGAGAAATAGTTTTCAAACATCGTTTAACTAAAGCTCCTAAGTTTTCAATAATCTTTCGTGTTTTCAATAAATAAAAAAAATATACATGATTATTTCACAACATCACATACATTGATCTGACTCCGTGTTAAGTATCTTAACCACTTGTGTTATAGATATCAGAATCAACAGTGGTATACAAATATACGAAAATAAATACATGTAACACCCAGACCAGAACAGACAGACATGTTCGTTCCGCGATCGATCGGACGATCGGACCGCGACCTCTTGGTCTAATAGTAAACTTCTTGTCCACTTTACCAAGCGGGTCGAAAGATACCACAAATGGTTATCGGTAAAAGTATAACAGATTTTTTTTTCTCGTAAGAATGGTGAAGAAACCTCGAGACACAACAATGTGGTCACGCACAAAGATTTGGTAAGGAGTCACACCATATACGTAATAGTTCGCGACATACGAATATATCTGTATTATGTTGTATACTTTCCTCATATCCCAAAAGCGTGATACTATCAATTACAAAGTACATAAGATATAAAAGCGGCACGGTCTTAAAATTATTTTATCTAGTATATTCTCTATTACTTATTGGTGGACAAAAATAGAAGTCTATATTTATAGGAAGCAATAAGCAAGCATTGAACGCCTCGATGGTTTAGTGGATTAAGCACCGGGCCGTGGTCTCGAGGTCCTGGGTTCGATCCCCGGGTCGGGAAAATTGTGTCATGTTTTTCCAAACACAGACCTGGTTTGTGAGCGTCAATCCACATTTGGCAAGCGAGGTGATTATGCCAAAATCCATTTTTGTAAAGAAAACATGATTTTAAATGATGGAGGTTCTTGCCCTGCAGATGGATACTAAACAAGCATAAGAATAAAATGGTAGATATAATATAAAATTAATGCTTCGAGCCTTAATTTACCAACCGCTTAACCGACAAAAATTACGGTCTAGAGGGACGAAACCTAGATACGACTACTAGAACGACGCAGAAAAAAAATGGGCGATCCCAATGATGTATACAAGTCGATTTCGCAAAAAATGTCGCTTAGGCCATTTTGGCCGTTAGGCATCGATATGTTTTCTAGAGTTCAAACAAACAATATTTAAAAAATGTCTTAATTTCCTCCACTCTATCTATTTGGATATTTAAAATACTATTCAATTTAAACTGATATTGTTTTGAGAGAGATCCTTGAAATTAGTTAAGATTTAAGATCCCGAAACGTTAACGGTAACGTTTACAAAAAATTGGCCAAGTGCGAGTCGGACTCCCGCACTGAGGGTTCCGTACAAATTCTATTTTTGACGTATTAAAAAAACTACGGAATAGATTTCCTTCGAACCAATTTTCGTTGGTAGTTTTTATGGTAATGTACATTATATAATTATTACAGTTTTATCATCCTCTTATTTTAGAAGTTAGAGGGGGGGGGACACACTTTTTTCCACTTTGGAAGGGTCTGTCACGCAAAGTATTCACTTTAGAAAAAAGTGATATTAGAAACCTTAATATAATTTTTAAAGACCTATCCATAGATACCCCACACGTATATGTTCAATGAAAAAAAATATTTCGAGTTTCAGTTCTGACTATGGGGACCCCCCACATTTTTTATTTTTTTTCTATTTTCGTGTGAAAACCATGTTGCGGCTCACAGAATACATCTACTCATCAAGTTTCAACAGTATAGTACTTATAGTTTCGGAAAAAAGTGGCTGTGACAGACTGGCGGACAGACAGACAGACAGACAGACAGACATGACGAATCTATAAGGGTTCCGTTTTTTTGCCATTTTGGCTACGGAACCCTAAAAATGTGGCGAATATGATACTCATCCAATATCGACAAAGGAATACATGACCCGCTTGATGTATTGATCAAGATGTTGCCTATTTATTATACAAGAGGTCGCGGGTTCGATTCCCGCAAAGGACAAGCATTGATGTGTATGAACATGTCTGTTTGTCCTGGTCTGGGTTTTATTTGTATCTATTTAAGTACATTTTTAATACCACTGTTGATTCTGATATCTGTAACACAATTGGTTAAGCTATTTAACACGGAGTCAGATCAATGTATGTGACGTTATGTTGTGAAAATGATGTTAGCACTATTACATACATAGATTAACAAGACGTAGGAGCGTCACCGCAAACTTCAACACAAAACCATGTATCCCTATTTAAATATACATGTGAGTAGGTACATACATTTTGTAAAGGATATCCGATCCCACACAAACAGTTCGTTCATGGATACAATTGTCTGTTGTTAAATTATTAAAACAGGGGTCGACCCGTACTACTCGTTAGTTCAATGTTAACATACATATCGATGCCTAACGGCCAAAATGGCCTAAGCGACATTTTTTGCGAAATCGACTTATATATATCATTGGAATCGCCTTTTTTTTCTCCGTCGTTCTATCTAGGTTTCGTCACTCTAGCTCGTAGTTTTTGTCGGTTATGCGGTTGGTAAATTAAGGCTCCAAGCCTTAATTTTACGTCCTAAGCGCCCAATATTTTAGGGTTTTTTTCATTCTGGTGGTTAGAAAATATAATATTTTAAAATAGTTACTTAGACAATTTGCCTTAAAAACAATAAATAACAAATATGTCGCTTAGTACTTTCGGGCCGCGAATTACAAACATAAGATATGGCGCTTAGGATTATTTGCCCTATCACATATTTCTATTAATTGTGGCGCTTATCCCATTTTTCTCCCAAAATACATGATCCAATTTATGGGTATTGGTGTGTCTGGTCGCAGACTTTCGCTGGTACAGGTTATCTGCGACACCCTGTGTTTTTAGTATTTCGCTAACACTAATACTTTTTCGTCAATCACTTCTTATGTTGGCTTAATGTCGGTTAAGCAATTTTAATAAAAATACAGATGCACTTAAGTCGCTTCTGGCTAACATGAAATTTTTTGGTAAAGGCGGTTACGACATTTTTGCTGTAAAAAAATAAATCCATTTGGGCTCAAGCGACAAAAAACACTCTTAAATAAATGATTTTTAATACTTTAATGAATACATCTTGTAGAGAAATATATTTTACATTTACACCTAAAATTTGGAATCTTAGGAAGCAAAACCCGGCAACTTATGATTTTTTTTCGAAATTTTTCATCTTTAATCCTCTCTCCTGTAAAGTTTGGTAAATGGCGGTTAGGCCTTTTTGGCCGTTAGGCATCGATATGTATAAAGTCATGTTGTCGTGAGATCAGAGTTTTATGTGAATAAAAAATCTTTAAATAATTTAATCTGCCCGGGTTTCAGGAATCATGTAAATATGTATTGTTCTTCCTACGCATGATCTCTCTACGTTTTCGCGGCTGTTAAACAAACAATACAAAAGTTTCCATCAAACCGTTTCGAAATAGTTGACGACCCGCTTGGTGTAATGGGCAAGATGTTGCCTATTACGCAAGAGGTCGCGGGTTCGATTACCGCACTGGACAAACGTTTGTGTGCATGAACGTGTCTGTTTGTCCTGGTCTGGGTGTTATATGTATCTATTTAAGTATGTTTGTAATACCACTGTTGATTCTGATGTCTGTAACACAATTGCTTAAGCTATTTAACACGGAGTCAGATCAATCACGGGCGTAGCCAGGGGGAGGGTTTTGGGGGTTCAAACCCCCCCCGAAAAGTTAAGATAAAATTTAACTATATTAATTAATTAAACTCAAAAGTATGTGGTTTGGATTGGATTCTCTACGGGCGCACCGCGCCGAGCCGCTCGTCGTCGTATCACATTCGGTAATATTCGTGTAGTTTCATGCCGCGTCGTGCCGTTTCGTATAGGCACCGTGCGTAGCGATGACTCTGCCATCTTGTGACTCATACCTATTCGAACTGACCAAGCTAAATGTCAATCTCAATGTCGGTAATTCTACTGTCAAACCACGGAAAACACCGTGCCTTATTCTGCCATCTAGTGACTCGAATTCGAACTGACCAAGGTAAATGTCAAACTGTATAAATTTATTCATCCCTTTTCTCGACCATACAATTCAACAATTAATTGAGAGATTTACGAAACACCGTAAAGTAGTATCGGCACTGTCTGGTGTGTTACCGTCAAATTTTGCGAAAGGTTGTGAAATTGAAGAGGCATTTTGTATGTATTCAGAAGTGCTGCCTGAAAAGAGTACATCTGTCGTCAAAGCAGAACTTGAAGTGTGAAAAGCAGCTATGACTCTCACCTCCCCTACTCCAAAATCAGCTTTGGAATGCTTAAATAAGTGCGACCAAAAACTCTATCCAAATATTTACACATTGTTGCAAAAACTGGCTACGTTACCTGTTTCCACTGCTACCCCAGAAAGGTCTTTTTCAAGGCTAAGAAGGCTTAAAAACTACTTGCGGAACACAACGGGTGAAAACAGACTGAATGGCTTGGCTCTCATGAACATTCACTATGGGATAGAAATTGATGCGAATGAAGTAGTGGATATATTTAAAAAGAAGAACAGAAGATTAATTCTATAACGTGTACCTAGGTATAACTGAACGTAATTTTTTTATTTAGCCTATATTGTCCCCCTGCTTGAAAAAGGTCTTCGACGATTCCTTCCATTCCAGAAGTTTTCTCTGAATCTGTTTATTACATCTATACTAATATATAAAGCTGAAGAGTTTGTTTGTATGTTTGTTTGTTTGTTTGTTTGAACGCGCTAATCTCCGGAACTACTGGTCCGATTTGAAAAATCTTTTGGTGTTGGATAGTCTATTTGACGAGGAAGGCTTTAGGCTATTGGAAATCAAAATCCACGCGGACAGAGTCGCGGGCGACCGCTAGTATTAAATATTGTTCTTATGAAGAAACGGCTATTTTATGTATTTTTATTCGTTTTATTTTCTTGAACCCCCCCCGATTCTAAAACCTGGCTACGCCCGTGAGATCAATGTATGTGATGTTGTGAATATATTTGATTTATTTATAAATAGTTTTACTTAGTTTCGAACTACAATTTTGGTATGAAAAATACCAATTTCCTTAATAACAAAATATCGTTGTTGGCAGGCGCACAAAGAGCACGTCCTACACAGAGTGGACGGCAAGTCGCCGGGCGGGCTCATGACTGCGTACAGCACGATACAGTTCGTCGTGCAGAAACATCACTTCATTAGGGGGAAAATAAAGGTAAGAATATTTAAATAATACTAAGTTGATTTTTTTTTTTGAAAAGAACCGAAAAATGATTAGTAAAAACCATGAAAATGGAAGCGGCACTATCACAGTAATCTACCTATACTTGATACAATAAAGCTGAAGAGTTTGTTTGTTTGTAAACATGTACTTTTTTTGAACGCGCTAATCTCTTAAAACTCTTGGACCGAATTTAAAAAAAATATGTTTGCGTTGGATAGTCCATTTGTCTCGGACGGCTTAAAGCTACATTGCAGAACACTATGTGTGCGGAAACCGAAATCCACGGTGAAGAAATCGCGAGCGGTCGCTAGTCTGAGATAAAATAATTATCTATGGTGAAACTGTGAAATAGTAATAATCATCAGCAGCCTGTTAGAGTCTGCTGCTCGAAGTAGGAATCCCCCATAAGAGGGGAGGGGAGGTTATGTCCAATGTCAACACCCTTGGTAGGGCGGCTGGTCGCCGCATTTGAACGGTCAATGCACAAGGAAGACGAAGAGAAAAGATCCTATTCTAATAATTTTAATTTACCTCTGACCCTTTTTCATGAAGATATCTTGCTTGTCATTTACCCTTTACATTTAAAATTTACTGATGGTCATTTCACCTTTAATATTTCATCGGCATGCGGTCTCAGCACATTGTTTAGCGAACGTAGAACTTTACAATGTTTTTTTTGGGGCTAGTCGTTTTGTATAAAAAGTCTTCTCCATTATTATTTTTCTTTACCTACTATAGTCTGATTATTTAATTAAAACTTTGGACATTATAATCATAATGGAACATACGAAGGTTTAACTTCTTAAGATATCAGGCGGAGTTATACAGTTTCGTACACATAGGCCACTACAGTTTATTCCATTGGGAGCAATTCGGTAAGAAACATCGCACTACCTACTACAGTCTCAAGAAGCACCGCAGTAGGTTGCTAATATCTCCGAGTGTAATTTATAAAATGTAATAATATTTTCTGTTTTTCCCTGGTGGCTAGCAACTTATTCAATATTCTAGCGATGTCAAAGGAAATAACAAATTGGCCACTAGCTTGCACTTAATGCATCATTTAAAATGTTACGACTAGTACTGTGTAGTAGTGTGTAGTGTACTTGGCAGTGATCTCGAGGACGTAGATTCAACTCCTAGGCTCGTATTAATAAATCGCACTCAACTCTGAGCTCAATCTTGAAAATGTCATTCTCATACAAAACAGCACCTCAAATTCGCGCTTAAGATCGTGATCAGAGTTGAGTGTGATTTATCAATACGAGCCCTAGTGTCGGTAAATACTTATGTCAGGTTTAACACATCCTGTCTTTGTAAATCGCAACCGAATCCTATCCCTGACGGCATTTTTATTTAGTCAACGCCGAAATTAAGTGATATGGTCACCATTAGTGACACAGAAGTCACAGAAAATATAGATGCAATTATTTTCTACTAAATTGTACTAGATGATCTTTTAGTTCATACAGCAAAAGCAAATCGATGGCCGGATCGTATCTGTTAATTACGGTTGCGTTACCAGAAATCAAATTCTGGCTGTCTCGACCACGTGACACGAGGCGACAGTTGTCAATTGTCATATAGTATACTCGTAGTATAGGTAGATAATAGTATTGTACTTATACGTATAGTACGTGGTAATTAAATCACCGGCCGATCCGCCCAGTTGTTCCCCGAAACAGAAGTGCTATGCACACATACTTAATGATTCAAGAGAAACTACCTGTGACTATTAAGACTGATTAACATCTCCACGCTAAAATGTATGTAGACTTGCAATATGTACAGGTAACGTCAGGCGCATCGGCTTAGTGGTTAGAGATTTCATAATGGCAAAAATGAGGTCCGTACATTCGAAGCCCTTTCGGCTAGGAACAGTTAGTGTTTAGAGAGTTTAGACTTTCATCTTAGTTTATCAGTAGGTAGGTAGCCTTTAGAGTGCGATGAATATGACTTTCGGCTTAGTTTTTTAGTTCCCATAGAAAAAAAACTACAAGATCAGAATAAAACTTGGTAGTTACCTTTTTAGTCCAATGATTTTATTTTTATCACAATAATATTTATGAACAACGGCATTAAACCTCATCACGCGAACGGTACTAACAAAGCCAATCAATAATTCCAACCGAACTCGTGCTTGCAAACTAATTGTTTCCGGTAACTTCTTCTCAACAGGCCAACTTACTTTGGAGTTCTGGTAGGAAAGAAAAATGACGTGAAAAAGTATTTTTATAAGCATCTATTTGCAAATCGATGCCTAACGGCCAAAAAGGCCTAACCGCCACTTCACAAACTTTACAGGAGAGAGGATTAAAGACGAAAAATTACGAAAAAAAATCATAAGTCGTTGGGTTTTGCTTCCTAAGATTCCAAATTTTAGGTGTAAATATAAAAGATACTTCTCTTCAAAATGTATTTATTAAAGTATTACAAATCATTCATCTAAGGGTGTTTTTAGTCGCTTATGCTCAAATGAATTTATTTTTTTACAGCAAAAATGTCGTAACTGCATGTACCAAAAAAATCATGTTGGCCTAAGCGACTTAATTGCATCTGTATTTTTATTAAAATTGCTAAACCGACATAAGGCCAACATAAGAAGTGATTGACGAAAAAGTCTTAGTGGTAGCGAAATACTAAATATACAGGGTGTCGCAGATAACCTGTACCAGCGAAAGTCTGCGACCAGGGACACCAATACCCATAGATTGAATCATTTATTTTGAGAAAAAAAAATGGGATAAGCGCCACAATGCATAGTAATATGTGATAGGGCAAATAATCCTAAGCGCCATATCTTATATTTGAAAATTTCAGCCCGAAAGTATTAAGCGACATTTTTGTTATTTATTGTTTTCAAGCAAAATTGTCTAAGTAACTTTTTCAAATTATTATATTTCCTAACCACCAGAATGAAAAAAAACACTAAATATTGGGCGCTTAGGACGTATAATTAAGGCTTCGAGCCTTAATTTACCAACCGCTTAAGCGACAAAAATAACGCCCTAGAGAGACGAAACCTAGATAGAACGACGCAGAAAAAAAAGGCGATTCCAATGATGTATATAAGTCGATTTCGCAAAAAATGTCGCTTAGGCCATTTTGGCCGTTAGGCATCGAAATGAATACCTCATCTATCGGAAAAAATATTTGCAGCACAATACCAGATGGCTGGATCGCTCTTCAAACTAAATAGCTTATAATAAGCTTACCGTTTCGCTATTGCCATGTGAATAAGACGCGATCTTCATATTAAATCATCTGAAAGGAAAAAAAAATTACTTAAATACAAATTACTCAACTCTTTGTCTTGGTTCTAAGTGATCATCGTCGTCCATAGACATCAATAACTCAGAAAGGGTCGCAGGTATCGTATCATTTAAAATCCATCGCCCCTCTGATTTAACTCTGGAGACCTTACTCACTGTCAAAAACATTGCAAACCGGATGTAAAGTTCTACTTCATTGTGGCATTCTGTAAGATGAAGTTACTTCGTTTAACAGACAACCTGCTAATTCTTTTGAGATTTGAAATGGCAAATATTTAGGGAAATGAAATTTGACCTCAAATAGGATAGGATTAAACATTCGTTAATTTAACTCGATAGTTGCTCGTTTATAATAGTAATACTAGGATTGATTTTGAGGGGCTCGATTGCGCAGTGGTAAGCGTGCCCTACCTGCGATTGCAAAGTTAAACAACTATCGCAGAGGCTAGTCATCGGATGGGTGAGCGAAAATTTTAATATCGAGCTCCTCCGTGCTTCGAAAGGTACGTTAAGCCGTTGGTTCTGTGCCTGATCTCTCTACGGTCGTGTGCACGTGCACTGACTTGCGCAATATAATCTGAGTACCTGGCTGATTGTAATATCGGCCGCCGTGGTCAAAAAAGAAAAACGGCCGAAATTCTAGGATTGTCAATTTAGACATATAGAGTCCAAAGTAAATTCAAAGGTGAAAACGCAAAAGTACAACTCCGAAACTTATTCACATGTCGCATTTATTCGCAGATACGGTGCACTGCAAATATTTACTCGATATATTTGCAAAGTCTGGAGAAGAGTGCGGAGCAGGAGCGTGTGCGGACGACGTCGGCCAGCCCGCCCGAAATACACGAGGCCATCGTGTACTCTATACACCGCCTTCCGGAGACAAGTGAGTCACGTTTTCTTTTTTTTTATGTCAGAGGCGGTAAACGAGCTAGCGGGTCGCCAGATGGTAAGCAATCACCGCCGCCCATGGAAATCTGCGACACCAGATGTATCCTTGATGTGTTGCCGGCCTTAACCCCATACCCTCCCCAACCGAGCTCTGGCAACCTTACTCACCAGCAGAAACATAGCACAACAGTTACGAAGTGCTACTTCACTGCGGTCTTCCGTAAGGCGGAGGCACTTCCCCAGACGAGCGGCTCATTCGAGTGGAATTTCCACAAAGCTCTACCTCTCTTAAAACGTGATTCTGTTTTCCAATCACTTTTTTTTTTTAAAACATACCGTCCCGTCTAGACGGGGGAAAATTCTTTGGACTAACACAACAATTGCCTAGCCCAAACTAAGCTCGAGCTTGTACGGAAGCTAGGGAACGCATATACATACCTAAATACTTTTATAAACATTTATGACTCGAGTACAAATGCCGATGTTATAAAATAAATAAATATAAATAAATAAATGCCTTGGACTAACACACCAATTGCCTAGCCCCAAACTAAGCTCGAAGCTTGTACTATGAAAGCTAGGGAACGGATAAACATACTTAAATACTTTTATAAACATTCATGACTCGAGTACAAATGCCGATGTTCATCACACAAACATTTGCCTCTAGCGGGATTCGAACCCGCGACCCTTGGTTTGTAACCAGGGTCTATGACCACTAGACAAACGGGCACGTGAAAAAAAAATGCACAAACATTTGCCCCTAGCGGGAATTGAACCCGCGACCCAGGGTTTTGTAACCAGGGTCTATGACCACTAGACAAACGGGCACGTTAAAAAAAGTTACATGTTTGATGTTGAAATAAAGTGTATCGTTAGATGACGACCGGGGTTTAGGCAACGAAAACATTTGTGTAAAAATGAACGAGGCACAGCGAATGATTTTTGCTATGCATAAGTCATACACTCATAAGTCATACATTGATACATGTAAAGATGAAATCCCTATTCCCCCAACCTCATTGCTAAGTAAACAGATTACAAATCTGTTTTGACCTATTCAATGGAAATTGCCAGAAATAAGTTCAGAGAAAGTGACGCGAGATTATTGTTTCTCTTCAAAGTGTCGGTTAAGTAGATGTGAATAGTAGGAACGAGTAATTCATTTTTCCGGGAAACTCCTCCCTGTTCTATGAAAGGGAGGCGTCAGTTGGTAATAAGGTCATATTTTTAAGTCGATGCTGATGTAAAGGTTGCGAAATGTTTTTTTACCTATTTCCTTATTCGTTCTTCTTCATTATTATTTATGCTTTTTTTAAGGCTGACCTTTATAGCGCAAAATGTTCAATACCCTTGTATTACCGTCTCAGATAATGATTTGTTTGATCCAGTTATCTTGTCTAATAAAGTATAATATTAAGATACCGATTTCGCGTTTATTAATAATGTAACAAATATATTTGTAATAATACAAATATCCTGCGTACCTGGCTGATCGTAAGATCGGCCGCCATGGTCGAATACCGGCCGGAAGGTTATTATTATACTGTAAGAAATAAAGAAGTTTTTTTTTATTGGAGATGAATATTCATATATTTGCTGTTTTAAGCGAATTGTGTCTAAATAAATCTACTGACTGGGTCGATGGAGCATTGGGAAGGAAATTAATAATTGGCTAAAACTAACACCGTCTATTATAACCTAATAAATGTATACATATAACTCCATTCATGGTTGTTACGTGTGCGGAGTCGTTTCTGTAAAATCACAATCTCGTTATTTATGTATATAGGAAGTGTCATTGATGTTAAACGTATGACATGTAATTTATTTTGTTATTGATTGATTGACCTTTGTTAGATTATTTAGTTGTGCTACGTAAACAGTTATTATGGGTAAAATGGGTGAATATTATTATTACTGAATGAAACATTGAAGATAAACACTCACGTTGCAATGGCTGCAAATGATTATTTCAGTTTTATCATCCTCTTCTTTTAGAAGTTAGAGGGGGGGGGACACACTTTTTTCCACTTTGGAAGGGTCTGTCACGCAAAGTATTCACTTTAGAAAAAGTGATTTTAGAAACCTCAATATACTTTTTAAAGACCTATCCATAGATACCCCACACATATATGTTCAATGAAAAAAAATATTTCGAGTTTCAGTTCTGACTATGGGGACCCCCCACTTTTTTTTTTTTTTATTTTCGTATAAAAACCTTGTTGCGGTTCACAGAATATATCCACTCACTAAGTTTCAACAGTATAGTACTTATAGTTTCGGAAAAAAGTGGCTGTGACAGACTGGCGGACAGACAGACAGACAGACAGACAGACATGACGAATCTATAAGGGTTCCGTTTTTTTGCCATTTTGGCTACGGAACCCTAAAAAACGAATAAGGGATGATGAGGCAAACTGAAACTGGCAAGGGTGAAACAAAAGGCAAGCAAACTTTCTCTTCTATCTCAAGACATAAAATACTTTTTATTTCCCCACTTTAAAACAAAAAAGTGAGAAATAATACTAGTTGATACAAAAGTTTGTTTAGACGTAATATTGTGGACAAAATAAAACAGCTTTGTTGCTTTCCACGATTTTTCACACCAATTATTATGACAAAGAAATATAATGTGTTTGTTAGAACAAAAGAGGTAACTTTTGTAATATTCTTTGAAACAAATACAGAAGGGATTTTTTATTTGTGATGGTGATGCACGGTTTTCAGTTAAATTTAAAAACTCCCTGTACGTATAAAACTCAGAAAAATCTATCATAATGTATGATTGTTGCCGATTGTGATGATGATATCTAAAATACCAATTGAAAACGACCCGGACCGGTCGAAATCTCATCACAATCGCAAGACATAAACACGTTAATTGAAAAGGATGGAATGCGCATTGAAAACTTGAGAGAGCCACGAATCTCCCTTATTACAGTATTACACCGAAAATGACCGACATTCTTGCGTTGGTGAAGAATGTTTGGCAGAAGCACAGCTATTTGATTTCGAATGTTACTGAAAATTATTTCTACGAAAAAATTCCGTTTCAACCTTTGTTCGTTTTCGGTTTCCAAAAACTGAAATTCATCACATTAAAATACACGCTTCCTCGTTCAGGGGTCCCAAAATTATATCCGTTCAATGTAGTTAATTCATGCGTTCATTTCAATGTCATTCGCAAAAGTGACAGATCGATAGTAAGAACACTTTCGAAGCTATTAATATTAGTAATTATTCAGTTGGGGGAGCTATAATATGGATTAAATTCCTCTGGGTTTTAGAAGGTAGTTTACTCTGGAAATTATCCATAATGTAAATATATTTAAAGGGACTTGTCGACTACAGGCTGGCTAGGAAGCCATTAAAGAAGTAATTACATTATGTCACTCTTTGACATCTGTCTCTTCTTCTCTCGCCTTCCTAGCTGTAAGTACGTTCTGGTTTGGTTTATTATTTTATTATTATATTTTATCTTATTTCGACTTGCAATGTGTTGCAAATACTAATTCAAAAAGTACTGAAGTTTATTTTTCCTTACAAGCTGAAGATCTAAGTGGAAACGCATATTTTGTAATCAATCATGCACGATAAAACTGCGCTGGGTTCGATTCCCGTCTGAGCGACCTAAGATCTAATGAATTTTTCTTTTTTTATATGAGTAATTTTTAAAATGATGTCTAAAAAGCCAACGGAACTGAGTAACTGAATATGTTATAAGGGCCATGAAATACCCATAGAATAACCAGAATATATCTTGATTGGGAATTTTCAGTTGCCATATTCTTAGCATGGGCTAGTAAAAAAAGTAAGTACTAACTAAGATGTGCAGCCACGAATTTAACTGCATGTGTATACGTGAAGTCAATCAAAGTCATACGCAAATGTCATGTACTAATGTTATAAAAATAACAGAAAATAATAATTTAATGAGTACTAGCTTACATATGAAAGGTTATTCCCTGGCCCTCTTTCTGTTGTGTTGTATTATTTTTATACCTTTTAATAAACCGACGCCAAAACTTAACTGTCATAAAAGATGTCAGATAGCGTAATGGCAGGTCAATCGTCATGACTTGCTATTGATAAAGTATGTACGGTACGTGCGTGTAGGTGCGTATTTATTTACATACAAGCAGTTAGGCTTGCTTTTAGGTGCATCACTTGTCATGTAGGTGAAGCGGTTTCTTTACTTTTTTTTTACTAGTCCGTGATTCTTTGTTCAATATTTTCCGTAGATACTCTCATTGCAAACTTTATTGTGTTACAAGGAAAATAAATGAAAAACAAGTTAAAGTAAAACAGTTGTTTTTTTCTTTGAAAATAGGTTAGGGTTTATTTTTACCACATTTAGGTCAAGGGTCGATATCTCAGTTACTTCTGATTCGAATTCAAAAAATGTTTTTGTTTTGGATAGTCCATTACCTACTTGCCTGTGTGCAGAAAATTAAATCCACGCGGACGGATTCGTGGGCGTCGCTAGGTCACTAGTTCAACATAATTGTAAGCTATTTTATAAAAGATACTTATATAGGTACTTAGACGGAATTATGAAGCACTTCAGAAAGTCTATGAATTGCTTAAGTTCCAAATTATTCCGTACTGGCCTGGAAAGTTTGTTGTTATGAATTGAAAATAAGTTTATCGACCCTCGAAATATAATTATAAGATGTCAGTCAGAAAACCTTATTTGATAGTTACGAAGGATAAACAATATAAGATAAACATCTCGAAAGGCGTTAAATAAATTGAATCGCGAACCAGAAAGCTATTTGATTATCTTTCAAAGTTGTCTAGTTTAAAAAGACATCTAAACTACGTGAACCTTATAAATTAAGTGACACTGTCCAAAATTTTTAAAGTTAAAGAGCATAATTTCCATCTCTGTCCTAGCACCTCTCCCGGTTCCATGTTCGGCCATGGCCTCAATGGTGCGACGGTCGTCTGACCTCCGTAGCCTTTACATTGAAATAATATCCTCCTAGCCGAATTCGGCCACGGCGGCCAATCTCACGATTAGCCACTTACGCGGGATATATTATAGTGCACAAGCGCGTGCGCAGGCACAGGTGCACTCCCTATTCCCTCACTCTCATAATTCGGTGGGACAGCAGTCTGACACGACCGTAGAGAGATCAGGCGCAGGACCAACGGCTTAACGTGCTTTCCGAGGCACGGGGGTGTAATTACACCGCCAACTTCCAAACTCCGGACT
Organism: Nomophila noctuella; assembly: GCA_958496325.1. NCBI lineage: Eukaryota > Metazoa > Arthropoda > Insecta > Lepidoptera > Crambidae > Nomophila > Nomophila noctuella. Next base: position 4,170,376 of record OY292490.1, on the reverse strand, counting down.
GTGTCTGTGATATCACAACATGAAAACATAGACACAATTTCATCGGTCCGACCCAGGATTCGAACCCAGGACCTCCGGCGCGGCCGCCGCTTTAAAGTGCGACACACTAGCCACTGCGCCACGGAAATACGGACCATTTCGAAAGAACATACATAGGTTATTCATTATAATTATTGTTCTTTCAAATCAGTGGCCACTTTGTGGCTTAGAAAACTTTACCGTTGAAAAATTAATGGCTAATGCTTCACTTTGAAAAGCCAATAATCACGCCACTGAATTTTAAAATAGTAAAGTTATCTTCGGGTTCAGTTATTTTAAAAGCACACTAACGTGATAACGAAAATACATTGTGGTTGGATCAATGAAAACCCTTACAGTTTCTGTGGCGTTAGTTTTAAAATAACAAGTTATCCTACCCTTGATGAAGCTCCATTGTAAAATGTTAATGGTGTGTCGATGATTAATTAACAAATATACCCATTGTGGACGATTCCCGAACCGAGGCCCGTCTTTTGTTTCTCAAATAGGCACTTTAAACTAAACCGACTTGAAGTGTACCAAGCGATGAGTAAAGGATTATATACCATGAGTAATGGAAAAGCATTGTCAGTTGTTTATTTCAATTTCATTCGTGCTTTTAACGTTATGTTGAGCGATGTTACTTGTCATGTCGAGCGCTGCTTTAAATCAAAGTGTCCTTTAATAGCATAGGAACCCTTTGCTTACCGACAGGCACGCTGCAAACATGTCGGCCTACCTACGCAAAAGGCTTCATAGCACTTATGAATCGTCAATTATAATAAATTATGAGTGATTGGCCCGTTGGTCTAGTCGTTAGAGACCTTTTTTTCTCGCAGGAGAACGCTTTTACACGCCATAGCGTACAGGCTAGCTAGGCCTGCAGCTGTGGGTGGGGCTCGGACCTAGAGACCAGGCCAGCGATCGATTAAGGACGATCACGCAGGAAATGAGGTGATCCACAGACATGGGTCGGGCAGCCTATGAAATGCGCGCGGGAGCTACTCCGCACGCAGGCATACCCAATATCGGGCTTAGACTACAAAACTAAGGGTCGCGTGTTTGAATCCCGCTAGAGGCAAATGTTTGTGTGATGAACATCGATCTACATATGTACTCAAGTCATGATGTCTATAGATAATGTGTTTGAAAAGGAACAATTACACTTTGGTACGATTATCAATCTAGCGTACTCGTAGTATACATACATACGTCTCTTTCACTTACGTCTGATTTCCGTTGCTCACTACGACTAAAATAGCTTTTCAATTGTTCAACGTCGCAACTGTTAATGGAAATTGTCTAATTTCAAAGGGGAATTGGTTATGAAAGGGTTAAATGTGCTTATCGTCATTCCATGTAATATTAATTTACTGCTTATCGTTAAGCAAACTGACATTTTGCAAGAGGTCAGTATGAAAACGAAAGTATAGATAAAACAAATATAATAATGTAAAGATATTTTCAAGTTTATCAGTGAAAAGGTGACATAACAAAAAATTCAGTATGGCATCGTTTGTATTGATTTGATAACAATTATGTTAAGGTTAACCTTTTAATGGAAAAAGATCTTAAAACATTTACAAAAACTAAATCTATCTTATAATGAAGATAAGATATTTTGTCGTATTAATTACTCAACTTATTGCAAGTCAGATAAAATCAATGCTATTTGCGGTTTGAAACACAAATTAAAGTATCAATAAATATATATTTTTTGACTTTGAAAATATAAATTCTGTCAAATATAACAGTGAAGTATGGTCAGTAATTCAAAAAAAGTTTTAGTGTTAGTTTAATATTGTTCTAGAAAAGAATACTCACATTCCTCCTACTTGGTAGTTTCTTAAAAGTAACATTTCTAAAACGGATTTTATCACGGTCAACATTTCGTTTTAGAACTCGTATTTTCGCGGAAGAAGAACAATTACTTAGAGTGCCACTGTAGTAAATTGTTATGTCGCATCGATATCCTTAATAGATGACAAATGATTATCACTTATAAGGAGAGGTAGAAGTACATATATGCTTCTTGTGGATTATCTATGGTGCGCCAAATTCAAAGGATTTCTGTCAGGTTTTTTCAACAGATAGAATAATTCGAGAGGCAGGTACACACAACACAGCACACTTCACAAATCACGTGGTATTCTAATTCTACCTTGTGAAATTTTCGCATGACCAAACACGGTTTTTAGAAACGTCCAATACTACCATGCTTTGTTAGTCTAACCGCGCCACAAAATACTTTTTCAGACACACTCTAGTGGAACAAAGGAAGATTAGTTTTGACGTCAGAACACTGACATTTTGATTGCCGTGTTTTTAACGTTGGAAAATGCCTTATCGAGTACTTTCTACCGTGGTGCAACTCCCGTACACTTAAACCCAATTCCATATTAGTGGGGGAAAAGAGGAGCATTTATCCACGTGCACGTCATGATCCTCCCTGAGAGAGGGGTACCGGGTCCATCCCGCCAGGGTTTACTTTGATTACTGTGATTTACTTTGATTACTGTAACTGAACTTAAATTTTCGAAAACAGCAACTGGACCTGATTAATTTTAACCCAATATGTAAATAACAACGTTTTTAACTATTAATGAATTCGTCTAAAATCGAACTAATGTGAAAGTTGGTTTGTTTGGATGTTTGTAGGTCAATTACGCTGAACTCACTGAACGGATTTTGATGAAATTTGGTATACAGGCAAGGTATGGGCTGACTTAGGCGATAGAATGCTTATCCATAAAATACTCACGTGTGATAAATAAGGCATCTTGAAAACGCGGGCAAAGCCGCAGATAAAAATTAGTGTTTAGTAATGGCCACCATAAGGGATCTAGAAACAAATAAGCTGTGATATTCTTCACTTATTCACTGAATACTATTGAAATAATAATAGGTAGAAACAATTACATACCAATCTGTTTTTAAAAACGAGAACACCATAAGTTGTCATTAACTGCTTGTAATGAAGACAAGCTATTGTAGTTACTTTTCATGACATCTTTTAAATCACATTTGTGTAATTTACAAATCTATACTAATATATAAAGCTGAAGAGTTTGTCTGTATGTTTGTTTGTTTGTTTGTATGTTTGTTTGTTTGAACGCGCTAATCTCAGGAACTACTGGTCCGATTTGAAAAATTCTTTTTATGTTTGATAGTCCATTTGACGAGGAAGGCTTTAGGCTATTGGAAATAGAAATCCACGCGGTCGGAGTCGCGGGCGGCCGCTAGTTTATTATAATAATATGGGTCTGTTGTTTGCAAATTGAATTGGGATTTGCAGAAAAAATAGGCTAAGCTTATTTGTACAAGCAATTAGGTAGTACAAGCTTAAAGCTTAGTTTAGGCTAGTCAATTGGTGTGTTAGTCCAAGGAATTTATTAATATTTTTATTAAATATTATTTGGGTGGCAAACCATCAGTGATACCTCTGATGTCGCGGTTGACCATGGGTGGCGGTGAGCTCGTTTGCCGCCTCTGCCATAAAAAAGGATACATATTATTTAATTTGGTTTTTAACAAAGATGTTATCTTTTCAGATACGGGAACAACGGTGTCGACTCCTATCGCCTTCTTCAGGATGATTTCGCTCATCACATTACTCCTTCCGACTGTCTTAAGATAAATTGTTCCCTAGTTTATAGTTAGCTACAAATTACAGTTTTTTACCTTGTATATAATGCAAAAAATATATCAACCCGCACAGTGGGCACTTCACTTTAAGAATAATATAATATTAGGCCTATATAAAATTTTCTAACTGTGTTCTGCTGTTACTGAGCGAAAAATTGTAAACAAAAAGTATGAACAATGTATGTTTATTAAATAATTATATTGCAAACTAGTTGTTTATTATAATAAATGTTTAAAAAGTATGAATGTTTCTACTAGATATTGAAATGGGTGGGTCTGGCATTTTGACTGGTTGAATACCAGCTTTAAATACTTTAAAAATGTTAAGATAATAATGATAAGGTATTATAAATTTCTCATTGATTCAATCCGTTTATGTAATTATGTTTTGTTATTTTTTTTGTTTAGGACAGATAATAAAATTTATTCATCAAATTTTTGAGTACTTTGTGAACTTCAGTTTCAATTTACAATATTTACACTGGTAAACTAATGGCTTTGACTACAACGAGCCTATATTGAAGACCTGTTAAACTATGACTAGTTAAAAAAACGTATATTAAAAAAAAAACACCATTATGTTGTGCTATAGTAAGAGAGCCCACGACCAAAATTTTTGTCTCATAGCAATACGGCCAAAACCGCATCAAATCGATAGATACGATTATCCTGAACTCGAAAATACCAATATCAGACATTTTCCGCGTAGCGTTTGATCTGACCGAATTTTCAAAATTGTCAAAAATTTTACCGAACTGCATCATAGCAATATGTCTGATTTGCAGACTGTAGTTGAATGATAGTTCTGAGATACCGGAAACATATTTTTCAGACGTTAGTGGTGTAGCGCAAATCCGTAAAATCGGTTAAAAAAATTAAAAATGAGACAAAAAAATGTCTCATAGCAATACGTCTGATTTTTTTTTTTATTAGTAAATTTTGGTTATTTGATGCGAACAAAACAATTTTCAGACGGAAATGTGAACGCATTAAATTTTGAGACCGTTTTGAAAATGTTAACATATTTTACCGATCGGTATCATAGCAATATGTCTGAAAATTGTTGGACATGATAAAATAAGTTGTCCACATGTGCAAAAAATTTATATCAGACAAATTAAGTGTAGCACCTTCCCTACCTTGGGAGTATATGCTACACTTAAAGTGTCTGAAAACAGGTTTTTGGTAATCATGGCAGCAATACGAAAAGTTGAAAAAAAAATTTATCCGTATTGCTATGATACAGGTCGGCTAAATTTGTTGATATTTTCAAAAATGCGCTCAAGCTATATGCTACGCGCAAAATGTCTGAAAACAAACTTTTTCGTAATACAATTATAAAATCTATGAACATTTTCACTATCAGACGTATTGCTATAATACCGACTGTCTTTTTTTTTTGACACAGCAGAAATGGCCTCCCACGCAGTTGCTACACTTTCGACCGTTACTACACACCTAGTCGGGTTCAGAATCATACAATCTAACGATTTTATAGGGTTTTTGCCGTATTGCTATGAGACATGGTTTTGGTCGTGGGCTCTCGTACCACATTTTGTTGTATTACGGAAAATCACCATTAATAGGAATGGATCATTTACGAGATTTTTCTTGTTTTAATTCAAAATTAAATCATTTGTGAAGATGAAATTTTAGACCAATTGTAATTATAAGCGCTTATCATTTTAAATTTACTTTTTTTATACTTACTAATACTTAATATACTTTTTTTGGAAAAGAAAGTATATTACTCTCTCTATGTAAGTTACAAAGTAAATGCAACATGTTGATGTTATAATCTTAAGTAACAGTCATTATCGTAATAGTCATCGTTATTCCAACACTGCTACAAACCAAAAACAGCAATAGAAAACTTCAACTACATTTTCATTATTTGTTGTCAAAAACTTCATACAATTAAAGACTTACCACATATTTTGCGTCATACTATATTATGAATTGATGCTTAATTGAAATTTCCGCAAAAAATTAATTAGTTTGCGTTACTGGTTTTGTGACATAACACTTATTTCCTGTAATATTTATAGTTGCGATGAACCTAATGTAGGTATAAATTCTATTTTTACGAACACCGGAATTTCAACGCAGGAAATGGCATAACTAAAGCTCATAAATACTAACAGCTGATTTAGGAAGCAGTATGTAGAGTATGTTTTCATCACATGACGAATACATTATTTATCATTTCAGTTAACTAAGTATGCATTTGAAATAAAGTTCAAAGTTTTCCACAGACCACAAATAATAAACCTTTTTATTTACACAAAATTCTCCTGATGTTTTTTTTACAAATCTTTTCGGCAAATAGTTATACTTAAAGGTAATGAAAGAGCCTATCACAATTTGGAGATAAATGAATTCTTAATGAATGGACAAAATGAGGATCTCATTGAGTTTGGGGGGATGAAAGTAGGCCTGACGAGCAAAAGTGCGTCAGGAATCATTCATGTCATAAAATGAGAATATAATAAAAGATAGTCATGACGACCAAAATGATGAATAGGAATAGATTGCATTAAAGATGGAAAAAGTACAAAGCGAAGCGGGGTACTTCGTTGATACTGACATACTTCGAAATGCTCTAAAATAAGAGTGACAGCCACTTCTAGCAGCGATACACTACATTGACAGTCATCCTAATAAATCTTTATTAACGTGCTTTCTCACTTTTATTTTAGTGCGAATTTCGAAGAACAACGAGGGTAACTCGAATGTATTCAATCTATAGACAGACATGAACAGTGGGAACAACGCATGACGGTGATTACAAAATGTGAATATTGATTTTTATCGTTAAAAAGCCTGAAATTTAGATCACATTTTCATAACTGTAAATAGGAATCTCATTAAAGAAGTCAGTTGCTGTTACGTCAATGTTAATATGTAGGTAACATCAGTCGTATAAAAAAATAAAAAAAATATTGTTATTTTTGATTCACTGTCGTAAATGTTAATGTTATTTATTCCTGCGAATCGATTCATACCCTGTCAAAATATTTGTCAACGATTCAAGTAAAATATAACCTGGAGGAACCGCTCTAATAGGCGTCCTTGTTGACTGTCAGATTGTTCAACTAATACATAATTTCCCACGGGACGCGATGTGACCACGCGGGGAAGACGGGGCGGTACCTACTCTTAGGTTATTTTTAGTTCACACAATCTTAATTAACTTTAAGCATTCTGGGTACTTTTCCTTGAAACAGAGCTGTCTAATTTTAATTTCGAGTAATATGACAAAAGGTTATTAGGGCGGCAATTCTGCAATGGTGCAAAATACAAACACTTGATTATTGTTACTCCATTTTTTTTTCTTTTTTGTTTGGTTCATTGCGTCTGGATAGTTAAAAGATTCCTTTCGTCTTATTGCAAAAAATAGGATATTTTATTATACATGTAAGAAGGCTAGTAAGACAGAAGAACATCGATATACCTACTGCTCTATGCACTGATCTAGTTAAGACAATAGTTATCTGTAATAATGCAAGATAAAAAATATAGTCGATAACACTAATTCCCACACATCTAAAACATATTAAAATAAATTAAGATAAATGCTAGGTTGAGTAACAATCTCTAAAATAACTACTATGTAACATACACGTAAGATTTCTGCCAGCCTATTATGCAATTAAGTGTTATAAATCTTAATATATATCCTTTTAAAATGCCGTTGCTCAAACGTGTTGAATTTGGAAAACTACAGTATGCTTATATTGATTCTTTTATGTAACTATTTCGTAGTATCGAAATGTACCCCATCTGTAGGTATTTTTGAAGTGCCTGCAAAAAAGGGTTGCGATATTTTTCCCCTCTCTGTAGATCCAAGACCCAGATGTTTCTACGACTGAAGAATTCTTCTCTATATTTTCAATGTTAATACTTTGTAGTTGTGCCAACCCGAATTTATGTATTTCATTAAATGGAATACACGAATAAAAGTTTGTTTTATTTATAATTCTTTAGATAAAAATGGGTTCGTAACACAAAATTATCATACATTTTAATTCACAAGTGTTTGTTGTGATTTTTTTGTCAAATTGTTTACAAATTGATAAATATAGTTGAGTTGAATATGTTAAGAGTACCTACGGTCACTAAAAAAAATCTCAGCTGTCCGTCTATAACAAAAGGAAGTATCTACTTTGATGTAATTTTTAATCAGCGTGCTTGTTAAATAAGAGCTTATAAATAAATGAACAAGGCAAACAAGCGTTTAATTATACTTATTTATTGATCTTCTAAACTTTTAAATTTCATTTCATAAAAAGTTCAGGCTAGAGATAATTATAAAATGATAATAAATGCCTTGGACTGACACACCAATTGCCTAGCCCCAAACTAAGCTCGAAGCTTGTACTATGGATGCTAGGGAACGGATAGACATACTTAAATACTTTTATACAAATGCCGATGTTCATCACACAAACATTTGCCCCTAGCGGGACCCGCGACCCTTGGTTTCGTAGCCAGGGTCTCTGACCACTCGACCAATTAAACGCGAAAAATATACTATGCGTTTAATTATGACGCCCGTCATAATTAAACGCATAGTATATAAAAGAAGCAACTAAAAAACCAAGCACACTATTTTACTTTTACCATCGGCAATTTAGCCGCTTTTAAGCACTCAATTCAGTAAAACCACAAAATTCTGAACACCAAACGCGTTAGTTAAATTTAAATCCATTGAAACATATCTATTCCAAATTCATTCCGATGTAACATTTGTAACCTAAATTAATTCAATTGAACCAGATCTACTATCGGAAATATACATGATGTCCCACTTAACCTATACCAGCGAAAGTCTGCTGCTAGAGGACACCAATACCCATCGATTGGACCCCCATTATGATCATCGAAAAGTTATTCGCCCGCAGAGATGCGTTTTTTTTTTGTGTTATGTTCAGATTATTTTTTGTGGTTAGTATTGGCAAAAAAATATAGGTAAATAGTTAACAAAAAGTTGCAACCAGAACCACAAAAAATAAAATAAAATATGAAAATACTGCCTCCACGGTGTAGTGACGAGGGCGCTGTGCTCAAATCCTCGTAGGTCGTGGGTTCAAAGCCCGCGGGGATCACTTTTTTTCCAATTATTTAACATTACAACGGGACTAAACGCGATATTATTTTTATAAGTACCAGAGTACTTACTGCTTGATGTTTCGGCTGTGATGCTACAGCAGTGGTCACAAGCGAACTGAAATAAAAAATAAAAATAATATCGCGTTTAGTCCCGTTGTAATGTTAAATAATTGTAATGCAACGCGAAAGTTTATAGTTACACTTTTTTTCCAGTTTGGTTAGGAAATTGAAGTTTTGAATTACATGATTGTCCGATAAAATGATGATTCCGTGTTTCGAAAGACACGTTACACGGTAGTTCCTGACTCAATATATGATCCAAATGGTCTGGTTTCACTGGTAAGGGCTACGGAGGTCAGACGACAGTAGCTCCCTTGTAATAACCAGACCGGTCAATTCTGGATACCTGGTACCTTGGATTCCGAAACAATGGCCAAGAATGCAACCGGGACGCTAGGATAATGATGATGATAATGAAAATATTACAAAAAATCATATCTCCTTAACTTTAAACATTTCGCTGAACATACATCCAAAAGGGGGTTCAATCGATGATTTTGGTGTCCCCTAGCCTTACTTTCGCTGGTTTAGGTTAGGTGTGACATCCTGCAGACCATTAATCTTCACACAAGCATTACATTAGTTTAACATCGACAATGGGTTTGATAAATTGTACGACTAAACTAGGGTGACAAAAGCTAAATCATGAGCAGGTTTCTTTTGAATGATCTATTTCTAATTGATTGTAACAATTTATTCTTGAAAAATTGTTCTTTCGGTAAATGACGGACCCATTGCTCGTGGGTTGGAATCCAGTTGCACAAAAAATGTTTGTGCGATGAAAAGTAGATGGTAGCCCATAAATTCTTTTTAGTAAGTATGTACTATGAGGCAATAATGTGGTCTTAAAATTGTGTCTGCATAATTAAAGGTTATGAGTAAAATGTTAGCATATTGGTGATGTAACGAACCAGTTATGAGCCAAAATTATGTATGTAGATCAGCGTTTCCAATAACAGGTATCGGTTAATAGCATAGTCCTAGATTTATAGCTATACTAGCGGCCGCCCGCGACTCCGTCCGCGTGGATTTCGATTTCCAATACCCTATGTGTTATTCTGCTGTATAAGCTATATTGTGGTAAAGTTTCATTCAAATCCATTCAGTAGTTTTTACGTGAAAGAGTAACAAACATCCATACATCCATACATCCACACATACAAACTTTCGCCTTTATAATAGTAGTAGGATTATAGCTATACTAGTGGCCGCCCGCGACTCCGTCCGCGTGGATTTCGATTTCCAATGTCCTATGTGTTATTCTGATGTATAAGCTATATTGTGGAAAAGTTTCATTCAAATCCATTCAGTAGTTTTTACGTGAAAGAGTAACAAACATCCATACATCCATACATCCACACATCCATACATCCACACATACAAACTTTCGCCTTTATAATAGTAGTAGGATTAACCTATCACGTCTGTGCATTAAGTGTAGGAAAACACGGTACGGAAAGAAAGCGACCTAATTTACGTGGCTTAAGGAGACAATCGCTTTAAAACTGTCTCCTTTACGTTAAGTCGTGTTAATGATATTACTCACTTTTAAATGGGAGATGACACAATATGCCGAATTAACGTCGCGTAATTTTGTAAGAGATGGAGATGCCAACAACACCCGTAAACCCACTCGCGCTGCATCAATCATAATAATATGTAATAGATGCTGTGGCAAATATAATTTTGTATACAAAATTCATTGCCGCCAACTTCGGTCGCATAATTTCAGACTAGTGTGTGCTACACTAACAATGTTGATTTTCAACTATTTCGCGATATTTCTTACACACTTTGGAAGGTACGTGACGGACGTGGGTTGCCTCCAGGCGTTGGTTTATGCCGATAGTCATCAGTCTCGTCATCAGTTACCGCAGTGTGGTTAACGATAAAACAAGGAGCAACGCTGCTGCCCCGGACATGGTCAAGCTAAGATGCCACTATCGCGAGCGCGAGCTAACGCTTTCGTCGCGACTTATATCATAATCAAAGGAGTCAATCGTTTTTGTATGGAGAGTTAGGCCCACATAAAATTTAAGCGTTTATTTACGAAATGGGTATCAATTTATTCCTTATAATCTCCAGATTATAGTGGTAATATTACTTTTTCATATTTTAACCGGAATCGTTAGAAATAAGATGGGAAAATATATATTAACCTCATAAACTAATCTGTCTATTTGCTTTCCTGACTTTTAACGCCTGAACTGTAAATACTTACACATAAGGGCGATTTTCCATTACGTTTTTCCTACGTATCTGAAGTAAAAGCAATTTATTATGACTAGTGTCCGCCTGTGACTCTGTCCGCGTAGAATAAGGTTTTTGCAAAAATATGTAGTCTTAAACTATAGCTTAACATTTTTTAGTTTAAGCCTGGCTCGACTTATAGATAATCCAACGCAAAAATATTTTTTCAATTCGAACCAGCTGTTTCTGATAGTAGCGTGTTGAAACAAACAAACTACAGCTTTTTTAAATTATATAGTAAAACCATTAATGACAGTTGGCAGACTGAAGGTATCTGACATTTGTATTCAGTTTTTAAATAAAATCAAAATCCGGCAATAGACTAGCACTTGCGTTCCGTTATACGGATTTTTTTGTATTGTTTGTTCGTATTATTTTATTTCATTAATTAAATGATTAAAAGTCACTATCAATCACCGCCTTAGATAAAAATAGGCATGAAAACCGTTCCAAAAGTAAATTGCGTCTCCTTTATGTTCGATTTCAAGTGTTTCATTTTAATTCTATTGATAAAAACCTTTTTTCCTTCAGTTATCTGGATGTCAGCCATTGTTTACTAATCTTTGGACAGATATTTCACGGATATAATCAAAATAAGGCTTTTTATTTTGGTTTTCTGACTCCGGTTTCGTTTGAAATTCACTTCAATAGCAAAATTCATAAAAAAATATATACATTTTTTACATAGTTCTCTTGGTCTTAAACGTTACCGATTGTTGGTGGGCCCAAAAAAAACTGTGTCCTTTATCTATCAAAAGTATTGACGTGCAAAAGAATTTACTAAGTGAATCAAATTGCTGAATATTTTTTTTTCATTTCATTTCATCCTGCTTACAAAAATACTTCGTGAGCGGGAGATAATACATTTAGCAACAGCAATAGCTCGCGCTCGAATGGCATCTTGACTACACCGCAAGAAGAAATGGACTAGTAGTATCACAATTGTAGACCGAAAAAACATGGTACATAACAAATGGGAAAAATCATGAATTTTGATAATGAAAATAAGAAAGTTGAATATTTTAATCGTCAAGGAAGTGTTTGATTGAACGTGTTTGAGTGGAGAATAAGCATTTAGTCTCAACATCCATATTTTGAAAATTTTCAGAATTATTACAATGATGATTTCTCAATTCAAATAAAGTTTTACATTTCTCCAATTAAATGACTCGCTGGTGATTCAATAGAGCAGTTGAAAGCCGTAGAGATTTCCGTTCATTATCCCTATTGTAATAGATGGTTTAGCAGTACAATGATTTGGAGTCAATTAGAAGGAAGTAAAAATATTGATGTACGAGCAAGATTCCATTTTAAAACAGATTTTGTGATAATAACGTTAAGTATATTACTATTAAAGATTAGATAATATTTACGGGGAGTAACCTCCCGATAATTATTTCCTTTACCATTTCACATATTTGACACTTGAAAAGGTGACATAATTTTTCGTGATAATTAAAAAATAAATAACAAAGAAAAAATTTATTGCAAAGTGTACAAAACAATTGTAATTACTCAGGTGTATTTTTAAACTTGTGCGGAATGCACGAAAGTATAAAAGGTTGCGTACAAATTGTTGTACTCAGCTTGTAAATTGATGGTTTATCATTTAGCGGAACACGGTTAATTAGTAATTAATAATATGTGGAGATTATTATTAAATACGCTCATTAGGCAACACAACACATTAATTCTGCTAATTAGTCAAAGTCACTGTGTTACCTACACAGTGACTTTGACACACATTACAAGATATTTTCAGCTTTCCAATCGTAACAACTCTTTCCCTGTCTCTTCTGTCTCTCCTATCTGTCTTCATACAGTTAAATATTTTACACTTTAGCCATTTTCGTGATTATTTTAAGTTTGAAAGTACCTGAGCCAGTAAAAATTGGGTAAATTAACAATATGGGTCGGTCATATCGTTACCGAAGATCATACATATTATATTTTACACAAAAAATCTGACTGTTCTATGATCTTATATATAAAAATGGATCGCAAAATGTGTTGGTAAGCGCATAACTCAATAATGCCTGGACCAATTTAGTCAATATTTTTTTTGAATTGTTCTTTTATGTCCAGGGATGGTTTTAAGGCAAGAAAAATTTACGACTAAACTAAGGGACGGGACGACGGAACGCGGACCAAGTCGCGGGCGGAAGGCTAGTGTCTCATAATAATTGTTTTGAAACCACATTTCATATATAAATATGTAAAAATAAATTTTGGTTAGGAGAGGCCTATGCCAAGCAGTGGACTGCGATAGTGATGATGATGATGATGATGATGAATTTTGGTTTCGTAACAGTAACTTATGAAACTTTACGTAATAATTGTATAAGTAATAGTATTTTTTGTACTGACTGTTTGCATAAAGTTTGTTTACTACACCGATCAATCAATAGTCGATCGAGGGCACCGATCAATCCCAAAATCGATTAGACAACATCGATTTATGATTTCTGCCATACTATTAGATCGATTAAGCTTTAATCGACATCAATATCAAAAATTAATCAAAATATACTTTATTTATGTAGGCTGCAGTGTGAAACTTATAAATCGTCAATGATATCGCAATAGAATGAATCTACCACCGACTTCGGAACGCAATCATCTACCGAGAAGAAGCCATCGCCAAAAATTTCAATAATTCTCAATACATTATTTTTTTACGTACTTTAACCAAGTCTTACAGTTCCTAAGGCATATTAAAATCGATCGATATGGCCCCGATCGTCGATTGATCGATTGCTGTAGTTACACCCTTAGAGTTGATAAATCAGTCCATTGAAACCTATATAGTACAGGGTTCACCCGTATGTCGTAAAACAATTTATGCTTCTTTTATTTGGCTGTTGCAGTTATTTTCATATTAACCTACATACTTGTTGGATGGTTGAATTCTTTTAAAATGAACTTCTTTAGAACACACTGGGTGTTTGAAAATGAAAACAAAAACATTATTATATTGACAAGTTGACAGCTCACAGTACATATTATGTGGGTACGACACCGACATTGAATACCTACTCTTTTGGCTAAGAGAACAAGAATCATGCAACAGGCAGTGTAAATTAAGTAATCTGAACAAAATGTAAATTCGTATTTACTGACAGACAATTTTATTATCAGGTTAAAAAACACAACAAATTTTAAAGCAGTCATTTTAAAATATAATAGGTGTTATAGTTAACTTCAAAACGTACGTATGTTTGCATTACGACAGGCCTGTTGGTCTAGTGGGTAGGTCGCGGGTTCGAATCCCGCTAGGGGCAAATGTTTGTATGATGAACATCGGCAATTGTAAAAGTTATAGAAATAAAAAGGTGATGTGTGATTGACAAATGTATTTAGGTATGTCTATCCGTTCCCTAACTATAGTACAAACCTCGAGCTTATTTTGAGGCTAGGCAATTGGTGTGTTAGTCGAATGGTTTTTCTATTATTTATTATTTAATTGTTTTAGAATTCGAAAATCCATTTGCAATATATGAAACCAGTCTCGAATTCAGCTCGATACCACCTAATCATGGTACAATATAATTAAGTTTGGTAATTGCTCTGCATATTTTCATGGAACTATCGGTACTCATAACCCGTTACAAATTAACAAAATAACACGCAACTGTGGCAATTTTGGCCTGCATATGCATATATTTCACGCTATTAACCACGATAGCTGTTTTGAATATTGCACTACATTTACCTGAATTGTATGCAATGTTGTTTTGTTTTGGTTCACTGTGTCCGAAAAGTGTTTGAGCATATGTCAAAAAGTTCTTCAGATAAGAATTTATTAATTAATTATTTATCAAAATTATCATCAGTATGTTGTACTCTATGTATAAAAAACATATTTGGCGGAAAAAAAACTAGTGTGGTTCTACATTTGTGTCAACGTCAACAGCTTGTGAAATAACGTACCTACTATACTACGTACTCGATACTAACTTATCTGGGCCAATAATATTGCGCAAGATGCAATTAAACTTTTAGAGAAAAAAAATTTTGCTTCATCCATGCTTATCAGCAGAAATTACAATAGATGTATAATTTTGTCAGGCCCGTTTGTCTATTGGTCTGGTGGTCTAGCCAAGATGCCACTTTTGCGAGCGCGAACTATCGCTTCATATGTATCCATCCTGCTCACATCGCCCGATACTTCGTTTGCGGGATGGAGATATACATAAGTGGCTAGACCACCAGGTCGCCTACCAGGCGGCTTGGTGACCAAGTAATTTGCTAGATACGGGGTTATTTTTTCTCGCATTTTTAAGCACGACGATGTCATGTTCTTTCAATTTGCTGACATACCGCAACTGAGTCATCATCATCCAAGCGGTTCACCCCGTTGCATTCTCGCCAATCGCCTCGGAGCCCAGGCCACGCTATGACTTTGACCCTAAATTGAGAAGCCTGATTATTACATTGGAGCGACTGTCGTCTGATCTCCGCAATTCACACAAGGGAAACCAGATCATTTGCACCATAGCCGTGACCAACGGCCTGCCATCATTCTTATCGGATAATCAGATTTACGCCTACAATGTCCTAACCAAACTGGGAAAACCTACACAAAGTGGTGTTCCACGCGGATTTCGAACCCACGACCATTTAGGTTTTCAAGCCCAGTCATCTAAATACAACACCACGAAGGAAATTACTGAAACTGAGTATTTTCCTGAATAGACAAACTTAATCACGGTTTTTGTTGCCACCCAAGTGTGGTAGAAAGTTTTTTTTGTTTCTTGCAACTTTCTAGCCACTGCGTTCCGAAAAGAGGTTTAAATATAGTTAACATTTAAAATGAGTTGGCTAGTAGGGATGGAATACCGCTGACAATGATAAAACATTGCTTCCCAGAATAAATTTAATGTGACAAATATAGTGCAACAATATAAATGTAACTGGAAACAGACTTTGTTTAAAGAGATATACTGACATTTAACCTTGCCGGATTACTTGACATGCCTCAATACGCACGCTTAAAAAAAGAACTACAAAAACACGTTTACTCGTAGTTACGAAAAATAAATTTTTTTTTGTATGTTGACAAAATGTTCACATGGATTGGTTATTTCACAAGTTTTTCATTTATGTTATAGGGAGGCAAACGAGCCAGAGGGTCACCTGATGGTAAGTGATCACAGCTACCCATGGAAATCAACAACCGCACAAGGGTCGGAGATGCGTTGTCTGCTTTTAAACCCCATACCTTCCCCAACTGAGCTTCGTTTATCAAATGAACTCCATTTTTCAATCTCCCTGGGTCTACTTATTGTTAGCAAACGAGGCAGATATTTTAGCCCATTCGGTTTCGGACAGGTGATTGCATTCGCCTGACCAGAACTCGAAGCCTTTTCGTTTACCGTAACTTGGATAGTGATATCTCTTTCCCTCTATTTACAAAAACGGTTGAGTGACAAGAATAGAACATAGTTCAGATAAATCCACCTCTGAATAGGAAGAGAACGAATGATTGTGTGCTCGTGGACTGAATTCAAAATTAAATTTTGTTTATGCGGACAATCGAAGCATGAAATAATCATTGCAAATCTGAATTGAATCAGACGAGAATGATATAACTTGTTAGCTTGTTGTTAGTTATTATGAAAATGAATATTAGTCAATTCAATAACGAACTTTAGTCAATTCAATTTGATGGTTGGATTCAGTTTGATGGTTTGGTATACGTAATGGTTAATGAATAGACTGTTACACCAAGATCATTCGAGTTCAAGCACACACATACATTGTATAACTGTAGTGTTTTGCCCTAAGGTTGGTAGAGAATGCCATGAGGCATTAAGTCCACCTTTTGTACAAATTTTATTGCGTGCAATTAAGTTTAAATATTAAATATCTAGTTTACTGATACCCATCCACAAAGAGAGCGAGTGAGAAAATTATGTTATTTGTTTTAACATTTGTAACACAATAAAACGAAAAGTGTTTAAATTTATACTAATAAAAATACCGGTGATTTTTCAAACAACGATCCAATTTCCTTTTAGGTGATATGGCATAATTTGATGTGCGTGTGCAATGGGTGAGCCCCCTTTAAAAATGAAAAAAAATGTATTCACCATTTAGTAAAAGTTCTAAAACAATTTGTAAAAACAAACTTGCAATTTGTAAAACGATAGAAACAGAAATATTCGGTAAAATGTTGGCTCACCCAGTCCTCACCATGTGTCAGATGTATCTCCGCATGTGATGACTTTACAAATACCAGCAGTGTACCATATTTTAGTAAAAATCTATTATAGTATATCTAAGAAATTTTAGTGCCCCAAGATGTGTAATAAAAAAATTACAAATGATTTACTCGGCTCACCCGATCCACACGTTTCTAAAAGGGCCAATTATTTACCGAACAAGCAATTTAATCAGTTTTATAACTGTTCTTGGTTTAGTAAACATTGAATATGAATTTGTAAAACTTAAAACAAACCATTACAACTATCCGTTCTTACGAAAAAACGCGTATTTTAATATAAATAAAAAGTTAGGCTTGTAGAATATGGAAACAAGAAATAATAAAATAAATACTAATAAACAAAAAAATCAACCTCCGAAAAAACTGAAAAGCATAAAATAATACATCCAAATAATTTAGGTCGGCACACGTCGTTTGGCAAATTTTTGTACAATATTTGACAAATACTTGAACATGGTAAAAACTACAAACTCCTTCATGGTTATTTCTGTCCATATTATATTTCTAACGAAATAGGAGTTTGATTATTTTCTAACGTGTAGACACCCTACTCTATAGAGTTTCATACAAACAATGAATTACGTATATCTCCTAAAGTACATAAAAATCTCAAAATGTTTTTACGTGATCATTTAGTAAAAATTTTTACTAAAACTTGATATATTTACTTTCTCTGTAACGTATAATTAAAAAAAGATATGAACGTTTTTCACTTTGCGAAAATGAGAGGATTGGGTGAGCACCGTGACGTGCAAGACATTCATAACCATGATTTTGGTAAAGCTTAACTCAGAAGTCTGGCGTGTACGAGTAGAACCCTGTTGGTGGTTTCAACTATCACGACTAATTTGCATTACTTTGTAAGTTGCCTCCAGTAGTTTGTAGTGCACATATTTTACGTCAGATCTTTGCCAAACTTAAGTCCATTGAGTAAGTTAATCTCAAGACGATGCTTGTGCTTTTTCTTTCCATTTAGGACTTTATTATTGCTAAGACACCATTCGATCGAGACTAAACGCGATATCATAGTTACTACGCAATAAGGTACTTATAAAAAAACATATCACATTCAGTCCTGTTCTAATGTTATCTGATTATAATCATAATGCAACGTGAATTTTGATTTCCAATAGTCTGAACCCGTTAATTTCGTCCGTTATTCCGTCCGTTAATTTCGTTAATCCTCGTCAAATGGACTATCTAACACAAAAATATTTTTTCAAATCGGGCCAGTAGTTCCTGAGTTTATCGCGTTCAAACAAACAAACATACAAACAAACTCTTCAGCTTTATATATTAGTATAGATGTAGCTTCTCATATTTTTTTGGAATATTTTTCTGTCAATACTAATGGAACGAAGGCACACGTTTGCCGATGACAGTTGCAATGCCAAACAATAGAAAAAATACTACGAGATCTGAAACTGGTCGGCCGGATCCCTGTTAGCTCTCGTTCTAGCGGATTTAGCCCTCAATATCAATTTTAAAAATCCCGCAGACTAGCACACGAATTACTAAGATTTAAACTTGTACTATGGATCACGAAAAATAGGTAGACATAGTTAACTCAAAATTTAAATGATCATCAACAACTCTTGTACGAATACCGATGATCAGCACACCATTGTAGGGTATTCGAACCCATGTCCTTCAGATTTTACTAGCGGTCCGGTACGTGCTTCGCTACAAGTGGTAAATGAATAACCACTTGCCCGATTTTGGGCAAACTTCGCATAATCATCTACTTATTAGTCCGAACAAACCCTGAAGCGCCCGTTTTTGAGTTCCAAAGTGACAATGAACAATTTACCTCCTTATTTTTAAGATTAAGGTGACGTGATTTCTTAATCACTAGATCAGCGAGCCTGTCACGAGTAGCGTCACTTTACTTAGTAATAACATTTTACGTCGCCATTTGAACTGAACTAAAGATGATTTCGAGCAGCGTTACGAACAACAAGAATCGTGTGGCACCCAGCAAATGTCGATACCGGCAGAAAACTTCGGCACTAAACGCCACCTGTTGTCCGCTTGGGCACTGCCAGTAATTACCGTTTAATCCGCCGGTGCGGGGTGGCACTGTGTATTTAGTGTCATAATAAATCTCACCCAGTCCAACTTGGAGATAAAATTGAGTTGAGAATTATAGGGGTTTACCGGACAGGTTAGCAAGTGCAGACTATGCCTACTCAATAGTACCTACTCATGTTTATGACATTGACATGAAAGTATTTTATCATTTGTGTAGGTAATTATATTTTTTTAAGAGCTCGATGGCGCATTGGTTAGCGCACTTGGCCTGCGGTTGTTAAAGTTTAGCAACGTTCGCATATCCCAGTCATCTGATGGGTAACCGAAAAAAATCATATCGAGCTTCTCCATGCTCCGGAACGCACGTTAAGCCGTTGGTCCTGCGCCTGATCTCTCTACGGTCGTGTCAGATTACTGTCCAACCTAATTGTGAGAGTGAAGGAATAGGCAGTTCACCTGTGCTTGCGCACTCACTTGTGCTGTGCACTATAATACCTATATATCCTGCGTACCTGGCTGATCGTAAGATCGGCCGCTATGGCCGAATACGGCCGGAGGGGTATTATAGTGTTTATTATTAAAGTTAATTTGAGGTGTTGCCTAATTATAGAAAAAAAATATACATGGAAGGGCACTCAAATCACAAAATATGAACCATTTTCTTACCCCTTGGACTTTGGATGAAGTGAAGGTATTATGTTCGTTTACAACTCGATAGGTTTAAGAACTAAGATTGAGAGGTGTTTTTCACACCTACACGGACTGATTGGGAAGTACAACCAAAAATGTCGTCTGACACTGTCATTGAACAATGCAACAAATATGACATTTCAGGCTGCGATCGCCATGACCCACTTTGTTCAGATACAAGCCACATCTAAAAATAATAAAAGATCGTATGCAAGATTTCCGTGTATTTTCCACTGTTCATGCTGTATACGGTCCAAGCTTTTTATTTTTTTATGCATAGAAAGCGGCTGCAACGAAATGTTTAGAAATTTAGAATGGTAAACACATTTCAAATGAATACGTGGTTCCTTGTTTATTTCATTAGACTTTTTCAGTTCAGTGAGATTATTCGTATGTATGTGAAGCATTTAGCATAAAGATCCTCAATTATGCGCTTAGTGCGCATAATTGAGGATCTTTAAGCTTACTGAGTTTTAGAAAATATCGGTAAAAATATTGCAAATGTTACCGATAGTTCTGTCAGATTAATTTTTCATCAATAATTTTTTTTTTTGGTTTTTGTAAAGAAGTAGGTACCTACTTTATCTTTGATGAGCAAAACTTGAACATTTTGTTACAAAGACTTGTTTTTTAGCAAAATATATTCCTTTAGGAAAAGCATCAGCATTGAAACATTATCCATACGTAACAAGCATAGGGAATGAGGCATTCTATAATATTCACGTAGCTAGCAGATGATACCATCTTTCAATATCAATGTAGGCAAAACTCGTTACAGATAAAAGAAAAGGGAACGCCACAAGGCAAGGCGGGAAAGGCTGAATCCTTTATGTATGATGAGAGATCCCATGTTAAGAGCGTCGTAAATAACGCAACGAGGTATAGCATCACACGTCATTGTTAGTGAAAGTTATCTCGATGACAGCAGTAAAGTAACTAAGCCAACAGTATCAGTCTTCCCTCCAATCTTGTTAGCTGTATCCACAGAGATACTTTTACGACCCGCACCATATCGTTGAGATTGCAAACACAGAGGAATCAGTGTCCACTGATGCGTATTTTCCAGGTCATTTATTTGCCTAATTCAGCATTTCCCAGTAACACTTTGATCGGCGTATATTGGTGTATTCAATCAGCGAACACGAGTGCTAATGAAAAGGTCGCAGTAAAAAAATCGTGTTATTATAAAAGGCTTTGTATATTTTGAAAGGACGCAGACTATGTTTAGCTTTTTATTGCTGTTAAATATTTTTATACATTCAATGCTGAATATGATCTATGTTAATTCTGATTTTGCAACAGATTAAGGTAAAATACACCTTTGTTTTTGTTTTGTTATATTACAAGATAATTAAAAACACGTCATGTTTATAATTATTTTAACCAAATTCTGTCAAAATGTATCATTTACCGCTACCCCATTATAATCGTGTATCTGGGGGCACGGTAGTGCCCCCGCCAAGTCGAGCGCGAAGCAAACACTGCCGTACCATCCTTTACTGGAGCCATTTCGCCGCATTTTCAGGCCCTTATGTTTCTACAATAAGAAGTGAACTCTCACCAAAAACATTCTATAAAAAAACTAGGCAAGTCTCGATGGAGCTGCTTGGTCATCACTAAAAAGCAATGAAATCTAGTCGACAGCGTGCTAAGTCTAAGGTTCTCAAGGGTACAAAACCAGTATCAAGCCAAATTTTCACTTGTTATTCAATCAACGTTGTCTAATTGGCAATTTTTCATCGGCAATGGGTAGCAGTTCTGGCGACAGATTGGTATAATATTGTCACGGAGCACCTGGTTCTGTGGCCTTGTGTTCCCTTCAACGGCCAAGTCACACAACACTAACTAAAATGAAGAAATCACAGTAAGGGACTTGGCATGATTTTGTCTAAAATTCATTACTTTTTATAGATGAGCAAACAGTTCCATCGAGACTTGGCTAGTTTTTTTACAGAATGTTTTTGGTGGAATCATTATAAACTGAGACATCGAATAATTTACCCACCTTGATCAAGGAGCTCGTAATTTTTACTGTTTTTTTTTTCCTAATATGCATGGGGATTTTTCGTTGAATCAAACTGCAACAGATTCTAGCAACTCTATAACAGTGAATGTTTCTTTGAAAACCTTTTTACAAATCTGACTTTTGCTTTACTAGAAATATCTCAAAATACTAAATGAATGAATATTGGACCATTTGGTCCTATCTGATCTTATGGTAGTTACGACGCACTATCTATTTTTCAATCAATTAGCTTTCATCTTTATATATTATATATATTATTGTTAAAGAAAAGTATTTTATCTAAAGAGGCCTTTCCTGGACACCGCGTGAGCGCGTTTTTAATTTTTTTTCCTCACTTGATTGGCACGTTAACAAAAATGGCAAAATCGGAAAACTTTAATCGGCTTGTAATTAAAAAGGTACAGTACCCGCGACGTTCTGAGCAAACAAAAAACAACTAAGCCACTAATTTAACAAAGTGGAACTGAGTCCCGCTGAGAGTCTTAAGTAATTTGTCTTGTGCAAAATAAATAATGCAACAGTACCGGTCTACCCTTAATAACTGCGTCGGTAAGGAAACTATTCCGCCTTTATATAAACATGGAAAATAAAGAATTTTTCAGACATTATGATAAAATTTTAAAGAGATATCTGGTCTAGTGGTCACATACCCTGGCTACAAAACGAAGGGTCGCGGGTTCGAATCGCGCTAGGGGCAAATGTTTGTGTGATGACCATCGGCATTTGTACTCGAGTATGGATGTTTATATAATTATTTAAGTATGTCTATCCGTTTCCTAGCATCCATAGTACAAGCTTCGGGCGTAGTTTGAGGCTAGGCAATTGGTGTGTTAGTCCAAGGCATTTAAGTTGGTTACATAAAAGTAGCTTCAAGCTTAGTATGGTGATTGGCAGTGAACTGGTGTGTCCAAGAAATTTATTTCTTCTTCAGTCTATCGACGGGAGTTTGTACAGAAGATTATATTATTAGCGATCTAGTGTTAATACACACTAATTTCTCTCAGTATATTTTAAATCAATGTTCTTTTTTTGATAGAAGTTAAGTGTTTGATTACAGTAATGCATTGTTAAAAAGCTAATTAAACATTTCCTCAAGAACAAAATTAAACGTTTTGGCAACGAAAGCATTAGAGAATGCTTTTAAAACGGCGCTCTTTGAAGCTTGGACGCGGTATGTGAGCAGAAATTCTAATAAAGGCCCTGAAGGAGATGGAGATGAGGGCAAACGGCGTACTATCCCAAGAATGCGCGTCTGAAGATTGGTAACGAAGCAATGCTGCTGACCGTCGCAGATTAAAATACTTGGAAACGTGTTAAACACAACAACCGTATTCACTATGTATCTTGATTGCCTAGCTATGTCGGTATAAGGCCAAATTACTTTGTGAAATTGTGACTTCAGTCCTTTAATATCGAGAAGATTAAAATTTATCGAATGACTACATGTTGGTAAAATAAAAATTGAATTAGTTTTTTTATGTTATGAGGAGGCACACGAACAAGAGGGTCACCTGATGGTAAGTGATCACCGCTGCCCGATGCCTTGTGCGGTTGATGATGTCCAATGTCCATACATTGGACATCATCAACTGCCCAAGGGTCGCAGTTACCTGCCTTAAAGACCCCATACCCTCCCCAACTGAGCTCTGGCGACCGTACTCATCAGCAGAAACATAGCATTGAATTTTTCAAATACAGTTACAGTGTTTCGGCTGGTGTTCTAGAAAACGTAGTAAAAAATGGCTGACAGGAAAGCAATCTATTTAGAAAGAAAATTATGGGTTTATGGTATGTATGTATTTTATTTGATCGATACATTTTATAAATATTTCTGGTTGCATATTGACAAATTTCCTCACTGCTCCGAAACAGAGCTGAAAAGCAAAACAGGCATCATAATAATTATGTACATTAGTAAAAAACTTCTCCCATCAACCCACGTCAACTTCTCACTAGTCATTTCGTTCCGGAAACTAAACAAAAAACTAACGACATAGCGAACAAGCCACTTGGAGCCGGTCCAGAGCGCTACTTTTGAATGCCAAAACAGATTTTTTCTAAATATTCATACCGAGTGCCCATTTTCTTGCCCCGGCTCGCCCCAGAATCAGTAGCTCATAAATACAAATAAAATACTCGGGCACGTACTTAAAGTAATGTTTCTAAAGCTGCAGAGGGCCGCAACGCTAGATACTCGTAGAAGTTTAGCAAATATCAGCCGAGTTCTGTAAACTTCTTTAAAGCTAAGCTTGTGAAGATACGTTGGAATTTTTAGTTTAGAAACACACTGGGTTGAAAAAACGCCCTATAAATTTGGCATGACTACGCCTGCAATGTATTTTTAATGGAAGATGACACACTACGCCAAAATTTAGCCGCTTAAGTTTGTATAAATAATGCACTGCCACCTATCTTTGGTCGCGTGATTTCAGCTAAGTGTGTTCCTATAAATAGAATGAACATTCTAAACCATTATTGTTTTATTGTGTTACCCGAAATAATTGTGGTTCAGAACATAGTATGATAAACAAACATCGTTCCGTTTAAACTCAATATACGAATGAAGAATAAAGGAATGTAATAATCTATGTTAGGTTATATAATAAATCTAAAGAGCTAGTTTGTTTGAACGCGCTTATATCAGAAACTACTGGTACGAATTGATTTTGTGTTGGATTGTTCATTTATCGAAGAAGGTTTGAGCTATAACAATGCGCAAACCAAAATACACACCAACGTAGTCGCGGGTGGCCGCTAGTATAATAATAAAAGTTACACAAACAACAGCATTCCTATTCATTGTACATTTAAGTGCGAATGTACTCGGTTCAGTTGTTACTCAACTTTGAATTTGACAATTGTCAAACAAAATTGAAAATTGGTTCGTCTAATGTTTCTTATAGGAATTATATAAAAACACCTACATTAGTTGTTTTATATAATTGTTACTATAAAGTTACGTTTATGTCTAAATCTAATTAAAAATACTACACACGTGAGACAAAGTTCATTTGTTTTGTATGTAAATTAGAGCACGTAGTCTGGCTAATGAAAATTTGTAACTTTGCCCAGTTCCATATAAAGGGCATTAAATAAGAAAAAATACTCAGTGTGCTGTCAAAGAAGTGCGATTCTAGTTCGATGATGTTTTGAAAGTGACTCCGTTCAATACACCAAGAGTCGTGGGTTTGAATCACAACTAAGTGCAAACATTTTGTATGCATGGCTTCATAAGGCTGGGAAGTCTTTCATTGGACTTAGTATTAAAATATTTGATTAACTTCCAGAAGGTGTTAATGAAATTTCCTAAACAAAAATTTAAGTTGTTTATTAAATCAGCCGTGATAAAGAAAGGTTATTGTAAAATAGAAGATTATAGTCCAATCATTATAGTAAGTTCACCTCGGAATTCGAGATACCCAGCTGTAAGTGTGTAAATACTGTAAATCGGGTGTCAATATACGTACAAGTACATATTTACAGACTTCCAGCTGGGTATCTCGAATTCCGAGATTGTTACCTAAATTAAGCTAAAATGACTGGACTATTATTTTAATGTCAAATATGTGCATGGACATGTTAATTTGCGCAGACGCTCTTTATTAGAATTTTTGACATAATTGTAATATTTAAATTTACTTTACAAAAAAACCTTTATGATTAGTTTCCTCCGGTGTCTTGTCTCAGCAGGCCATTCACGTCGAGGCGCTGGTAGGGCAAAAAAGTTATGACTTGCAAAAAATAACTACGTGAATCAAATTGCTGAATAAATTATTTTCATTTCATAAAAATGACTTTTTGTAATAGTATGGGTTTTAATTTTCTTCTTCTTGTTCTTATTTATATTCTTCAGATTAGAAGGTTGGCTTTCAGCTATCCAAAATCCACCCAATTCTTTGCGAGCCGAAACAGCTGTTATCGATACAACAGTTTAATACAGCGAGCGTAGTATTGGATATTCGTAACAAAAGTGCTTAACATTAATATTATTTAACGGGACTAAACGCGATATTAATAATTAATTATGTAGTATAATAATTGAGGTCCGCTTGCGACCACGGTTGTTGTAACGCAACCGAAACGTCAAGCAGTAAGTAGTAGGTATACATATACTTACTACATTATTAATATCGCGTTTAGTCCTGTTAAATAATATTAAAAAACGCTTTAGCTTACTACAAAGTCAGATTCTGGTACGAGTATGTAGTGTTGGTAGATATTAACTAATTATGTAAGATGATTTCGTTTCTTCTGACATCTGAAACACTATTGACTACACTGTATTTGACCTAGGTACCTACTCTCCTTGGCAAGATCAATGTATGTGATGTATTGGATACCGACTGACTTTCATTGGTCGAATAATTCGTAGTATTACATACTATTTGAATAAAACTATACAAATAGTCTCTGCTTTTGCCACTATTATATTTCAAAAAGTTATATGTAGACCTGGGGTATACTGTAGAAATAATATAATAATATACTATTGTATTACTTCGACATGACAAGAGGCATAGTCGAATACACATTAACAATAGGATATATCCCGCTCAAACTCGATTAATATTACAGTCGTCCGTTCCAGATAATCGAACAATTCTATAGTATTATGCTTTAAAACGGTTGCCAAAAGGGACTGCAAGTCATATCATGGATAACGGAAACAAAATATTTAAATAAAAATAAATATTACACAACATCACATACATTTGATTGATCTGACTCCATTTTAAGTAGCTTAAGCACTTGTGTTACAGACAATAGAATCAACATCTTGACCATTAACCCAAGCGGGGTCGACAATATTATGTAATTAATTATGACGAAAGTACTATGTATCTGCACAATTTGATATAATGTTAATAACTAGAATCAGTAAAGTTGTAATCGCATTTGGTGTATTTGACATATGTCTTTATCTTGCACCTGTTATATGTAAAGTACTGCTTTTTAAAAAGCAGTATCATAAACAGTAAACAGATATTAGGATGCATATTTACCTAAAGTTAAGGCCTTGATTTTAGTATGGAGAGCGCTTTTGAATTCCTATATTATTGTTTTAAATTATTCACACTATCTGTTGTTTCTCATTAAATTGAATACATTTATAATTTGATGGAAAGCTTAAAATTAACTTCCAGTAAACAGAAATAAATGATTTATAATTTCCAGAGATATTTTCTTTCTCATAAATACCACCATATTAATTCCATCGTTTCGTCACCATGTAACAGAATAGTTTCGGATTCCCGAAAATTCCGTAATCCCAGGATTTGAATAAAAAAAAAATTTAGAACCCGCCTTCATTTAATTTTAGCAAAAATCGGCCAAGTCCGAGTCGGACTCGCGCACTGAGGGTTCCGAACAAATTCTATTTTTGACGTACTAAAAAAACTACTAACTAGATTTCCTTCAAATCAATTTTCGTTGACAGTTTTTATGGTAATGTATATTGTATTTTTATTTTGTATCTATTTAAGAAGTTAGAGGGGGGGGGGGTGACACTTTTTTCCACTTTGAAATGGTCTCTAACGCAAATTATTCACTTTAGAAAAAAATTATATTAGAAACCCCAATCATTAAATTTTTTAAAGACCTATTCATAGAGATAGAGATACCCCATGACGTACATGTTCAGTGAAAAAAAATATTTCCAGTTTTAGTTCTATGGGGACCCCCCATTTTTTTTGTTTTCTTGTGTAAATCTTGTTGCGGTTCACAGAATACATTTACTTATAGTTTCGGAAAAAAGTGGCTGTGACAGACTGGCGGACAGACAGACACAGACAGACATGACGAATCTATAAGGGTTCCGTTTTTTGCCATTCGACTACGGAACCCTAAAAATGAACTTTAGGTAGGTAAATATGCATCCGAATAGCCAATCATGAATCTTTATTTTCTCTCGATTCCGTAAGTGGTCGTAACCAACATGTTTGTAAAGGTAACTCTCATACATTGTTTCTTTATATAGCTCAGTTGGGAACCTCGCAGCACAGTACTTTCTTGTTGAGTAATTATCGTAACAGTTTTATTTTTTATGTAATAGGGAGGCAAACGAACAATTTGGTCACATGGGTTTGGACAGGTCTGGAGGGGAGTACTGGGAATATTGGATTATTTCGGGCTCCTCAAGTTTTTCAACTACGGCTACGGCAATCATATTTATCATAAAAATAACATGTTATTTTCACTTTTACCTAAAGTGAGAAATTATTTCGTTATTTTTGAAAAGTTCTCGCAAAAATCATAGATTTTTTTAAAAATCCGAACGAAACAATTTTAAAGCCCCAGGCTTTTCACTATAAGCAAAGGAGTTCTATCTTTGAACCGTTTGCTCAACGTAACAACTTGGAAGTAAATGAGCTCAAATTTATCACAGCGCAATGCTTTTATTACTTCCTTCTCAGGATGTTAAAAATATATTATTATTCACTCAGTCTAGAAAAAATAAACCTTCTTACTATTTTCGTTGTAATTAATTAATTTACTCCAACTGATAACAAGATGAAACATTATTTTAAATGACACATTTCATGTTAAAAAATAAGATTTTTTTTTGAAAAGTATTCTTACTTAACAACCTTATACTCAATTTCATGAAATGTGTGCAAGGGGATCATAAAAAAAGATCTGAAAGGTTTCTCACGGGTACGTAAATTACTATATATACCCACGTAGAAGTAAAAAATAAGTAAAAAATTTTCAAAAGTACATAAAAATATGTTAAATGAATGAGAAGTGGAGCACAAATAACCTGATAAACTCAAAAGAGAAAGTTTGTTTCAAATAATTTGTAGGCCGCAATTAATACTTCCAGTTTAATTAGTTACTTCTAAGTATAAAACATGCTTTAAATTTTTGTTTCGTCAATGGTATTAAAAATCTCAAAAACAACACCCACACTATTAAGGTATCACTGCTCCGTAGGCCTGCGTCGTAGGTATAGAGTGGGAATCGATAGCAAAATCTATGCGTCAACTTGGAGGGAAAAGGGCGGATAATTAAGTGTTTTTTTATCTTTGAATTTATATAAGTACCACTAGCTTTATATATCTTCCTGGAATGATTTGTACATGTTTTTAAAACACAATCCGGCATTTTATCGATTATAAAAAAAGTACAATAGACGGCCACTGTATGGCCAACAGTGCGTACATAACAAAATATTTCTTCGAAATGGCTACTCTATACGTAGCGAATGAATGAGTAATACCGCAATGACCCACACAGGCAATGAATAATATCAAGTTTAATGCAACCCTTTTGTTATAACGCCGCGTTGGTGACTCACATAATTGAATGTATGACAATTGTGATATGTCCCCAAGCTTAAC
Source organism: Nomophila noctuella (assembly GCA_958496325.1). Lineage (NCBI taxonomy): Eukaryota > Metazoa > Arthropoda > Insecta > Lepidoptera > Crambidae > Nomophila > Nomophila noctuella. Next base: position 4,140,978 of record OY292490.1, on the reverse strand, counting down.
TGATGCAGCTGCAAACACACAAGTCCCAATTAAAATTTAATCTCACAAAGCAATCTCACAAATCAAATACAAAGCTCATCGAATGACAACGCACACGTATTTCGTGAGCGCTGCGGAAGTCGATCTATGCCAGGGAAAAGACGCGCTCTCCCGACTGTGTGGCGCCACAACTAGGGTTAACAACAATTTTTTTACAAAAAGGGGATTTTTAAGAAAAAGTTGTACTATTAAACAATAGTTCATTTCGGACAACATGAATCCTTTTCGATTAGTTAAAAAATACTATAACAAATATGTTAGTAGTACTTAACCTATTCATTACCCACTGCAAGGCAAAGGCCTCCATCATAAAAACAGACACGAATTTTGCCGACCCAGGAATCAAACCCAGGACCTCAAGACCACGGCCTGATACTTAAAACACGAAAGGCATCTCAGATCTGAAATATAATATATTTCAGATCTGAGATGAAAATTGAACAGTGTTTCAGACAAGTGAACAATATTTTATCAATTTCGCCCCTGAAATGTTAATTTGAGAGTTTTGTGCACTGGTTAATTGTACAGTATTTTCTAAAAGCACTTATTTGAAAAAAAGTTCTAAATTAATGAATAATAATTGTACTCATTTTGAAACTGAAACCATTATTTCTGTTTATTTTTTTCCATAAGCTAAAAGTATTATTCAGTGAAAATCAATACAATACTGTTTTCAACCCTGTCGTTGCCAACCCTAACCACAACCCTCCTTCTAGCTCAGCGCTGCAGCGGAAAGCGCTGCATCGTACAGCGCTGAGTTTTGGTGCGCATGCTTAATTCCGGTCAACTTGGTGCGCGCCTTAATATGACGTGAATAGTGAATATCCTCCATTGAGGTTTCAAATTAATTGTAATCTGACGAGGCTTTTCACTATACACATATACATACTATATCTCAGTGCTTAGACTCGGCACATGCTACTTCAATAGTGCGTTCAATTGAAAGTGCAGTAGATCCATGCCAGGGAATGGTGCTCTCCCGACTGTGTGGCGCCACAACCCTCGTCTAGCGAAGCGCTTTAGCCAAAAGCGCTACATCCTAAAGCGCTGAAGAAACTTGCAGCGCATTCTTGATTCCGGTCAAGCGGGCCTTTGTATGGCGTGAATAGTGAAAGCATGTGCCCGCTTTCATAATTATCATGGTGCAACTAGACATTTCCTTGCTGAAATAGCCCATGGCTAGAAAGTAATTTCGTAAAGTACTCGTACAAATTAATTTTGAAGAGAACGATTTATTTACAATTACATAATTTACAACGCAACCAATTATTTTATTGTTAGCAATGTCAATTAAAGGCATCCACGTTAGTGTATTAAAAATTGAATTCGTCTTTGTATGCGACCAGTGTCGAATTTTATCGGACAACGTATAATCGATACTTCGTAGAAAAATATTAAACATTTTTACATTATTATTGATACTTTTAAGTTGCTATAAAAGGAAAACACTTGTTTAAGTTTGGAAACTACTTAACGAGAAAATCGGAAAGCTGAATTCAAACTGATGCTTGTTTTTGAGCCACAACCAGCCTGAGTCTTTGCACGAAATAATTATTTCAGTTATCTGACCAATGAGTTCATTCGAATTCCTACTAACATAATACGAGAATAATTTGCCCAATTAATATTTCTTAGAAACGACAACCAATATCAATATGGGAAGCAATTTACAGTAAAAGGCAATAGCTGGCTCAATGATATTGTTAACTACCTAACCTGCCCAATATTTTAGTCCTAAAACTTTGAATCACGTTAGTGGCCAGGACAAGCTTTTGTTCGTGGACTAAGCAGCTGTAATATTGAAGCGTCTAGCAACGTAGCGCTTGGAACGCTACGTTCGTTGTTTGTTCTGCCTGAATAGGTCATCGCCCTGTACACACACTGGTCCCGCCGTGACATATTAATAAGCGGGATACACACAGCCTTCCTTGTAAAGATAGCACACGTATCTTCACTAAAACGACGAACGTGAAGGTCGGCTCACAAATTAACAAGTACGAGTACAGAATTTAAAAGGGTCTAGTAAACAATGGATTGACCGGCTTGTCTTTAAAGCAACGTGGGAGGAGATCACCCCTTGACATTTGCAATGCTAAATCAATGCCTTGCACGACCCCACTTTCGATTAAATAGATAACAGTTATTAGATCAAACAGGAATAACACTAACTTCGTAGAAATACACAGCATTTTCTATAACGCTTTATCAAAATCACGTTCTAAGATGCCCGATTCGAATACTTTGGAACACATGCAAAAGCACATTGGCCAATTCGAATATTTTAGAACCTATTTGTATTCATGTTCAATCATATCGCGAACATCACGTCTGTTTGCTTTCAACAATGGAGTTCCATTGTTGAAAGTAAATGTCGCCAGCTACTTTACATTCGTCATAATTTTAAGCTTTTGCTCGGAACGTTACGATCTCATGTCTGTGAGACGAACTTCTTAGCTACCCATGGATTCACAGTGCGGGTACCGGGTCCATAGCGTGGAACAGAGAGGAATGTCAGTCGGCGCCTGGGACTTTCGACCCAGCGTGTAGGTTTAAGGGGCCCCTTTATAGTATAACTCATTCCCTGCGATTGGATAATTGCATGAATATTTACCTAAAGTTAAGGTGTTGGCTATTATGGAGTGCGCTTTTGAATCAAAAGAATTCCAGGACATCGGAATTGATCAATTTAGTTTTTATTTTTTACTATAGAATCAAAGCGGATATAGTTATTTTATTTGAATGTTTCGGCTTATATGCGACAAATTTAGAGAGCATTTTTTTATCGAAAAAAATCCCGAGGTCTCGAACTTTTCAAATTTATTGTTTTTTTAATTACATAACCAATCAAATCCGGTGTAGTAGTAGGTACTACTACTACTACTTACTATTTGTACTATTGCGTGTGTCTCCATCAATGAGTAAGTATGTTGATTACTGCGTTATCAACATGCATAATTATTGATCTACGTAACTACGTAATTAATGGAGAGCTTGAAATCAAACTTCAAATAAATATATAATTATGCAACCCGGAGTAATGTTTAATAATAATAATATTGTAATAAAAACGTTATTTTCTTCCACAAAACTTAACTTAAAGACTATGTTTACCAAAGTGCCGAATCGATTATTGTAGTTTTGTGAGAGACTGGAGCCTGAAACCAAGTCTATATTTAGACTTGATATTTTCTGGTCTGGTCTGGTCTGGGAGACCTGGAGACCAGAAAATATCAAGTCTAAATATAGACTTGGTTTCAGGCTCCAGTCTCCCTCAGGTAATTCGTGAATGCAGTGTGCACTTAATTGCCTTAAACATATTTATTGATTTGGCTCCGTATTGGCGATTATGTTACGGATATTAGTCATAAGATATCCGTGACACGATTGTTTGTTGTTGTTGAAAAATGCATGTTTGAAAATATCAATTAAACGAATATTCCTTTAATAAGAAGTACTATTATGATGAGTGAACAAGGTATTTGTCGACCCGCTTGGTGTAAATGGTATCTTGACCACCGTTGACTTCAGACCAAAAGACGGGTTCGATCCCCGCAAAAGACAAACATTTGTGTGCATGAACTGAACATGTCTATGTGTCCCGATTTGGGTGTCATACAATTTATACATATCTATTAAGTTTATTTGTATATATAAAAATGTATTTAAATTATTTCTATCCGTTCCCTAGCATCCATAGTACAAGCTTCGATCTTAGTTTGAGGCTAGGCAATTGGTGTGTTAGTCCAAAGAACTTATTTATTATTTTGTTTATTGGATAAAATGCTCCAGAAAACCACAATTAGATAAACAGGAAAGCTAGGTTTGTAAGGATAAATCTCACTTTAGGTTGTTCATTGTCGAAGCCATGCCATCGTAAGCCTTGGATTACAAGCGGTCGTCTCGGCACAGCTAGCTGGAATTGGCTTTGAATTCTACTTCTTGAGTTAGTACGTAGTTAATTACGATTCCGTCTTTATCTTTGTATTTTATTTGCTTTTACACCCACACTGTTCACGAAACTTAAGTTGTTTTCGTCCAGGATGGCTTATTATGTCTTATAATAGCATTTCCTAGTACAATTGAAGCGAATATATAGAGTGCTTTCCCTATAGTGCTTGACTATTAATAAAAACTAAAAAGAAGCACTTCAGATATTGCCCACAATACGAATAAATCCTGAGGCCGGGTGATTGTCAAATAAAACACCGATATCAATTTTATCAGAACGAGCTTCTTTCTACACTTCTACACTTATATTATAAAAAGGAAAACAAATAAACTCAAAAACTTTTTAAATAAAAATAATTTAAATAATTCTTTCACTTTAATTCATTCACTGATTTAAATAATTCTTTCACTTTTGGATAGCTACACTCTTTCCGATGAACAAAGGGTACTTTTGAACCCGAAAATGTAAGGATAAAGGCAGGAAGTTTGAAAATAGAAATTACGCGCGACGGAAGGCTAGTGTTATACGTATATAAAAATCGATCGCAAAATGTGTTGGTAAGCGCATAACTCAATAACGCTCGGACCAATTTGGTCAATTCTTTTTTTAAATTGTTCTTTTATGTCCAGGGATGGTTTTTAGGCAAGAAAAAATTCTAAACTAAGGGACGGGACGACGGGACGGGACGCGGACAAAGACACGGGTCGAAGGTTAGTATACAATAAAAAAGGGTGTAAAAGCTTTTGTGGGCTACGAAATGGACATTAAAACTATTGAATTTAGTATGATTATAACTATTAAGGCAAACAATTACCTCGTGAAACGGACGCAGGATAGTGGCATTCATTAATTTATATGACATTTTGTGGCACTGCAACACCGTGTGCAGAAGTGATGTTTAGGTCATCCGTTATATACTTATGTAGTGTCACAAAACCAAAATTATCCAATATCAACATTATTATATTACTAGCTGCCCGTCACGCTGTTTCACCCGCGTTTCGAGGGAACTTCTTCCCGTACCGGGATAGAATTTTATTATCAGATATAGGTATCCAATGGTCAAAGAATTTATTGTAATCGGTCCAGTAGTTTTTAAGTTTATTCGTCCAATACAAAAATACAAGTCTTTCTTTTATAGGGTTCCGTAGACAAATGGCAAAAAACGGAACCCTTATAGATTCGTCATGTCTGTCCGTCTGTCCGCCAGTCTGTCACAGCCATTTTTTACCGAAACTATATATAAGTACTATACTGTTGTATGAAATTTGGTAAGTAGATGTATTCTGTAAACCGCAACAAGGTTTTCACAGTAAAAGGAAAAAAAAAATTGGGTCCCCATAGAACTGAAACTCGAAATATTTTTTTTCATTGAACATATATGTGTGGGGTATCTATGAATAGGTCTTGAAAAATTATACTGAGGTTTTTAATATCATTTTTTTCTAAAGTGAATACTTTGCGTGAGAGACCCTTCCAAAGTGGAAAAATGTGTCCCCCCCTCCTCTAACTTCTAAAATAAGAGGATGATAAAAGTAAAATAAATATATAATGTACATTACCATAAAAACTATCAATGAAAATTGGTTCGAACGAAATCTAGTAAGCAGTTTTTTTTAAACGTCAAAAATAGAATTTGTACGGAACTCTCAGTGCGCGAGTCAGACTCGCACTTGGCCAATTTTTTTTATCAGCCTCGTATTTTAGAAGTTAGAGGGGGGGGGACACATTTTTTTTCCGCTTTGGCAGGGTCTCTCACGCAAACTATTCACTTTAGAAAAAAATGATATTAGCAAGCTCAATATCATTTTTGAAGACCTATCTTTTATTTATTTTTTTCTATTTTCGTATGAAAACCTTGTTGCGGTTCACAGAATACATCCACTCACCAAGTTTCAACAGTATAGTACTTATAGTTTCGGAAAAAAGTGGCTGTGACAGACTGGCGGACAGACAGACATGACGAATCTATAAGGGTTAAGTTTTTTGCCATTTGGCTACGGAACCCTAAAAAGGATACAGAATCAGTGCCTAGTATCCATGTATCTCGCATGTCGGCTGGCAGTAACGATGATCTGTCCACTTGCCACTAATGGTTCCCCGGCAACCGGCTACTAAGCCTGCTCTCCATATACGTTAGGCAAGGCCCATTTAGGAAGCTTAATTTACTATATATTTTGTGCTATACGAAACTCATCTACTATATTCCATTCAATCAATCAGTAGAAAACTTCTGGGTGTATACGTTGTCTTTAAATTAACATTCAGGTTTACCAAACATAACTTCAACTTCTATTTAAATATGTAGACTACATGACATGCTTGCAAAATTCTTGCTAAGTGTAAATGTTATTAAAGCACTGTAGTCCACAAACGTCGTTTCGTAGTACTATAAACTTTAATAGACTCCAGCTAATTTTCGGTTCTCGTGCATATATTTGCATGATTTCATTTAATATTAAGTTCCAACTTTTATCTCATAATCAAAAGCGAAAGCGTGAGCAAAAAGACGTCAACTCACAACAGCAGACAAAAGACTACTTAAAGCGTCACTGGCACATAACCATGAAATGTGCCATTGATAAAGTATTTTATACAACTCAAGATAATTTCACAGCCATGTTACCCCACTGATTAATAGCTTTTAAACATTCCGCGCAAAAGTTTAGATAATAACATTGGCTTATAATTCCTTTGTTAGCTCGCTGCCAACTTTTACCTTCCAGTTTGTAAACATAAAGTTTAATTAATCATAAAACAGGTTTAAATGTTTGTTACTCTTACCTACCTCAACACAAATGAATAGAAATAAATAATTTAAATGTAAAGGAATAAGTATCAGCGTAATGGAAGTTGTGATAGCAAGGAAGGACGTAAGTAATTAATTAATAATAACAGGTGTATTCATAATACGTATTTCAATAGAATCATGTATTGTACATTGAATTTATGTCCTATGCATGTTAAAAGATTTTATATATATAAATAATGAATACATGTTTTACAAAAAATCGTGAACACAAAAATAAACTAAAAATTAAAAAATAATTCCTAATATCTATTACCTAATACTATAATTTTCCTAAACTATGTCAAAGTAATCTTAAACAAACTAACTGAAGTCGGTGCTTTTTCTCTTCTGCTTTTTTGGGCATTTTTAGTTTATTTTTGTGTTCACGATTTTTTTGAAGTCGGTTTAATTTTTTTTTTAAAAAGTCAGTTTTTTTCATGATTTTTAGTTGTGTTAAAGCGTCGTGAACTTAATTATTAATAGGAACTTAGTTGTTGTTAAAAGTAAATGAGAGTGTGGATAAATTACTTGTTCTCGCGAGAAGGCCCAGCGAGACTTCTCGGCGAGATTTCTCGCCATGGGTCTGGATGTAATATGCATAAGTATCACGTTAGCCCCACATACATTCGATCGACCAATTGCAGTTCTGCCTTCCAACTCCTAACCATTAAGGAGTACTGTAGCTTCATCATCAGCACAGTAGCATCAGATGTTGATTCAAGCATACCTCACAAGCAACATTTAAGCCCTACATACTACTAAATAGTTTCCATCGACCAATTGCAGTTCTGCCTTCCAACTCCTAACCGCTAAGGAGTACTGTAGCATCATCATCAGGACAGCAGCATCAAATGTTGACACCCTGAAGCATATACCTGAGTAAAACATGATTACGTAACAAAAACACCATACGAGCATACAATTTTCGGTGGTTGCCCTCGATTTCTCCTGGATTCCATGATCAGATCCTGGACTGGTGAAAATGGGACCACCTCAGAACTGAACTCTATCCAACAAAAAAAAAATTTTTGAAATCCGTCCATATTTGACGAAATTATCGATGAACATACATAAAAAAAAAAAAAAAAAAATTATACATACAGACGAATTGAGAACCTCCTCCTTTTTGAAGTCGGTTAAAAAACATCACACACATTGATCTTACTCCTTGTTAAGTAGCATTCGCACTTGTGTTACATAATATTATATCAGAAGCAACAGTGGTATGACAAATATTTAAATAGATACATGTTAACCCAGGCCAGGACAAAGATACATCACGAATATGGTGTATGATAAAATATACATAATTGAACATACCGCCTGGTCCCGAAGAATTTGTCTTTGACATGCTTTTTACGACATCTTTGAGAAGAAATAGGACCGGATGCACTAGGCACAAATTATCAATAATATTATCCCAACTAATATTATAAATGCGAAAGTAACTCTCGTCTGTCTGTCTGTCTGTCTGTCTGTTACGCTTTCCCGCTTAAACCTCGCAACCGATTTTGATGAAATTTGGTACAGACAATCTTTAGACCCTGAGACAGAACATAGGCTACTTTTTATTTCGAAAAAAAGAAATCCACGCGGAAGGAGTCGCGGGCGGCCGCTAGTTTAAAATAAAAACTACTGAACAAGGACCACTTTAAAAAAATGTTATTGCATTACATAGTTACATAATCACTTAATAACATAGAATATTTATGTTATACAGAACCGCAACATTTATAATGTAAATTGTTAATATTAATTTACAAAGGCCGGATCATAGTTAAAAAAATTAAGCACACTCTTCGACATCTAATCCACAGATCAAATCAGATCAGGGCACGGATTCTCTTTCACGGGAATTCTTACTTGCAACGCAGAAACAGATAACTGGATTTTCAGTATAACTAATTCAAAATCTACTTAACATTGAAGCGAGTTCGCAGTAATATATTTTTTTATGAGATTGCAAAATGGTGCACTTTTGATGGTGCGGAAACTCTTAGTGCATTTCGGATGCGGCGGTCGTTCGCATGCAATCTTCATGCGATGACTCAGCACACGCGCATTCTCGTTACAAGTATGAAATGAAATGAATTGAAACAATTTATTCAGCAATTTATTTACTCACTATTTGGATGTCAAAAGTTTTATCGCTCTACCAGCGGTTTGACACTGAACGGCCTTCTGAGAAAAGATGCCTGAAGAAATTTAGTAGTTACGCCATTTTTTTTAACTTCAATAATGCAATTATACTTATATACTAAATGTAATAAAGCTGAAGAGTTTGTTTGTTTGAAGGCGCTAATCTCAGGAAATACTGGACCGATTTAAAAAAATATTTTGGTTTTGGATAGTCCATTTGACGAGGACTGGAAAGCTGTAGTATCTCTATGTGTGCGGAAACCGAAAACCACGCGGACGGGGTCGCGGGCGGCCACTAGTACTTCAATAAAAGCGGGGTATTCGTTAGCCTACCCCGCAAGGCACTGGACCCGCGGGGTCAGTCGCGCACGGCGTTTTTTGAATTGGCCGACTGACCCCGTTACTCGTACCACGGGGTCAGTTGGGGGTATAACTATTTTCGACTACGTCGACTGACCCCGGTCAATAAATAAATTTCCAAAGAACCAATTATTTTTATTTTTGCTTACAGTTCCGAACTAAAGTGCTTCGAAAAGATATTTATCATATTTTTATTTAAACAAGAGCTATGGTTTTATAATATACGGGAATCATTTCATTTGATATATTTACGCGTATGTTTGACTAATTTATAGAACACTGTGATTTAAAATACATTATCGTAATGTCTTAGTGTTTGCAAAATGCGCACACAAATTATACTATAATACAGGGTGATAGGGAATGCGATATATTCCTTGAAAGTAGAGCTTATTTGCAATCTTTTAAGACTTAAAAGTCATAAAACACTGTGTCCGAATTTGGCTCCTTACTGAGTAATGCAAGATTAAAGTGTGTCTTGACAATAATTCTCCAGTTTTTGAGTTACAATGTTATCTAGTGATAATAGTAGTATCTAGAATACACCATGTTAGTTTTTGTCTTGTATTCGTGTAGCTAAATAATAATTTTGATATATGAAATTAAAATGTGCAAGAAAGAATCGTCATTTATTAAGTAAAAGCTAAAAATATTATGAATTTATTATACACAAATCACTCTGCGAACATGGGGAACATATCGATCTGATATAGGAACTGTTTTCTTAGGTTTACTAAAAACGTCGTGAGTTTCATTTTTAGTTTTATTGCACTGATAAGCTTAGTTAAGATTATCTGCAAATTATTCTAAATCTGTTTAAATTATTTCACTCGCAACGTGATTTTATTTAATTGTTTAGTTATTTACTCTTATTACATGTATGTATATATGATATTTTGAGCATAAGAGCTCTTAGAATTATAGTTGTGTTCAATAAACCTCTAACAGTTTCCTACTGACCTGTACGTTTCATTTTGTTCCTATCAGTAGATGAAGTCATAAAAAATATTTTGCGGGGTCAGTCGACGTAGTCGAAAATAGTTATACCCCAACTGACCCCGTGGTACGAGTAACGGGGTCAGTCGGCCAATTCAAAAAACGCCGTGCGCGACTGACCCCGCGGGTCCAGTGCCTTGCGGGGTAGGCTAACGAATACCCCATAAAAGCCTTCCCAGTCTTATGAACTTTACGTTACCAATTGTTTTATTGCATCCATAATTGTTTATGCAAGGAAGTCTTTTTAATCTCTAATTTGTCTGGTTTGGCTGATTAGCCTTACTCCAACTTTGACATCACAGAAGAATTTTATAGGTGTAACTGTTCTATCTGACAAAAACAGTGTAGCTTAGGATTAGTCAGTTTTAGCTGTAAACGCATATTGTTCTTGTCGAAACCTGGGCGCTCCGAATTACGCATACAAAAACAATCTGCATGCAAGCATGCTTGCTCGCCACATTCGTAGCTAAACGAGCTTCGTGAGATAGAAAAAATTTAAAGTTGATGGCCCGTTGGTTTGTGATTACCCTGACCACGAATCCGACTGGTTGCGGGTTCGAATCCCGCGAATGGGGAATTTTTGTGCGATGCATAGACCTTACTTGAGTAATGGATGTTAAAAAAGAGTTTAATTATGTCCATCCATTCCCTAACGTCCTTATTAAAAGCTTCATTCTGCTAGTTGTGTGTTGCTCTTTCATGAATTTCCATGAACTGTCGTAAAGTAGCTTTGTACGGTGTTCTGAGAAAAAACTGAAAAGTCCCCATTTCGAAACGAATAGTATCACATTTTCGCGGATACCAAGAATGTTTATTGAATTTGAATAATTTATGTCCATTTAACTCCAACTAACCAAATAAATGTGCTACATTCGAATTAAGAGCTGTTTCCTCGGTCCTTTGGGAGGCTCATATCCTGCAGTGGGATCACTCGAGACGTTGATGATGATGATGGTAAGAAAAAGTAGGAAGAGGGGGAAATGGGCTTCCTATTGGGCTTATTACAAGGCTGATACACAATAAAAGGAACCACGTAGACGTCGGATTACTCGTGTTCCTACTTATTTATGACGTTTAACTAAAGTAGGACCACGAGGAGATGGAATTATTCGTGGTCCTGCTAGACTTGTAGAGGAACAAAATCCTCCAGGCGGCATGTCGAAATTGCACCATGTATAACACAACAATAAAATACTAAAATAGTTATATTATTAAAGAGGTGTATTGTAGTTCTCTTATATTCCATAAGACGTTATTTCATTAAAATTGAAATGCTCTATCAATCTCGTAATCTGGCACAAATAATACGCACAACGCACCCGGCCACGAATAAAAAGCAATAACAGCAAATCTTGACGACTTCACCAGAATAAGAACTAAGACTTTTGTATTTTATGAAGCCCGAATGTGTTTCTTTCCATCCCCTCGCGGATAATCCGAGTAAACCTTATTCACTATTAACAAGGCTTAAATTGGAGTAGTACAGAGAATCACCACAAGTGGTTATCCGTATTTACTACAGCACAATGTATTATTGCTTTATGGACCGTATATCTTAAGCTATAAAGGCGGAAGTGGGATGTAGGGCATACTTTGGAGTGTCATTAACGGTAAGATCGTACAAATTGAGTGGAGTTATGACGTGGCATAAAAATTCGAGGAAATGCTCTCGCGGTTCGGGAAATGTAAGGGGAATAATAAATGAAAGCATTCTGACACTGCAGGTCATTAGCTTATTATTGTATTGCAAATAAGAATTTTAATCGTGACTGGCTCAAAACAATAATTTTATATTTGTTTCTACATAGCAAATAGCATATTTGAAGATGTGAAAATGTTGTACTTTACTGTACTAAAAATGCAACTACTTTCAGGGACACGCTGTAGACAAGAATATTGGGAGCGTTGTTTAATGATAGATGGTATGGAAAAACCATCTATATATTATTATATTATCATACCACTAGCCGCCGTCCGCGACTCCGTCCGAGTGGAATTTGGTTTCCGAACACAGTGCTGTACCATAGCTTAAAACCTTCCTCGATTAATGGACTATAGCAACTCATAATGAATGTTTCAATTCTAACCAGTTGTTATGGAGATAAACGCGTTCAATCAAACAAACAAACTCTTTAGCGTTGTTTTATTCCTCGTAGTATAGATTTCCTGATATAAATTCATAGTCTCCTGATATAAATTGTGTCAGCTGCCACACTTTCAATAAAGAAGTTACTGTTCTTAATATACGATGAGCTATTTCTTCGAATGGTAACCCGACTGCCACTAACTGCCATAACTCTCAAACACTCTGCCGCAGAGCTTTTAATTAACGCAAATTGTATTCACAAAGCAATAGAATTATTATAATTCTAAGCGTTTTCCCGAGTATAATAAAATTTTGTACACGTCGCTCAACCCCTTTTGAATTTTAAAGCGGCTTTCTTTGTGTATTGTCTTGATATGCAAATTGCTCGTGTGTGTGTCACATATTGTTCGCAAATTAATTTATTCGCGAATTTCATTTAGCTGTTGAAATAAACAGCTCTTTAACATAGTATTACATAGAAATAACAAAAAAATAACAGCTTCATTTCTTTCTTCGGAAACTCAATCTGTACAATACTAATCTAAAGCACTGCTGTAGTTTCACAATTCTTGAAAAAATCGAATCCCTATAACTATTTGTTTTATATGAAATAAATACGTACGTATATTATTATTTCAGAATCTTAAGAATAAGTGGGTGTTGTCTCTTAAATATTCAATGCTTCTTTCATTCCTCAACTATATTCTTTATTATTAAAACAGCTCTTTAATTACATCACTACAATCGTCTAGTTAATTTTACTGAATACGCTGAAAGGTAAAAGTTTATTCAAAAATACTTAATCAGGCATTAGTGTTTGTTGGTTTATTAAATACGTTTTTATTAACTGCGCCGCATCTATAAATATAACATCACAAGTGTTTCTCCTTAATGTACTCTGATTTTAAATGAATCTTATAATGTTTGTGTATTTATGAGTGATTTCAAAGAAATGAATATCAAAAGTGAGAAATGAAATCGTAAACTCGTTAAAGCACTCATAAAACTCTGCATTGAATAATCTGTAATTTAAGGTACAATTTTGTTTTGAAGTAACAATTTGTTTTCTTGTTTCTTCACACTCAAATGTTAGCTTTGAAAAAGGCAAACACCCAATCACAATCAAAATTCGACCAAAGTTGATTCTTTAAGTAAACATGCACAAAATATTTTTGAATCGTTGCGGAGGTTGGCACTACCGACGTTATACATAGAATTTTCATTCAGAAAATCACATCATTGTTCTTAAAAACTACGTTTTTGGTCTTTTTAATCATCAAACAATATTGATATGTTACAAATTTTGTTTGAACGCGATGATCTCAGGAATTACTGGTCCGATTTCAAAAATTATTAGGATAGTCTATTTGATGAGGAAGGTTTTAGGCTATTGAAAATCGAAATCCATGCGGACGTAGTCGCGGGCCGCCGCTAGTCCTACTACTATTATAAAGACGAAAGTTTGTAAGTATGGATGTATGGATGTTTGTTACTATTCAACATACATAGTACATACCTATGTATGTGGAAACCGAAAACCATGCGGACGGAGTCGCGAGCGGCCGCTAGTAATTCATAAATTCCTAACTAACACAAAACAACCTGGCCGATAATAGGGAATGGATAGACAGTTTTTAACATTTTATTTACATACTAGCGGCCGCCAGCGACTCCGTCCGCGTGGGTTACGATTTCCGCACAGTCTTACTAAAAATAGCTGAATAAAACAACAGCCTATATGCATGCAGTCAACTTGCACACTTTTATGGGCCTAATTACTCAGGATAGAAATAGTAGTCAAAGTACGTGACGAACAACCTTATGACGGAAAATCTGGAGACCTTATACATTTGGAAAATCATCTGTTCACCGCGATTCAGATCCGCGGCCGCGCCTCTAGCGAGGTGCGCCATCTATCGGCACATTTTAGAACGAAATAGTTCGCTAGCACAATTTACAATGATGAATTTATTTTAATAAAGGAATATACAATAGCTTAAAGCCTACCTCGACAAATGGTAAGTGGTAAGTGGACTATCCAACACAAAATGTTTTGTCAATTCGAACCAGTAGTTCCTGAGCTTAGCGCGTTCAAACCAATTTGGATCTTGAGTTGCACATGATATTGTGAGTCAACCATAAAAGATAGACATATGCTGTTGGGGGATATTTTTTAGGCAATTTTATGTAGAATATTTCCGTCATACATGATTTCTATGTGACTTTAACCATTAAGGCTGCATACGCGACTGAAGCTTAAGAAATGGAGTAAATTCTCCCGTTTTCCCCACATTTCCCTTCACTACGCTACTCCTGTTGATTGTAGCGTGATGAAAAGTATCCTATAATATGCCCAGGAGTATGAAGAATAATGGTACCAAGTTTCGTAAAAATCCGTCCAGTAGTTTTTGTTTCTATAAGGAACATACAGACAGACAGACAGACAGACAGACAGACAGACAGACAGACAGACAGACAGACAGACAGACAGACAGACAAATTACTGATTGCATTTTTGGTATCAGTATCGATCACTAAACACCCCCTGATAGTTATTTTGGAAACATATTTAATGTACAGAATTGACCTCTCTACAGATTTATTATAAGTATAGATAACACACAGACCAAGGCAAACAGACATATTCAAATTGTTCAAGCATACAAATGTCTGTCCTGTGTGGGAATGGAACTCGCGACCTTTTGATCTAATAGTAAGCGTCTTTATAATGGACATTGGAGACCAAACGGGACCTGTATTAAACATTTCTACAATAAATCAACAATTGAAATCTTCACTCGTATTAATTTATACATATTTCCTAATACACATTTTAACTATATTTGTTTGCATGTACGAGTATGTAGGGATTTCAAGCTCGTCTTTTTCACCTACCTAGGTACCTACTCTTTTTTTTTCCGTCCTATGGTATACGAAGAATATTTGATATTCAGTTATTGTACAAACATGGCTAGACAAAAGTTTGTGTCCGGTGGACGTCTGTTGAAATAATATTTTCATTCAAAAATCCAAGTGAGAGCAAACACAGTCAGTTGGCTTACCACAACACTGCTGCAAGCATTTTCACAGATAACATTCACTCGAATTTATTTGCGACAAACATTTGTCTTTTGTATAGGAAAGTCGCAAAAATTTTAGAAGCTGGCATTCCACTTTTCTAATTAATAATTCGATATACGTCAGGATTGTTCGACAAAAACTCAGACTAGTTTTGCGATTGTGGATGTGTATGTATACTTTTTTATTTTCAATATGGTAGATAGGTACTTTAAAATGATGTTCACATAATATGATATTGTAAGGGAGTAAATGCGGGCTACAAGTATGCCATTGTATATTTGATACGTGATTGTTACTAGTTAAGGTAGTTAAATTCCAACTTTTAATGTTCTATTTTGAGAACTATATAATTCTGCATTAATTCCTAACATTAAACAGTCCTGTGGCAAGCATGTTGGTGCTAACGTCTATTTTGATTACATTTCTAACTCTAGGACACACAAAAGGTTCAGACGGTTAGTAAGGTGCTCAAACATTATTTCATCAACCAGAATACAAGAAGAAATGCGTTGTATAAATGTAATGTAGTTGCTTTATAGTTTGTATTGAATATTGCTATTGATACTTGTACCTTAAGTAAGCAGAAGCACAGTTTTTATATATCATTTCTGTTTATCGCTGCTAAATTATTTTTCGCAGCTATATAGGAAACTTTAACTTAAAAATTACTCAAGCGTTTTTACAATAACATGGATATCAAGACATCCTCACTTCTTTTCTAGATAAACTTGTATAGATAAGTCAAGTAAGAAGAACATTACGTTACGTAACACAACATAATATAAGTTTTTATTTTTCAGAACTCCTAGAATATGTGTTTGGCGTTGAATCTCAAGCAGATAATATCATAATAACTCGTCACCCGTACTATGCTGGTATTGAAAATTCTGCGGAATGCGGTGCAGCTATCATTTCTAAGAAATTTCTTCTTACTACTGCGCAGTGTGGGATAACTATGTATGTTTGTAATTAATTGTTGATATGAATCTGCAATCGTAAAAACTACGCATTTAATTATGCGAATGTGAATGCTAATGCTGATGTCAGAATTAAAACGAATATTCGGCATTAACGAATGCGGATACGAATATTCGTAACACCCTTGGTTTGCATGCATGTAAATGCATTCCATTTAAATTGAGAAAGATTTATACTTATTGAAAAATTTAGACATTTATTTAAAACAATTTCGAAAAGAAGCTTTGCTGTAGTAGTTTTAATAACTGCGTTTGATCTTGGGATACAGATTTGTTTTCAATTTACTTTACTAGTAGATAACTGTGTAAACTTTTAAAACCACAAATTCGTCGTTTCTTATTCAACTTAT
Source organism: Nomophila noctuella (assembly GCA_958496325.1). NCBI lineage: Eukaryota > Metazoa > Arthropoda > Insecta > Lepidoptera > Crambidae > Nomophila > Nomophila noctuella. Next base: position 4,124,210 of record OY292490.1, on the reverse strand, counting down.
CGATAAAAAACAGAAAAATATTTTCTTCGCCTGAACCCGCGATAAGCGGAGTCTGGGCGAATGCAATGGAATAAGCAATTATGCTTATCTATTATAATTATTGAAATGTACAGATTTTAACGAGCCTTTCCTTTAGTTCTTAAAATTATTCCAGACGGGAAGGGTCACATGTGTATGTAGGAGGGAACACCGTTAAAAGAAGTGAAGAAAAGTTAATTAAACATGTAATTCTCAAAGATGGATGTGACTGGCCGTAAGTTCTTTTTCTAAAGCATTTAATTTGATTACAAATATAAAATAAACGATTGCTTTACAATTAGAGTCTTGTAATAAAATCGTGAAATACTAATAAATATTGTGTTAACTTCTCACGATCTCAAGTGATATTCAACTATGTTAATTAAATAGATTAAAAAATACCAGACAGCTCGTTATTACTACCTTACCAACAGCTTCGCAACAAACATTCGTATTTTTTGCAAAAATCATTTTGTCTTTTAATTTGTATTAAGACTTAACTTATTATTCTTACTTGTACAAGGGGTAGCCGGCAACCGATGTGTATTTCGCTATTAACACTACTAAAAGTGACTTAATTTTGTACTTTGTTTAATATTAACGGTTGCGATTTAGTCGCGATATATTTTTTTGTTATTTTGTATAACTGGCGATTAATATATGTTATCCTTTCATCAGGACTTGGTACGAGGGTGCGGTAAATGACTTAGCTCTCATAATGATAGACGGTGAACTTGAACTGAAAAATACTGTAAATACAATAAAGTTACCAAGACGCCAGCCTCCCCCGTCTGGATATAATTATACAATGGTCTTCAGAATGCCGTCAGAAGGCACTGTAAGGAAAATGTGTTTTTATTTTTAACATAGAGGGCGATGCCCTGAAGGCATATGTGCTACAAATGTTATTCAATATTAGCCCATACGTCCTACTCCAGGGAAAATATTATTAACTTACTAATAAATATAACACCTCGATGGTCTAGTGGTTAAATAACCGGGTCTTGGGTTCATTTCCCGGGTCGGGAAAAAATTGTGTCGATTTTTTTAACACTGCCCAGGTTTGTGATCAGTAATCTGCATTTGGTAAGCGTGATTATTAAAACCAAACCCGTCTTTGTAACCAAAACATTTTAATTGATTGAGACCTTTGCCCTGCAGTGGGACTTCATTTTACTTACTAATATACGAGTTGTCGATAACATAGTCATAGTCATAGTCGATAACATTTAACTGTTGTGTTCTTTCTCAGCAAACAGAACATTTAAAACAAGAAAAAGACATGTATGCATTTCCAGCTGTAAATTGTTACAACCGCACAGAATTTAGTAAGAACTATTATAAAGAACATAACGTTACCGCTAAGGAGTTGAAGGAAATGAACGAAGCCTCAGTGTGTGCGGTCATCGACCCCGACAAGGGATGGGACGTCTGTGAAGTACGTACCATTTATTAATCAAAGAAACATTCGTAATAATTACTGAAATCCACATCGTTAGCGAAAATTGCGAACGATGTGGTCAATATTCTCCCCTGCTAATTCTTTTTTAAATATCTGTTACTCGATCTATCTTTTTTTATTTTTATTTGTTAATAAATAATGTTAGTTTTTAATTGTTAATCGAGGTCAAATGCAAGCCTATCTTAAATAAAAAAAAAAAAAATAATAGCTAGAAGAAGAGAATGAGTTTTTTTTTTCATTTTGCAATCAAACTCTAACTTCTTTCGGGGAGTAGCCTCCTTCAGTTAAATTTGTCATTTATAAAAAGTTTATTTTAAGTGAAGTTTTGTAATTTTTTTTCAGAGCAACCCAGGTAGCCTCCTTGTCAAGAGTAAAACCTTATATGGATTAGGCTCTTACCGATACCATTTCAGAGATTGTAGAAAAGTTGGAAATTTCTTCACCAATATCGAATCATACATTTCCTGGATCGACAAAACAATGAAGAAAGCTGAAAAATCGCCTCCAAGGAGGTTTATGGTGGAAGAATAAAACATTCTGATTTGTATTAATTTTTCGTTCCATTTAAACCTCTGCACATCATTGTAGCTCTGCAAAAAAATAAACAAAATGATTTTCATCTTTTGCCAAATTAATTGAAAACGGAAAGCGTTTGTTGGACTATTGTCAAATCATATTTTGACAATTATCGTAGGCGTAATAAATATTTTTTAAAATTTTTGTTTTACTTAACTTAATTCTTATCAATCATATTTTTCTTTTCTTTATTGTATTATTTTGGGATAAACATCGAATATTTGTAGGTATAAGTGAAGGAGAAGGGTCCGGCCCTTATGCGGATTGAAAAAATGTTATTCCAGTTTGGCCCCGGCTGCGTTACCCCCCAGTTTCTCTATTTCTCATGATGTACATTCAGTACGGTAAAATAGATAATTTTACTAAAAATAATAAATAGAAATAAGTTTAAATCCACGAACGAGATCCTCTTAAACCAGCGTACTCCGTCGCAAGTAGATTGAGCAACCTCATCATCATTTATCCTTATACGCGTGATTAATATTAAAGTTATAGTGGACTCTTCTCTAACCGAAACGATACGCAGGAAATATACTCTGAATCATCATCGTCTCACACACACCCTTGCATATAAGTCGAAAATTAGTAGAGAAAATATCCGTAAAATATCCGCATGAATAGTAACCGGATATCCGCGGATACAGATCTCCGGAACATCACTAGTATCTATTCCACTACCGGTAGGAACGGTCGTATACTGGAAATCGTGACCGCGCTATTTCAAGAGGTGGCCGTCATTTCCAAGTTCAGAAAAAGGTCATAAATCACTACATAGTATAAAACAAAGTCGCTTTTTCTGTCATGTTGTCTGTTGTATGTCCCTATGAACGCTTAAATCTTTAAAACTACGCAACGGATTTTGATCCGGTTTTTTAGGGTTCCGTAGCCAAAATGGCAAAAAAACGGAACCCTTATAGATTCGTCATGTCTGTCTGTCTGTCTGTCTGTCTGTCTGTCTGTCTGTCGGTCCGCCAGTCTGTCACAGCCGCTTTTTTCGGAAACTTTAAGTACTATACTGTTGAAACTTGGTGAGGGGATGTATTCTGTGAACCGCAACAAGGTTTTCACACGAAAGTAGAAAAAAAATAAAAAAAGTGGGGGGTCCCCATGGTCAGAACTGAAACTCGAAATATTTTTTTTCATTGAACATATACGTGTGGGGTATCTATGGATAGGTCTTTAAAAATTATATAAAGGTTTCTAATATCACTTTTTTCTAAAGTGAATACTTTGCGTGACAGACCCTTCCAAAGTGGAAAAAAGTGTGTCCCCCCCCTCTAACTTCTAAAATAAGAGGATGATAAAACTGAAATAATTATATAATGTACATTATCATAAAAACTACCAACGAAAATTGGTTCGAACGAAATTTATTCAGTACTTTTTTTAATACGTCAAAAATAGAATTTGTACGGAACCCTCAGTGCGGGAGTCCGGCTCGCACTTGGCCAATTTTTTAATAGATACAGTAACTCATGAGGAAGGTTTTTATGTATAATATCATCCATTAAATAGTGGACAAGTACCACGGGCGAAGCCGGGGCGGGCCGCTAGTTATAAATAATTTAACGACTGAATGCATGCAGTAGATCATAAACTTGATATTAGCTCTCTAAATCAAATTCCACCTTTACAAGCACTTGCATACAGAAAAGCAATCTTAATTTAACCACCGAACTATGGCAAGACACTTATTATAATATTAAAATCAATACTTTAATAAAATAAAGCTAAAGAGTTTTTTGTTTGTTTGAACGCGCTAATATCAGAAACTACGTCCGAAACGAAAAAAAATATATTGGATAGTTCATTTAGTTCAAAGTGTTTCTTTGTTATAATATAACTTTAATTCGAGGGAGGATTTAAGCTATAATATAACATCACTAGCGGCCGCCCGCGACTTCGTCCGCGTAGATATCGGTTTTCATGAAAGAAATGTTTTTTCCCGCTAACTCCCGTTCCCGTCTAAATTTTGGAATATCCTTTTGCAACTAAGCATCAAGTTTACTAAGGGATCTGCATGCCAAATTTCAAGCGTCTAACTTAAGTAGTTTAGATTTTCCATACAAACTTCCATCTGGAGGGTTTTAGGGAAGTGGGGGTAGGAATGGGTCAAAAAGTAGCCTAGTTACTCTCCATCCACGTCAATTCGTCGCTCCATTTTTCCGTAAAAGAAAGACAAACATACAGCCAGACAGACAGACCGACAGACACATTTTCCTATTTATATTATTTTTATATGGATGCCGAAAAACCGAAATCCACGGTGACGATTAAGGTTCATTCCAATGGTACTATAAGGCTTTCGGAGCATCTAAATATATTTTGAATTTTGCAACCTATGGATGTACGACAGGTTTTTTAATTACTATGCTAACAAACTATGTCATAACTAATTTAATACGGGCTATTTAATTTAGTTAAGTTAAACTTGTCATAGTTTTTGTTAAAATACGGGCTGCAAATATGCCATTATGAATTTGCTCTAGTACTTACTGGGTTAGGTCGTTAAATGCGATTTAATGTTCTATGTGGATTATATAATCCAGCTTTAAATTCTGATTTACAACAGTCCTTTGACAAGCATGTTGGTGCTAACGTCTGTTTTAATTCTATTTCTAACTTCGGAATACGGATTCGCGCAGTATGGTTCAGATTGTAAGTTCGATATTTACTTTTATGAAGCAAATTGTATCATTAATCATCTTTTTCTTACTTTAAAAGGCCATATTATACCTATAGACGTATATTTTTTTATTTTGAAGAGCTTACAATTAATTATGAAGAATGAAAAAAATGGATTCCTTGGACTAACACACCAATTGCTTCGCATAAAACTAATCTCGAAGCTTGTACTATGGATACTTGGGAACAGATAGTCATACATAAATATTTTGTATTATAAACACTTATGACTCGAGTACAAATGCCGATATTCATCACGCAAACATCTTTCCCTAACGGGATTCGAAGCCACGGCAAACTCACATCACAAGACTGAAAAATAAAAATAAAAACTGGACTGTCTGAAATTTTAATTTTACAGATACAATAAATGGCGTGGAATCGAATGCAGATGTTGTATTAATAAGTCACAACCCGTTTTTTGCTGCGTTAGAAAACGAAGCAGAATGCGGGGCAGCAATTATTTCTTCAAATTTTCTTATAACTACTGCGCAGTGTGGCGAAACCTTGTATGTAAATCCGATTAGATCACATTAAAATTCAAAGTTTATTCATAAATACTAACTTTATTTTTTTGGTTGAGATTTGTAATCGTTAAACTTTAAAACAGACATCTATCTGTTTATATTCTTGCACTCTCAAATGTGGGTCGCATTTCTAATTGCAAAGACCGGTTTTAATACATTTTTAATAATTGTAAAACTATATTCACACCTAGAAGCACTGTTTTTGTCAACGGTACAGGTTGAAAATTTATAAAAATCGGGTGCAAAGAGGAATAACCTATTGATGGGTATGTGTCACCATGTTTTAACAACGTTTTAACTTTAACCGTTTTAACTTTAACTTTTACGTTTTAACCATGTTTAAACTGTTTTAACAACGTTTTATTTTTACAGGAAAGAAGGCTCACACGTCTTCGTAGGAGGGAATAGCGTTCATAAAAGCAAAAAAGTTTTAATTCAAAACGTAATTATAAATAAAAGTTTTGACTTCCCGTAAGTTCGCTAGCCAGTACGATAATATTTTTACTAAATTGGCGCAGCAAGCAAATCAAAATACATACTTTTTAAAAACAAAATCAACTACAATTTGCCTTTAAAAAAATAAAATAAAGCCTTTGTTCAACTACCTAAAATGTCAACAGCGTTTAAAAAAACCATGGTTAATAAATCTAAAAAGGACTGCCATACCTAGAAATCGAACTCAGAACTCGACATACTACTCGGCCCAAAAGGTAAAAAATTACTAATGCGGACCACCTGAATACTGAAATGCATCATAAAATCAATAATGAGAATGCTTTGTACTTTCTGCATGCTTATTTGGGAGCACGCTTATTTAAAACCCATACTTTTACAGGACTTGGTACGACGGCTCCACACATGACATAGCACTCGTAATGCTAGCCAGTAATCTAACATTTTCGCGCTCTGTAAATACAATAAAGTTACCAAGGAACGAAAAAAGCGCAGACGGATATCACTATACTATGATCTTCAGATCGGAACCCAACGAGGTAAGTTACTCATCAAAGAAAATATTAAACATTGCAATAATGTCTATGTTTAAAAATACAGTCGTGTTTTCGTTACGAATCAACCACCCGGAATATGTTTAAAAAATAACGTCCCAAATTTTTCCCGACCTGTGAATCGAACCTAAAACTCAAGAGACGGTCGGTACTTAAACCATAAAGAGTCAAAGATACTTTTAACCGCTTAGAAGCGTGAAATTATTGCGATGAAACTTAGTTTTAACATCTTTAATTTTTTATCCTCTTTTTTACCTTAACATTTTTAATACGCACCAGGATCTAGAACTACTAAAACAAGAGATTGACATGTTCGCATTCCCGGCTGAGGAATGCTACGTACGTTCGAACTTCAGTTTCACGCACAATGGACACACTTGCTTCACCGCAGCTGATAGGAAAGATATGAACACGGCTTCAGTGTGTGCACTGGCTCAGTCATCTGAGGAAGCACAGGAAGTTTGTAAGGTAGGCATATATTGTCTAGCGACAGATCGTAATCATCATGCTACTAATATAATAACGATGAAGAGTTTACATGCTAATCTCAGGAACTACGGGTCTGAATTGAAAAACAATTGTGTTAAATAGTCCATTTGTCAAGGTAGGCTTAAAGCTTAAATATGTCATTATAGATAGGGAAATCACCCATTTCCTAAAAGATACATATACTTCTGCGGGTGACTGGCTCGGGGGGCGAGGTTCTTACTTCACTGTGAGTTGGTGTGGTCGAGTGTATACTAAGCGGCGGAAATTCTGCTTGCGCGATGTGGGTTTGTATGGAAATTTCACAGTTAGTATGCGAGTGCGTTCTCAGCGCCATCTGCTGAGTTGTGTCGGAATTACTCCTTTGTGGCGACGTAGATAGGTGTCGCCACAACACTATGTATGCGGAAACTGAAATCCACGGGGACGAAGTCGCGGGCGCTAGTTATCGTAAAACCGCCGACACATGGACTAAGAAAAGTTTACCCGCTGAAGAGCAACGGTGCCACGGACTGAGACATAGAAAAGTCAAACTTTTAACACTCCTCTGATAGCGTGGGGTTAAAAAGGGGGTATGTGCAACCCTTTTTATAAACCCCATATTTTTTTTAGAGATTTTAGACTGAAAAAATATGGGGTTAGATAGACTATTGTAAATCTCCATTGTTTGCAGGATTTAATTGCCCACTGCATGAGAAGAGCATTATGATAATTAATGAAAAGATGAATCAATGGATTTATTATTTCATGGAACCATGACGATTTACATCCCTACTCATATTATTTATGCGAAAGTTACTCTGTCTGTCTGTCTGTTACGCTTTCCCGCTTAAACCACTGAACATATTTTTTATGAAATTTAGCACAGACAATCTTTAAACCCAGAGAGAGGGCAGGACATCTTTTAAGTCGCTGGCGGTGGCTACCTGTCACATAAAACGAGTGGAGCAATAATCGGTCGTAACAATATTCCTACTATCTTCATAATAATCACCATACCAAGAATTATTGATATTATTTTAAAATATAAACGAATATGATTACTCTGTACCGATATATCAACAACGCAATTATGAGTTTGTTTAATGAGTAATCAAGATTATATATTATTGTTTTCAGAGCAACCCCGGCAGTCCCTTGGTCAACGATGGCATTTTGTTTGGACTAAGTTCTTTTCGTTACACAGACTGTCAAGAAAGCGGCAATTTCTTTACCAATGTAGTAACTTACGTGTCCTGGATTGATAAAACAATGAGGAAAGTTAAATTATCACCGCCGCAGGAGTTTAAAGTAAAACAATAATTATTCTTAAATGTTATTCGTATTTGATTGACTTTTTAATAATATCCTGCAACGAAGTCCATGCATTCTTTTTCACAAACGATAAAATGAAATGAAATAAGGAGTAATAAATAAATATATTTACAGAGCGAATGTTGGTTTCTTTTTAAATATTTCCATCGTAACCAATAGGAACAAATCAACCTAGTTACTCAGAAATTGCTGAGAAAATATTCCAGTACATATTGGTGTGGGTAAATCGTTCAACCGATGCGATGATAAGCGCCTTGTCGAGTCGGCACACGATAGCTGCAACACCAATAACATTTATGGTATAATGGCACTAAGCTACAAAGCATTTATCAGTATTAGTTAGCAAAGAGAATAGAAATTTATATCCTTATTAATATTATAATTGCTAAAGTAGCTGTGCTGCCTGTTACGTTTTTACGCTTAAACCTCTCAACTGATTTTGATGAAATTTTGCACTTACAATCTTTAGACCCTGAGAAAGGAAATAGGCTAACCTTTATTTCGAAAAAAAAAGGGATATGAATATTACATAAATAAAGGTGGTGACAATGATGATGAGAAAATATATACGTAAACAATATAATACGAAAATATTTTTTTTATTGCTACATTTGGTGCACAATATCTAACCGCTAGAAAGTATAGTGCTTGAATTAAGTAATTTACTATCACATTTTTATGGATAACTGATAATTTTTATGGTGTCCACCCGCAACTTCATCCTCGTGGATTTCCGATCCCTTTTTTTGCAATAAGAGCTAATCGCTTTAACAGGGTCTAAGGATTGTCTGTGCCAAATTTCATCAAAATCGGTTGAGAAGTTTAAGTGGGAAAGCGTAACAGATAGACAGAGTTACTTTCGCATTTATAATATTGGTAGGTTTATGCCACAATGTACTTTCGTTCCCCAGGGTATAGATAATGTTCACGATGACTGGGCTTGAGCACATAGAGGCCTCTGGAGAAGAAGATTCCATTGTTACCGGTAATACCTTCGATAGGCCATTTCCGAAACCATTTCGCAAGAGGATCGGCAGTGTACGCAATGTGAACATTACATAGAAATGCAGGAAAACAGTTTCTAAATGTTTCCGTTGGTTTACGCGACTTTTACTCATGAAATAAAACTACCTTAAAACGGATAAAATTCGCGGTTTAATTTAACTACATATTAGAGCTAAAGTTTGTTTGTTTTTTGTTTGTTTGAACGCGCTTAATTCAGAAACAGTAGTTTCGAATGAAAAATTATTTTTGAGTCAGAAAGCATTTGTCGAGGAAGGCTTAAATACACTTTGTGTGTAGAAACCAGTCGCTAGTTTACAGGATAAAACCCGACGTTTCGGCTACATCTCAGTAATCGTTAGGGTTTTCACATAAGCTGAGCTGAGTAGAGACGTGTAGAAATTTACCATTTTGCGTATGACTTTTTTCTGTTTTGGCACAATGTGTCTAATATCTCTGTAAAAAATATTTCTAGGGTTCCGTAGCCGATTTAATTTTTAGGGTTCCGTAGCCAAATGGCAAAAAACGGAACCCTTATAGTTTCGTCATGTCTGTCTGTCTGTCTGTCTGTCCTGGCTCGTTCTCCGCCGTTTCTGAACCGATTGCCACGAAAATTGGTGGAGAGATGTAGAGTGATAATTCAAGAATTGGTTTTTAAAATAATCGAAAAATAATTATTTTTACCCCCCCTCCCATACCACGAAAAGTAAATTCGAAAAAAATACTTCGACTTACCCCATCGTGTGGGGTATCGTTAAAAAGGTATTTTTAAATACAATAAAACTTGCCTTAAAACCATGTGGATCAAACACCCCAGTCTCGAGATATATTAATACAAAGTTAAAATTAGAGCGTCCCCCCCCCCCTTAACTTTTGAAATACTATTACAATAATTCTGAAAAAAATGTCCTGTATACCTCCAAGTAAGTACTTTCAACGAAAACTATAGCGAACTCTGTATCATAGATAGTTATTTTTATACAACTTGACCAACTTATGACGTGCAGTTGCTTTACTAAATGGTGTCTTAAGCGGTCGGGCCATCTTTTAGCTACGGAACCCTTTCATGGTCGTGTCCGACACGCTCTTGGCCGGTTTTTTCACTGTGGATAGATCTTCAAAAATTATATAAAGGTTTCTTTCAACATTTTTTTACAGCGAATATATGTATTGCGCGAAAGACACTTCCGAAGTAGAAAATCTCTATTTAGTGGTTTTTTAAGTCATAAATAGATTTCGTACGAGGGTGCGCGAGTCTGACACGAACTGGGTCGGTTTTTTTTCGGGCCATCATTATCAATAGCCTGTAGTGGCAGCCTATGATGCAATTCCTTTCCAAAATAATAATATTGTTAGGCAAATTTACGATGTCTTTAATTAATTTTTTTTCTGAATTTTCTTCCATAAATACAGAATTTTCAATATTTCCTGTTGTGCTTAACTTATATCGAACAACAAAGCACAAACAGAGTGAAATACACATAAAAACTAAGCGGTTTTACAAACATTTATCGATGTTTCTGTAAATAAGCTGGTAGGCTTGTAATATGTAAAATAAAATAAATTAATTTACATTGATTTATGTTCATCTATTGTTTGTAGTTTGACGATCCACTTGTCGTATTGGTCAAGAAGTCAAAGAGACAAAGAGGTCGAGGGTTCGATCCCCGCACAGGACAAACATTTGTGTGCATGAACTTGTCTGTTTCTCCTCATCTGAGTGTTATATCTATTTAAGTATATTTGTTATACCACTGTTGATTCTGTACCTGTAACAGAAGTGCTTTAACTACTTAGCACGGATCGTGATCAATGTATGTATCAATGTGATAAAGTGCGACATTCTATTTATTTATATATAATATATTATTCCATGCAGTTCAGCAGTTCTTTGTAAACACGATAGGAGGTAAGTAATTAGTTATCGATTTACATCTTTTTCCAGTGCAAACCCGGCTCTCTTGATAAGGATGACACCTTGTATGGAATAAGCTCTTACCGCTACAAAGACTGTTCAAAAGACGGCAACTACTTCAATCATCCACACTAATATAATAAAGTTGAAGAGTTTGTTTATTTTGTTTGAACGCGCTTATCTCAGGAACTACTAGTTCGGAATGAAAGAATCTGTTAGTTTTGTCGGCTTTAATCTTTACTATAACACTATGTGTACTTGTACTATGTGTTTAAGAAATACTTAGTTTTTTTTTTTTTTTTTTTTTTATGTCATAGGGCAGCAAACAAGCAGACGTATTGCCTGATGGTAAGCAATCAACGCCGCCCATGGACACTCGCAACACCAGAGGAGTCACAAATGCGTTGCCGGCCTTTTAGAAGGGAGTACGCTCTTTTCTTGAAGGTGAAGAGGTCGTATCGGTCCGGAAATACCTCAGGCGACAGTTGATTCCACAGTTTGGTTGTGCGTGGCAAGAAGTTTCTGGAGAAACGCACAGTGGTGGATTGCCATTCATCTAAACGATGTCGATGGAACTGTTGTCGCGTTGAACGATGACGAAAGGATGTGGGAGGTATAAGTTCGAACAATTCCTCAGAGCACTCCCCATAGTATAGGCGATATAGGATGCAGAGCGAGGCTACATCCCTACGCAGCGCCAGAGGATCAAGCCGTTTTGAAATATCTTGGCAGTCGACAATGCGCATAGCTCTACGCTGGATGCGGTCCAAAGGGAAAAGCTGGTACTGGGGTGCCCCTGCCCATAGATGAGAACAGTATTCCATATGCGGCCGAACCTGTGCCTTATAAAGTTGCAGGCGATGGGCCGCAGTGAAATACCGTCTCGATCTATTGAGCACGCCAAGCTTCTTGGAGGCTAATTTAGCCTTTCCCTCTAAGTGACCACGGAACTGCACTTCGCTAGATATGTCGACACCAAGTATCCCAATAGTGGCTGAGGTAGAAAGGGGGGTGCCCTGAAACCGTGGAGATACGACCACCGGTAGTTTTTTTGCGGTGAACACGCAGGCCTGCGTCTTTGTTAAGTTAAGTATTTCTTTTAAATGTGTATTGTATTGTCTTACATTTTTTTTATAAACGAAGCTTAAGATTCGAATCTTCCAACACAATCTGTCCTTCTCCTTGCGTCTTATTCCTCAGGAATTAGGGTCGTGACCACACGGTCTCGGCTGTACTTGTATACAGGGCGTTGTAAAGAGTGGAGTCGAGTCGGGTTCGAATCTGATCGGACCAACGCATCACGATCGGGCTGCGTCCTGTCGCGGCCTTTTGCCGTCGACACTGCCAGTCACAAATAGCTTCTCTATATTACTACCGACTTTGTAAGTTAAGTGACCACAGTATACTGCAAGACTCTGCGTAAGACAATTGATGAACACAATTTGTACCAAGACAAAACTATATAAAGAAAATGTTACGTCGCCAAATAATATGAATAACAGAAGGATTGGGATAGCGCACCAACAAAAGCCTCTCAATATCCTTATCCCTTATTACACATAAACAATAATTGCGAACGATATTTTAAAAATGTGATAAAAGCCCGCATAATAAGGTATTTTAGAATTTGAATCGTTTATAGTTTTTACTAGCAAGACCTTGAATTAAACAATTAATTAGTGTTGCACTAAATAAATATCGCGTGCAGTGGTAGTGCGGGCGTGGAATAACTATACTGACCCGTTTCTGCCCGGAATTTTCCCGGGCTTTGGGTATCACCATTGAAAATACTGTGATCAAAAATGTTATTTATGCTCAAATAAAGAAAATCTAATGGCAGCACTAGTGTGCGGACTGCACACTCTTAAGCACTGAGACTAAATTATGAAGGTAGATACAAAATCATTCGCGATAATATTCTGTGAGCATTCACTCTAAAATATTTTTTATAAAATAAGCATAACTGCCAAGGTAGAAAATCATAAACGAAAATTAAAACTTATGAATAGCATTTTCTTCAAAAAAGGTATCAATGGAAAAAAAAGACTTACTTACTCTCCTAAATTTTTGTAAATATCAGACTCACTAATAGAAATGCTGAAAGACGCTGCGTTTTTCATTTCATTTTATTTGTAGAAATCTTCGAAGTAATAACGCAAGTTTAGCGAGCGGTCGGCGGTTACAGTAGCTTAGTATAGTAAAAAATACATGTTTTACTTGTCTTTTCAAATGCGGGCTGGAACTGTTATAAAACTTTACACCCGTTTTAAGGTTACGTAAAATGCCAATGTTAGCGTTCAAAACTATATAATCCAGAATTATTTTCTAGCATTCAGTAGTCCTAGGGCAAGCATGTTGCTCACTTCTTTTTTAATTGCCTTGCTCACTTCGGGGTACGTAGCTGAGCAATATGATTCCGATGGTGAGTTGCACTTTTAAAACTTAGCATAAACATAATACCCGTCAGGCGTTTTAAATAGTGGGTTTTTTAACGCATTAAAACAATATGAGCGCAGCATAGATGGTGACTTTTGCTATAGTGTTTCACTTAGATTTAAAATCTCGGAGGTCGCGGGCCAAATCATGGAAGGCACGTCAGGCCGTTCGTCTACGACTATGATTCAAAGGCTGCGGAGGTTAGACGGTAATATCTCCTATATCATAACCAGACTGGTCAAATCAGTCATAATGTCCATAATCGATAATTATTAACAATACGTGAACAACAATAATGGATGTACGTTGTACACAACAGAGTTAAACGGAAGTATGAGAAAGATGCAGGCTTGCTAGGCCTGCAGCCGTGATCAGAGCTCACCACTAAATCTCTGAAGTTCCCTTCTCACCCATATGTAGAAAGGGCCCAGTGTTTTTCTTAACAGGCCCGTTGGCCTAATGTTCAGATACACTTGCTACGAAACCAAGGGTAGCGGGTTTGTATGATGAACATCGACATTTGCACTCGAGTCATGGGTGTTTATAAGTGTTTAAAGTATGTATGTCTATCCACTCCCTAGCCTCCATAGTACAACCTTATTTTAGGACGAGGCAATTAGTGTACGAGTATTAGTCTAAGGCATTTATTTATTATTATTTATTTAACATTTTATTCTATTACAGAATTGAAAGGGCGTTCTGATGGCGTCGAATCTCGTGCAAACTATGCCTTTATCATAGAGCACCCGTACTTTGTTGGTTTAGACAGCCTCGACAAATGCGGCGCAGCTCTTGTTACTTTACGTCACGCTGTCACCAACTCATTTTGTGCATTACAAATGTAAGTCAATTCGATTTCATTTTATTACTAGCGTCCTCCCAAACCCCCATCCGCGTTGATTTCGGTATCGGCACTTGTAGTGTTATTATGTAGCTATAAGCCTTCCTCGACAAATGGACTATCAAGGACAAAAATATTTTCTCAATTCGAACTATGTAGTTGTTCTTGAGATGAGCGCGTTTAAACAAACCAACAAACTCTTCATCTTTATTATACACTAGCGGCCGCCAGCGACTCCGTCCGCGTGGGTTACGGTTTCCGCACACAGTCTTTCTAAAAATAGCTGAATAAAACAACGGTCTATATGCATGCAGTCAACTTGCACACTCTTAAGGGACTTATTATTCAGGATAGAAAAAAATAGTCGAATTGGGCGACGGGAAACGCCTTTCATTAGTAACAATAATCTGGAGACCTTATACATTTGAGAAATCATCTGTTCACCGCGATTCAGATCCGCGGCCGCGCCTCTAGCGAGGTGCGCCATCTATCGGCAAATATTAGAACTAAATAGTTCGCTAGCACAATTTACAATGATAAAAAAGGAATATACAATAGCTTAAAGCCTACCTCGACAAATGGTAAGTGGTAAGTGGACTATCCAACACAAAATGTTTTGTCAATTCGAACCAGTAGTTCCTGAGCTTAGCGCGTTCAAACCAATTTGGATCTTGAGTTGCACGTGTTATTGCGAGTCAACCATAAAAGATAGACATATGCTGTTGGGGGATATTTTTTAGGCAATTTTATGTAGAATATTTCCGTCATACATGATTTCTATGTGACTTTAACCATTAAGGCTGCACACGCGACTGAAGCTTAAGAAATGGAGTAAATTCTCCCGTTTTCCACACATTTCCCTTCACTACGTTACTCCTGTTGATTGTAGCGTGATGAAAAGTATCCTATAATATGCCCAGGAGTATGAAGAATAATGGTACCAAGTTTCGTCAAAATCCGTCCAGTAGTTTTTGTTTCTATAAGGAACATACAGACAGACAGACAGACAGACAGACAGACAGACAGACAAAAATTTTACTGATTGCATTTTTGGTATCAGTATCGATCACTAAACACCCCCTGATAGTTATTTTGGAAAAATATTTAATGTACAGAATTGACCTCTCTACAGATTTATTATAAGTATAGATAATAATATTAGTAGTTGGTTTCCAATAGCCGTCAAATGGACTATCAAACACAAAAATATTTTTTCTAATCGGTTCGGAGATTAGCGCGTTCAAACAAACAAACATACAAACAAACTCTTCAGCTTTATATATTAGTATAGATATAGATATATAAACTTTTATGGAATGTTTTCAGACCTCAACCAGGATACGTATATGTTGGAGGAAGTACCGACCTGACAAGTCAAAAAATAGAAGTCGCACACATAGTGTATAAGGAAGGCTGGTCACCCTGGTAAAGTACTAATAGTCCAGGAATTTTAGATTATATCTGCGGAATAATTCCTAGTGAGCTGAATTTTTGTATACACCTTCATTATGATATTGTAATGATGTTGTCGATTTTTCACATCATCATTACAATCCCAACTAATATTATAAATGCGAAAGTAACTCTGTCTGTCTGTCTGTCTGTCTGTCTGTCTGTCTGTCTGTTACGCTTTCCCGCTTAAACCTCGCAACCGATTTTGATGAAATTTGGTACAGACAATCTTTAGACCCTGAGACAGAACATAGGCTATACTTTTTATTTCGAAAAAAAGAAATCCACGCGGACGGTGTCGCGGGCGGCCGCTATATCATAATAAAGGTGTATACAAAAATTCAGCTCACTAGGAATTATTCCGCAGATCGTGGTTCAAAATTGTTAAAATTACTGGACTATAAAATATGATTTTATTAATGTTCCTTTTCCTTCCTAGACAATTGGACTATCCAAAACAAAAATAATATTTCAATTCTAACCAGTAGTTTCTGAGATTAAGCGCTATCAAACAAAAAAAAACCAAATGCTTTAGCTTTGCTATATCAGTAACCTGAATTATCTTGGATGTTGTTTTTAAGGTTATTCGAAGGTGGATTTAATAATATCGGTGTTGTACACCTAGCAAAAGAAGTAACAGTTTCGGAACTAGTACGACCCATTAAATTACCTAGAAACCAACCAAGCCCGGAAGGTTGGAACTTTACCACGGTTTTCAGGAGGGGAACATCGGTTAGTAATCATTACTTTCATACACAATAGGGACATTATTCGACTAAGGAGCCAAGCTAATAGCATGACTCCCCTCGATCGCCTCGATGGTGAAGTGGTTTAAGTACCAGGGCTTGGTCTAGAGGACCTGGGTTCGATTCCCGGGTCCGGCAAAATGTATGTTGATTTTTCTCAACACAGCTCGGGTTTGTGTTCGCCAAGCCGCATCAGCCATCTTTGTAACGGATGGAAGCCTTCGCTCTGCAGTGGAACAACTTACACTTAGGAGCTGTCTTTGAAAAATCTATGCAATAATGAAGAGATTGTTAGCATCTTTCGAAAGAATTTGAGCTTAGGAGTACAGTCGTGCATTGGAACCAACCATGGTTTTGTTTTGAGAGCTTAAAATTGATTTGTTTTCATACATCTAGGACTTGGCTATGCTAGAGGAAGAAAGAAACATGTATGTGTACCCAGCTGCAGAATGTTATAGAATGTCCGACGAAACTGCCGGTAGACCCTTGAGCCCTGACGAAAAGGATAAAGTGAACGAGGCGGCGATATGTGCTGTTGCAGCGAGTGACGAGTCAGATGCCGTTTGTGAAGTAATTATAAATAATAATAATAATAAATGCCTTGGACAAACACACCAATTGCCTAGCCCCAAACTAAGCTCGAAGCTTGTACTATGGAAGCTAGGGAACGGATAGACATACTTAAATACTTTTTATAAACATCCATGACTCGAGTACAAATGCCGATGTTCATCACACAAACATTTGCCCCTAGCGGGATTCGAACCCGCGACCCTTGGTTTTGTAGCCAGATTCTCTAGCCACTCGACCAACGGGCCTGTCAACGTGTATCGTTGTTACAATCTATACTTACTAATATAATAAAGGCGAAGAGTTTGTTTGTATATTGTTTGTTTGCTTGTTTAAACGCGATAATGTCAGGAACTACTGGTTCGATTTTTTTTTTTGTGATGGGTGGTCCGTTGGTCGAGGAAGGATTTATGCTATAATGTAATACTATGCAAGCGGAAACCGAAAACCACGGGGCCGAAGTCGCGGGCGGCCGCATCACTACATAGTATAAAACAAAGTCGCTTTTTCTGTCATGTTGTCTGTTGATTGTCTAACTACGCAACGGATTTTGATGCGGTTTTTTTTAATAGATAGGGAGCATATGCATGAGGAAGGTTTTTATATATAAAATTATCCATTAAATAGTGGACAAGTACCACGGGCGAAGCCGGGGCGGGCCGCTAGTGTAAAATAAATAATAAATTAAATGTATACATTTAAGTATAAAGCATTTAATCTTGTTTGTCCTTTCCCTAGCATGCATAGTACAAGCTTCGGGCTTGTTTGGGGCTAGGTAACACTAAGGAATTTTATCATAATGATATAATATGTACACATACATATATTTGTTTTCAGGCGAATGAAGGCGCTCCTGTAGTTAAAGACGACGTTGTATATGGAGTACTCATATCCCGTTTCGATGATTGTGTGAGGAGTGGAAATTTCTTTGCTAATATCGTCACTTACCTGCCTTGGATTGACGAAGTTATAGAGATGTTGGATACGTCCCCTCCAGATGAATTCCAGACGGAATATTAATCCAAAATATTGTTACTCCAATCAAGAAATTAGAGACTCGCTAAGGATTTGTTATTTGAATTTTACTTCTGAGTACCATAATTTACAGAGGTATAAAGGCATTGCTATTAAAATTATGGAATGAAATATTACGGCTTATATATACATAAGTACCTACTCTAGTTTGTTTTCACCATTTATTAATTAGATACAAAACAATTGAAGTGCACCCACAAAAACTGAAAAAAATCTTAATATAGTGTGTATTAAAAATGTTGTTTTTTTTTTGTATACCTATCAATAACCAAAAAAGAAATGTTTATTGCCAAACTCGTTAAAACCGCCGCTTAGTGGAAAGCCCTTGGAGAGGCCTATGTCCAGCAGTGGACTGTGATAGGCTGATGACGAAGATGAAATTCGTAAAATAGCAAAATAATCAATAGCAGAAACGTTTAAAAATATATTTCGATTCCGCTATCAATGACGGTATCTCAGTTTAAATGATTCTAGGACTCGGCTCGTATTGTTGTTATATTGCAAACAATATTTTTGTTTTCCAGCGGGTTTTTTTTTTCGGGATAAACAGTACCCTATTATTTGATCCGGGCTATCTACACATTTGCAAAATTAGTAGTTACGGCGTGAAAGCGGAAAACAAATAAACTCATTTTCCGATTTTTTATATAAGCAAAAATTAAAAAGTCTCGTTTTTCTAGAAATAAACAGAATAATTAATCTATACACCATTTGATAGACATAGATAATCATATAACTTGCACATTACGGGCAATTCAAAATAATAAGGGCGAGTATCGCCCGAGCCGGAATGTACCACCTAAGAGCTGGGAGGAATTCTTCAGAGGGGAATTTCATTAAATTCCTTTGCCCTCTTATTGATATGGGTGCCAGTCTCTCGGTCGGGTCGCACTTTATTAAGAAATCATATGAATGGAGGCGGGAATGGGCTTACGTGACGATGCGCGATATTGCTTCGCCTGGTGGAGAAAATAATAAACAATTAGGCTACGACCTAATTGATTCAGCTCCTCCTTTGTTGGAATTCGTTGAAGAAAATACATATTGCGTACCCTCGTTCTCTCTACGGACAAATGAAAAATGTAAATGTTTTTAAAATTCGTCGAGAATGAATCAAACACAACATTTACTACAAAAAAAAAAACAATTTCCTGAATTCAATTTTCATTATTTAATTAAATTTGCGAGAGAAACTTTGTATTTTCAATTCGTCTTACATTATGTTATCATATATTTTATTACGCTGATTCGTTTTCCTTTTATATTTGTATTAATAAAAGGCTTTAATTACGTATTATTTCCTCTTACAACATTATATTACGACGAAGCCTGTTTAGAACATGTATCAGATATCACGGTTTGCTTTTGTTCGATATCGGAAATGAATTTCGTTTACAAACAAGAGATTGTAAAACGTTATTATTATGTATTGTTCACGCAGATATAAAAATAATACATTATTATTTTTAACCGTCCCGATTCAACCAGGATACAATATTTTTATGTCGCAGAAAATGCATTTATATTTACGTTGGGGTTATAAATGATTTACGTTCGTGTGCGCGCTTATTTGCTAATTTTCCAATTAATTATTATTATAGCTAATTAAAAATTAAGCCCAAATGTATTATTAAATACACCTGTATGTTATTTATTTGTAAGCTGCATACTAGATATCATAAGAATTATTATCATAGAGGTTTCAATGAACCACGGAGACGGATTTTTATAGGCTGTCACATATTATTTTAACACTTTTAGTCTTTTAGTCCTTTAGGTTTCCAAAATGCCATGAACTGATCAATTTATCACTACGTGTACAAATGTTTATCTGATAATCTGACTAGTATTTTTCAAAGTAGTGCATGAATATAACCTATTTGTTAGAGATGATTAAATCTGCACTCCTACTTTGACTATCAGTACTTCAAGTTTGAAACTGCTTTGAAAGATTCTCAACTAACAAACGCTTTTAGCATGGAAACCAAAAATACTTCGACTTGTTAAAAGGTTTTGAAGTATTGTAATAATTTATTTATGTTCATAAAACTTTCACTAAGTCTTTGTCAAAACCATATTATTGAAGTCTGTGTATGCGTCACCTCAACCATCCTACTACTATTATAAAGGCGAAAGTTTGTAAGTATGGATGTATGGATGTTTGTTACTCTTTCACGTAAAAACTACTGAATTTGAATGAAACTTTACCACAATATAGCTTATACATCAGAATAACACATAGGATATTGGAAATCGAAATCCACGCGGACGGAGTCGCCGGCGGCCGCTAGTGATATATAAGCCTTAAGTAAGCATTTAAACTCAACACTATGGCCACCCGCGACTCCCTTTAATCTTTTTTTGGTTTTACTCATTTCCCGGGCGCCAACTCTTCATTATACTGGCGGGCGGGTCAGTTTTTTTTTTTATCATGTAATGTTAAATATCCATGAATTGTTATTTGTTCTTGACCTTAAAATCTAGTGCCCGTTAATAGTGGAGTTTATTATTTTTTCATGTGTTCTGGCCAGAATAATACGACTGTGCTTATTCGGCCCCAAACAAAAAGCAATAACTGCAAATCTTGACGACTCCGCCGGAATAAGAATTACGTCTTTCGTATTTATGAAGCCCGTATGTTTTTCTTTCTATTCCTTTGACAAAATTTTTGTGTACACTATTGAACTATTGTCCTTAAGTAGGTATAACAAAGGTATATTGCATTAACTTATCGATGTTTAGCTATGTAGGTACACTATTTATTTGCGAACCACTTCTTATGTCTCATCATTTCTTATTTAAACAACATTTTTGATTTACTTGTAAGAGCGAATTTAGTACAGTTTTGGCTAGATATAAGTATTCAACTGTATGAAAATCAAAGAATTCGGAATGATATAAAATCCCTTTTTAGGGTTCCGTAGCCTAATGGCAAAAAACGGAAATTAAATTTGTATATTAATACATGAATTGACGTCATTATTAGCATATTTCCAAGTATCTATACACTAATAAAATAAAGCTGAAGAGTTTGTTTGTTTGAACGCACTAATCTCAGGAAATACTGGATCGAATCGAAAAAAAATCGTTTGTGTTGGATAGTTCGTTTGTCGAGGACGACTTTGGCTATAAATTAACACCATGTGTACGGAACCGAAATCCACACGGGGATGAAGTCGCAGGCTGCCGCTTGTTGTTTAATATACTACTTACTATACGTTTAAATCAAATTGTCGCCTTAACAAGATTATCTACACGGGCTGATCCTTCTACATTGGAATTCATAAATTACTAACTAACTTAACTCATAACTAAGTATGATATTTTTATTTAAAGTTGTTGTTTAAAACGGTCTGATTAATTTGTAGTTCGACCTTTAATTGAATCGCACCTTTCGTAAAGCGCTCTATTTACAAATCATTTCGAATTACTTATTCAGTGATTCAGTTATTAAGGTGAGCATTAACACGTTTCAATTCAAACATAAAAACGTATTATTTAAATTGCTTTTCATTTGTTTAGGCAGATTATTCCAGATTATCTAAATAAATGTCAAAGGTCCTTAATAGCCTAAATAGATGGAGGGCAATGCTTTCAATGATGTTAATATTACAACTACGAACTTTCATTATTGGACAAAGGATCTCAAATTTACACTTGCAATAGAAGTATTGGTGTAATAGTTAATTCGTCACCACAAGTGATTTTTATGATTAGTGTATAAAATTCAATTAATTCTGTTGGACTTAACGAACAAAGACAATTATTGCGTACCAGCTACCTATAAAGTAATTTTTCAAGTAAAAGGAGTGTAACATTCAAGTGGAGGTTTCATAGTCTTATTCTCATTTCTGCATATAAGAATATTAAAATAAAAAATTGTTTTTAATTTTATTAAATTAGTTCTCTGTAGTTTTCTACTCACATGGAAAAGCATATCTCTGAGTATTAGCAACATAATTTGGTAAAATTTATTGAATAACGTCGTAAGAAGACATTGCCAATGACAAAATTAATTAATTATTCTCAGAATTGACGGTTTTAAGACTTCTTAAATATTGATTTTCTTGAAGTTCACGTTAATTGAGTTCTATGAATTACATACCGAAACCTTTAATTTATATTACATCTAAATAATTCTAAGTAATATGTTCATCCGTTATTTCAAAATTTGTTAAGGGACTAGCGCTATTTTGATTAAATAAGTTTTGAAGGATAGTTCTTTAATGTTCGATCGGATAATGTTTAATATTTTGATTTTAATAATAATTTTTTAAGCTGGACTTACTAACTTGTACTGATTCTTGTTAGTAGGAAGACATAAAAGCGAATCTACGTGTTTCTGTTTAAGTATTTTTTTCATTAATAACATAAATAACTGAATAGTAACACATAATGTATTAAAGCTATTTATTTACACAGTATTTTTTTATAATAGTGGGTAGTCTGGTTTTATTAATTTTATAAAATAAAAAACAATATTACTTATTTTCTTTCAGCTAATTATGTCCAGATCCCAGAACTTTTGCACTTAAAGTCCTTCAACAAGTCATAACCTAACTTTGAAATTACAAAATACATTTATTTGTAAGAGATTTTTAGTCATATCAGTCGTCTTTTTAGGGTTCCGTAGCCACATGGCAAAAAACGGAACCCTTATAGATTCGTCATGTCTGTCTGTCTGTCTGTCCGTCCGCCAGTCTGTCACAGTCACTTTTTTCCTAAACTTTAATAAGTACTATACTGTTGAAACTTGGTGAGTACATGTATTCTTTGAACCGCAACAAGGTTTTCACACGAAAATCAAAAAAAAGTAAACAAAATGGGGGGTCCCCATAGTTAGAACTGAACCTGGAAAAAACTTTTATCATTGAACATATACGTGTGGGGTATTTATAGATAGGTCTTTAAAAATGATATTGAGGTTTCTAAGATCATTTTATTCTAAAGTGAATACTTTGCGTGAGAGACCCTTCCAAAGTGGAAAAATGTGTCCCCCCCCCCTATAACTTCTAAAATAAGAGGATGATAAAACTGAAATAAATATATAATGTACATTACCATAAAAACTACCAACGAAAATTGGTTTGAACGAAATGTAGTCAGTAGATTTTTTTTAATACGTAAAAAATAGAATTTGTACGGTACCCTCAGTGCGCGAGTCCGACTCGCACTTGGCCGATTTCTTACTTGTTTAAGGGTTAGGTATGTTTGCGTAGAATATAAATTATTAAGGTTGGTTGCTCTAATGATAAAAGTACTTCGAAGGGCTATAAGATGGGATATACCACTTGAATTTCTGCAGTAGGTTCAATTTGTGTGTTATTAAAAAAATATTATAGCAAGTATCTACGATTGCTTGTCGTCTTGAAAAATTGTGCCAACTGTGGTGATTACGTTCCTATTCTATATTTTAAATACGTTATGTATGTACGTTTCAATCATAACATAGTCAAATTAGAGAATCTGTTTTTTTTTTTCATTTAAAATAATACCCTGGGGTATTTATTAAAAATTTTAAGTGAATTTGTGTTAAAAAATAAAATAACGTAAATCATAAAATTCAACCAGACAAATACCTAAAGAAACACCAATATTTTTATACAATCGACCCTATAGTTTTTGAGCCTATTCATTCACATCATCACCATCAGCCTATCGCAGACCGCAGCTGGACATAGGCCTCTCCTAGAGCACTCCATTTAGCCCGATCCAGCTCCTGCCAGCCATTACAACCAAACAAACAAACTTTTCCTCGTTATATTATGACTATAGCCAAAGGGATGGTCTAAAGGCTAGAAACCATAAAAAACACATATAAAATAAATAAATAAATAAATGCCTTGGACTAACACACCAATTGCCTAGCCCCAAACTAAGCTCGAAGCTTGTACTATGGAAGCTAGGGAACGGATAGACATACTTAAATACTTTTATAAACATCCATGACTCGAGTACAAATGCCGATGTTCATCACACAAACATTTGCCCCTAGCGGGATTCGAACCCGCGACCCTTAGTTTTGTAGCCAGGGTCTCTAGCCACTCGACCAACGGGCCTGTCAATATGTACGTCTCATAGTTTTCAATTCAGTATTTTCCATAATACATATTTTTTTAGCTTTTGAACACTTTTTGGAGACCATCCGATAGTCCAAGATCCGATAGTCGATTTATCAAATACAATGCTTAATAATAATTAGGATAAATACATTTCAAGCTTCAATATCTTCCTGACCTCAATAAGAAATAGTTCTTTTGTTGAATAAACTTCAATTATTTATATTTTCTCAAAGAGCAGACTAAATTAAATACTTGGTACTGATTTAATATTTAAGTATTTAATTTGGTGTGCTTTCAACGTGCACAGACGTTTGATTCTTATTAAAAAGTCTATTACATTATTATGTTAATAATGTTTGGATATAATTATAGTAAGTAAATTAAATACGTTAGCATTTGACATTAAACGTTATTTATGTTTATTTCTAAAATCAAAAAGAATATTTGCTTTTCTAATGTCTTTAAGTCCTACTAGTATATAACAACGTTTGTTGGATATTAAATATAACAATGTATCACAGACATACCTATGGGAGAAAAAAATTGTGACATCAAAAACTATAGAAAACCCTCAAAAATATTTGCTCACGAGTCATTGACTTTCTCCCATCTCTAGATTATGATAATTGGTACCGCTCAGGCCGCATCGATCACCCCGCTAGGAGGACGATCCCGCACCCTCGGAACTCCCCACGCAATCAATCATCACGATAACCAAATACTGACTATCTATAATGCTAGGAACGCGCAGTAAACACGAAGTATTCCACTTTGAGCACCCGATTTTTGAGCACTCGCAACTTGAGCACCTAGCCTAATCAACTTTGAGCGTTGTCGATTGAAATTGTTGCTAGAGCTATTCGATATTAATAGAGAGTGAATATAAATATACCCCTAGCTGAAGACGGCCACGGCGGCCAATTTTACAATTAGCCAAGTACGAAGTATTTGTTATAGTGCACAAGCGCGTGCGCATGCACTGGTGCAGTCCCTATTCCCGCACTCTCATAATACGGTGGGACAGCAATCTGGCACGACCGTAGAGAGATCAGGCGCAGGACCAAGGCTTAACGAGATTCCCTAGCCACGGGGGAGTAATTACACCGCCAACATCCAAACCCCTGACTGTATCTGTGTTATCATAACAGGAAAACATAGCTACACAATTTAATCGGTCAGACCCGGGATGCAAACCCAGGAACTCCGCCGGCGCGGCCGCCGCATTAAAGTGCGTCTTACTAGCCACTGCGCCACGGAGGCAGTAAATAATATAAATAGGTGGTCAAAGTGGATTCAACCAGGTGCTATAGTTGTGGTTGCTCAAAAATCGGGTGTTCTAAGTGGACTACCTTAAATACGGACTATCTATAGTGCTAGGGATGATGCTTAGTACTCGTACCACGACACAGTGAGTATTGTTCACCACGGGGATATTTACCTGAACAAATTGAAATAGACGGATCAAAATAAACAGATCACAATTATGGTGATGTATTTACTTAGTAGCGCTTACCTCTTCTCAACTTTGAATAGAAAACTAATTTACGCTTATGTTTGCTTTAATTTTCAAAACTACGTAACCCACTGAAAAGCTGAAATATTTTTTATTTATTTATTTATTTTAACTTTATTGCACGATATACAAAAATTGTACAAAAGGCGGACTTAATGCTTCATGGTATTCTCTACCAGTCAACGTTAGGGTCAAACAGAGAATGAATAGTAATAATGATGTGTGATGATGAAACATATGTATTTTGTTCATTAAACATTCCCAAATGCCAACTTGCCAACTAATATTATAAATGCGAAAGTAACTCTGTCTGTCTGTCTGTCTGTCTGTCTGTCTGTCTGTCTGTCTGTCTGTCTGTCTGTCTGTCTGTCTGTCTGTCTGTCTGTCTGTCTGGCTGTCTGTCTGTCTGTCTGTCTGTCTGTCTGTCTGTCTGTCTGTCTGTCTGTCTGTCTGTCTGTCTGTTACGCTTTCCCGCTTAAACCTCGCAACCGATTTTGATGAAATTTGGTACAGACAATCTTTAGACCCTGAGACAGAACATAGGCTACTTTTTGACCCATTCCAACCCCCCACTTCCCCGAAATGAGGGGGTGGAAGTTTGTATGGAAAATCTAAACTACTTGAGTTAGACGCTTGAAATTTGGCATGCAGGTCCCTTAGTAAACTTGATGCTTAGTTGCAAAAGGATATTGCAAAATTCTCACGGGAACGGGAGTTAGCGGGAAAAAACATTCGTATAATGAAAACCGACATCCACGCGGACGAAGTCGCGGGCGGCCGCCAGTAACAAATAAATAGATTTTCATAAGCACAACATAAACTTAAGATTATAATGTCATCTGTCAATTCAGAGTTTGGTTTACATCGTTCAAACTCCTGGATTAAAAGAGCACTTTAGATCTTCTCGATAATGCATTATATCAGAGAGGAGAGTTTGGTAGTGTTAATCTAATGAGGATTTTTCTAAGTTATCTTAAAGGCCGTTTTTAGGGTTCCGCAACCAAAATGGCAAAAATACGGAACCCTTATAGATTCGTCATGTGTGTCTGTCTGTCCGCCCCAGTCTGTCACAGCCACTTTTTTCCGAAACTATAAGTACTATACTGTTGAAACTTGGTGAATAGATGTATTCTGTGAACCGCAACAAGGTTTTTACACGAAAATAGAAAATAAATAAAAAAGTGGGGGGTCCCCATAGTCAAAACTGAAACTCGTTTTTTTTTATTTATTGAACATAGACGTGTGGGGTATCTATGGATAGGTATTTAAAAGTTATATTAAGGTTTCTAATATCACTTTTTTCTAAAGTGAATACTTTGCGTGACAGACCCTTCCAAAGTGGAAAAAAGTGTGTCCCCCCCCTCTAACTTCCAAAATAAGAGGATGATAAAACTGAAATAATTGTATAATGTACATTACTATAAAAACTACCAACGAAAATTGTTTCGAACGAAATCTATTCAGTAGTTTTTTAATACGTCAAAAATAGAATTTGTACGGAACCCTCAGTGCGGGAGTCCGACTCGCACTTGGCCAATTTTTTTCTGTTTTATTTTAGGCACTTTTTAAGACAAGCGATAAAAAGTCATCAAAATGTCATTTACCTACGTAATATGATAAGTATCACACGTTTCCGTATTTAAATCACCACTGTTTTCATTGTTTCTTCATAATATCTATACTTTTTAATTTAACATAATAAAGCTTGTGTGTTTGATTGAACGCGCTAATCTCAGGAACTACTGGTTCGAAATTGTTTTTTTTGTGTTGGATAGCTCGTTTGACGAGGAAGGCTCTAAAGTCTAAGCTATAGAGTAACCCAATGATGTGTGCAGAAACCAAAATCCACGCAGACGGAAATCGCGGGCGGCCGCAGTTATAAATATAAAAGTACTGTCTTTCTTCTTTATTCCTTTTTAAATATCAAATGAGAAATTAATAATAATATAATTAATTAATAAAATAGTTATTATCTTTGAGAGACCCAAAGAAGAAGAGGACCTAAACAAAAACAGAACGTTCAAATAATTTAATACGACTAAATAGAAAAGACGGCAGTGTAGAAATTTGGATGACATTAGGTCACTTTTAAATTGTAAAGCCGAGAAATATTAAAATAGTGCCAACTTTTAGTTAGCACGCAATCAATGAAAATATTTAGCAATAATTTCATAGGTGATAGTGTTATTTCAAGTCTATTCTTTTGAATTGTGATATCAATACTGTCTTAAAAGATGTTTTTCAAGAGTAATCTTCAAAATCATTTAATTTATCTCATTTTGTAATTATTTTCAACACCAGTTTAAACAATGTTCATATATAATAATACTAGAGGTCGCGCGCGACTCCGTCCGCGTGGATTTCGGTTAAATAAACTACTAAAGCCTTCCTCGTCATATTATGGACTATCCAAAACAAAAATAGTTTTTCAAATCGGACCAATAGTTCCTAAGATTAGCGCTTACAAACAAACAAATAAACAAACAAACAAACAAACATACAAACAAACAAATTCTTCAGCTTTTTAAATATATAATAATACGGGTAAAAACTAGTTGTAATTTGAACTAATAAGTTTAGATTACTACTAGTTTTTACCCGCGGCTTTACCCGCGTAATTAAGATCTATTTTATCACATGGGATCATTTAATCGGTATAAAAATGCTATCGCCTAGGTCAGCCCATATCCTACCTGAATACCAAATTTCGTCAAATACCTTTCGAAGTTTCAGTGTGATCGTCGGACAAACATATAAACAAACAAACTTTCACATTTATAATTTAAACTTTCACATTTATAATTTAACGAAATCATTAAATTGTTCCAATAATCTTAACCATGTGCGTAAGCAGCACTTAAAAATATTTTTTACGATTTGCGCAGGTTATTTCGAATCCAACTATATTGTGTGCCGGAAAAATGTCGAAAAAAAATATGGACGTTCCAAGCCCTCCAAAATATTAATTTTATTTAAAAACAAACAAAAAACTTAACGTACAACAAATATATGTATTTTCTATTCAAAACAGTAATTACTACTTGTGTGAGTAACACAAAAAAACGCAAATTGGATACGTAGATCCATTATGGTGGAGACAGCGGCTTTCATTAACATAAAATAGCACCTCTTTTAAGAATATAAAAAACAAAATGATGACGTTCAATTGAGCTAAAAATGCAAATTTTACAATTACAGATTCGCAATGTTATTGAAAATATTTTTTTTTTGAAGTTAAGACCATGAACTTTTAACAATAAGGTAAGTAATGGGTGACATACACGTGTAGACCCCTAGTCCCATAAGTATAAAAAAGTTGAAGAGTTTGAAAAAATTTATTAAAAATTACATTTTAGTTAAATACTATTTATTAACTCAACGGTAATTGTGGAGACGACAACGCTTATAATAATAAACGCATAGTGAAAATTTAAAGTAACTTTCAGTCCATTAATGTAAGTGATAATATTGAGAAATGGCAAAAATCTTTATTATATTTAATATCATGGTCATGCTAGCGGACCCTGGACTCCGAGGCAACAGCCGAGGATGCGACCGGGACAAACGCTAGGATGATGATGATGATCATGGTCATGCTAAAATCGATCGGTAGATTGACAGAAAAACTAAATCTATACTAATATTATTAAGCGACAGAGTTCGTTTGTTTGTTTGTTTAAACGCGCTAATCTCAGGAACTACTGGTTCGAATTGAATAAATTGTTTTGAGTTGTATATTCAATTTGTCGAGATAAGTTTCTGACAAATCGAATTGCCGGAGAAATAGCACGCTTTAATTATTTTATTTAAAACTACTTGCCCGGTTTCCACTACATGTGGTTAATGAACAATCTTTTGATCGATTATGTGCAAACTTCAAATTATCCGTGTACTAAATAGTCCGAACAAACCCTGAAAATTTGGTCTGGATAGGTAAGCCCGTTCTTGATTGTTAACTGACAAGTAAATTTGCCAATTATTTTTACATACTAGCCTTTTGCCCGTGACTTTGTCATCGTCCCGTCCCGTCCCATCGTCTCGACTTTACGTCCCTTCGAACACTAGTCAGTTTTTCCTGCCGTTAAGACCATCCCTGGACTTAAAATAACATTTTAAAAATGGGCTGAATTGGTGCAGGCTTTGTTGAGTTATGCTCTTACCAACATATGTTGCGATTCATTATAATACTAGCTTAGCTCAAATATGACCCACTTCCCCTCACATTTCCGGGATCAAAAGTACCTTATGTTCACCGTGGATAGTGTAGCTAGCCATCAGTGAAAGAATTATTAAAATAGGTCCATTCGTTTTTGGGTTTATTTGTTACATACAAAAATACGAATCTTTCCTCTTTATAATATTAGTGTAGATAGCGTACATGTAAATGTAGACAACATTAAGATAAAGATAATAAATTATACATGTAGTTATTCCCATCCGTCCATAGGTAAGGTTCGTATGGAACGGAACAGTTGAATGTATCTGTATATATTATTTATAAATAACACAGGCCACTTCACATGAATCAATAGTAGCGTAAAATTAATATAAATTATTTCCAACGGCTATAATGAAGGTAAGAGTTATTTAATACAATCCCAACTAATATTATAAATGCGAAAGTAACTCTGTCTGTCTGTCTGTCTGTCTGTCTGTCTGTTACGCTTTCCCGCTTAAACCTCGCAACCGATTTTGATGAAATTTGGTACAGACAATCTTTAGACCCTGAGACAGAACATAGGCTACTTTTTATTTCGAAAAAAAGAAATCCACGCGGACGGAGTCGCGGGCGGCCGCTAGTATTCAATAAATGTTAACAACATTCTTCACAAGTAATTTATTATTCACAGCTATAAAATGTCACATTTCGTCCCTTTTGTTTCCAAGTTCATACAATTCGCATCGGTATTCTGTTTTTGATCTCGAATGCCGATGTAGCTGATGAATTCTGGATTCTTGGTATCCGGAAAATTATTACTGTAATTAACATTTCAGGCTATCGAGATTCGTAAGGAAAAATATTTGACTACATATTTTATTATTGACGGAATAACACGCTTTTCCTTATTTTTCCATCAATTAATATTTATTGTAGTGGAGCCAGTGTTATTTATTTTATTGTCAAATAGTTTTTTTATCCATAGTTAAAACAGAAACTCAAAAAAATATTTTTCATTAAACCCTATACGTGTAGGATATCTATGGATAAGTATTCAAAAATGCTATTGTTTTCAATACAATAGTTTCTGAAGTGACTAGTTTGTGCGAGAAAACAATAAAAAATATGTTATACCTAGGTACATTACCGTGCAATCATCTATTGAAAATTGTGTTGCACGAGATCTTTTAGTTCGAGTTTCGAGTTTTTTTAATACTTCATCGATAGAAATTGTACAGAACCCTCGCTACGCGAGTGTGACTCGCACTTCGCCGGTGTTCTTTAATATTCCTTTGTAGAGTAATATCATCAGCTAACATTAGAAATTATCGCAATCATTGCGGACATTTGCAATACCGCAACAATTTCAGTATTTGGTAAGACTTGCATAACGTCGGAATTTCATTACTAAAATTACGTGTTTCACAAGTAAAAGACGCAGAATAACGTTGAAATATTTATGACGGAAGCGTCAAAACTACGGAAAAAATAAGCGTAAAGTCCACCTGAGACGGGATTAATAAATACCATCTGGTCATTTACGAGCTACCTCGCTAAAATGAATATTTCAATTTCCTTAAAATGCTTTTTCATAGGATTTTTCTACATAGCTTTCCTTTCAAGTAGACATAAGGGATGATTTTATAAAGTTTATAATTTTTAAGTTCCCTTGGGTATTAAACTAGGTAAAAGGTACTTTAATTCATTATGTAGGCAACTATAGTTCATAGAAAGTTGTCACTAAAGCCTATTGAGAGGTATAATCGGGTGCCATCGCTCAATATGCGGCAATACGGCTCCTTTATATTTGATTTCATGTGTTCTGTGCACATCAATATTGCTGGAACACATCTATAGCCACACCCATCTATACATTGAATTATAACGAATCATTTTACATTTATAGCCTTTTATACGTAGACTGTGAATGCGCAGTCAGCTGTGGTATTCTGAAGAAGTAGACACTACTAGAAATAATGCAGAAGCAACCATCTATGATTCAACACGAGTGCCTATTGCGTAGTATTTGATTTTCTTATAAAAATATAATAAAGCTGAAGAAGTTTGTATGTTTGTTTGAACGCGCTATTCTCAGGAAATACTGGTTCGAATTGAAAAAACATTTTTGTTTTGGATAGTCCATTTGTCGAGGACGGCTTCATGAGCTACTAGCTTTCCGCCCGCGGCTTCACTCGCGTGGAATTCCGTTTTATTGCAAACAATATTTTCGTTTACGAATATGTTCTTTTTTTTGGGATTAAAAGTACCCTATAAATACCCTATATACATAACTAGCGGGCGCCCGCGACTTCGTACGCGTGGATTTTGGTTTCTTTATCACCTATTTTTCCCGTTAGGGGTGGATTTTTCAAATAATCTTTAAAAGGGGATGCCTACGTCATATTATCTTTATGAATGCAAAGTCTCAGCCCGATCGGTTAAAAAATGACAAAGTTTCATACTAAAGTGAATCCCCTATTTTACCCCCTTGGGGGCTAGATTTATTAATATTATTGCTTAGGCAATGCCTACGTCACAATAGCTTTATGTATACAAAATATCAGCCCGATAGGTTTAAAATTGACAAAGTTTCATACTACCGTTCATCCCCTATTTTACCCCCTTGGGGGTTGAATTAATCAAAATCCTTTCTTAGCGGATGCCTACGTCATAACATCTACCTGCATACCAAATTTCAGCCCGATCCGTCCAGTGGTTTGGGCTGTGCGTTGATAGATCACTATGTCAGTCAGTCAGTCACCTTTGAGTTTTATAGATATAGATAGATTTATCCGGACTTCTAACTTTTCGCCTGAAAATTTGCACAGCAAACGGTTCAGTAGTTACGGCATGAAAGCGGAACAAACAAAAACACTCACTTTCCGATTTACAATTATATGTAGTAAGGATAGTACGAGTTTATACTCATTGTGTTATCACTATGAGTGCGGAAACCGATATCCAACGGAGTCGCGGGCAGCCGCTAGTTATATCAATGAAATTACTTTACAAAATCTGCAATCATAAATACTGAAATACGGCTGAGAAAAAACCGATCGGGAACACTAGTATGTCACAAGAGAGTAATGCGAAAACAAGCTCATTTCATTTTAACATATTTTGCTTTTGCTTTAAATTCGACTTAACAATACAATTACCATGAATTTATTGTTCAGCTGGTACAATTTAAATTATCATAATGATGCACTTATTTTGTACATCTGATTTTAAGTGCTGATGAATCGCTTATAAGTCGTATCATTTGTGTCGATTGTGTTCGTTTTCTGATGGGAAATAATAAATGGTATTCATACACGACACATTCAACTCCTAAAATAATAATAACTTATTTTTATATACGGGGTCCGCTTTGACCATGATCCAGGATTTGGCAAGTCTGGTTATTACAGTGAAGCTGCCAGAATACGGGGCAGTTCCTTATATGTATATCTGTAATTGTTAACCAGTATAACACTTCTAAAGTGAAAGCACAACGTTTTACCGACACAATAAATGTGGTTGACAAAACAGTGAGCAATGAATGTTATGATGAGACTTGGTTTGATGAAATTTGGCTAATTTCAATCGGGTCAATCCATGTGAGCCGCTGGTCATCAAGCTTCATTTATCGGAAAGTAAAATTATATGGATAGATGTTTTTTAAACGTATTTTGTTAAATAATACCATGAAATTATTATTGACTAGCGGCCGCCCGTGACTCCGTCCGCGTGGGTTCCGGTCTCCGCACACAGTGTTACTATAGATAGCTGAAAGCTTTCCTCGACAACTGGTAGGTGTCAAAACGGTCTTCACAAAAAATATTGTCAATTCAAACCAGTTGTTCCTGAGATTACATCAGGATCAAATCTGGATCAGGAGTTACACGTATCATTGTGAGACAACTTTAAAAGATACACATATTATATTGTTGAAGGATATTTTAAGGCAATTTTATGTAGAACATTTCTTTCATACATGATTTCTATGTAACTTCAATCATTAAGGCTGCACACGCGACAGAAGCTTAAAAATTGGAATATTTTTGCACTGCTTGCATTTTTGTCATCAGTATCGATCACTAAACACCCCCCGATAGTAATTTTGAAAATATATTTCACGTACTGAATTGACCTCTCAACAGAATTATTATAAGAATACATACATATGTATATAGATAAGCTAACTGCCGCAGAGGTTAAAGCTTTTAGTCTGGGAAGACTGAGGTTAAGTTTTCAGGGGCTGGCCATCGGATGGGTGACCGAAAATTTTCATATCGAGCTCTTGTTATAGTGGATATCTATATCTATATTCTATTTATTAGTATACTCGTATAAATAGATATCAACGTTTGTACAGATTGTGTACCTATTCATATTTTTACCAGGATTTACTATGTAACTCCAATGATACTTCCCATGATTTTCAATAATAGGAAACTTTACACAACAATTTAAAAATATAGTTATCTGTTTAAATATGTTTATTTAAAAATTTATACCTGTAAGAGGTAATGACTTATAAGTGTTAAACTAATTGTATGGACAAATATTGTACAAACTTGGCCAT
Organism: Nomophila noctuella; assembly: GCA_958496325.1. Taxonomy (NCBI): domain Eukaryota; kingdom Metazoa; phylum Arthropoda; class Insecta; order Lepidoptera; family Crambidae; genus Nomophila; species Nomophila noctuella. The sequence continues at coordinate 4,089,837 of OY292490.1, read as the reverse complement.
TCAAAAAATAAGCCAAAATATCAAATTTCTTGCCGCTTCTTCGCGGTATGTGACTGCATTCCAAATTCGGTGGTAGATTCAATCCTTTGTTTTATATTCGTTAACGATTCGTAAGTGCTTTTCTGAGGTCTATTTGAGTAAAGTTTATATTAATATGCGCTTGTCTTAACTAATAATACATTTGCTATGTATCGAGTTTGTCCACGTATTGGAGCTTGCTCCATCATCCATTACGGATCTAGGCTAATCGCGTCATAAGTTACGAGAGACATGACTTTGATGTTACAAGCATTGGTGACGGTTTTCGCGTATCAAGTACCTACCGTAGCCTTGAGTAACATTATGTCTAACGAACAAAACAAGAGGCTCAATGTTTGCAATTTGAAGTACCTATTATTAAAAAATAATGTCTAACACAGTGGAAAAATACGAATCTCCATTATTTGAAGTATGTTTATTGCATATAGGAGTACACTCAAGACACTTGAAAGCTTTCATACTTGAGACGTATAAAGTTACGCATCCATTAGAGCTTTGTAAATAAAGAGTATGACACATTTTGTTCGACTCCGATTTAGACTTTAGAATAGTAAGAGTTTCTCGTTTCATTATAACACATACATTTATAGTCTGGTGACATTTTCATAATGCAAGATGTACACGGGTTAAAAGTAATCGACGGCTAGCGAAAATATAATGGAAATGTTTATGTGAGGTTGAGCTTAGTGATACTTCCACTTGAATGAGCCGCTAGTCTGAGGAAGTACCTTCACCTTACAGAAGACCACAGTGAAAAAGCACTTCGTAACTGTTGTGATATATTTCTGCTGGTAAGTAAAGCCGCCAGATTTCAGTTGGTAAGGGTATGAGGTGTTAAAGGCAGGCAACGCATCTGCGACCCTTGTGCGGTTGTTGATGTCCATGGGCATAAAATATATAAAATTTAAAAAATGGGGAGGTACCGAGAGGCGGCCTAGAAAAAAGCACTAAACTTCTCTGTTTCTTTTCTAAAACAGCTTAGCAAGGTTTTAGGAATGTACGAAAGTACCTGCGGATGTAAATTAAGACGATACTTTATTTTTCTTTATATCGATGAATTTTTCTTTATATCGATGAAGCGTAACGTACTGATGACATCAAAATGGTTGCATAACGTGCTGATGATCTCCTCTTGACTATATAGAAGGGAAAAGGGGTGGAAGCTGTATCCTACAGTCTAACCATGTACTGAAATATTTGACACCATCGCATGATAAATAATATTGATCAGACAATAAAGGAAAGTAGCTTAACTACTTTATGTATGTGTGAATTTCACAATGTTTATCCACTTTCACAATGTTAGTTAAGATGCTGGCAGAATGTATATTACATCGATAAATTTTGGTAGATAGAATTACAAAATGGGACACCTACCATAGTATCTTCGTCATTTTAATATCTTCTATGCAATCTATGGACTACTGTGCAGGGTTTCTCGCAATATTTAGCTATATTGCGCTATCTTTAACCCAAATAAATCCATTCAACGTACAAAAGAAAATATAAAAAATATTCGAACATAACAAAAAGTTTAACGTAAAAGAAAGCCTACAATAATTGCCCTGTCGTCTATTAATATTTCGGCATGTTTCTAGAGAAATTTGTAGTGTATTTTTTAACATATAATTCAATGTAAATTTGACACACGGCTTGAAATCAAATGAAGCAGATAATTGCTTATTATGTATTTTCTATTAGTTCACCAAAGTCATATATGTGTAAAACCAATAACCTAGCCAAAACGAGAAGTAATTTAGTCTTTTTTTCTAATATTCATCCCATAAATAAATAAATGTCGTGGAATTCAGATAAAAATCACCGTATTTTCCATTCCTACGTCAGATTTAACTTTTTGAAACCTTTTCTCGTACAAATATTTGCGAAACCACCCACTGCAACGTTCAACATTTTCAACGGAAAGTTGAGAATTCTAAACTTTGCGAAATACTTCAACTCTTTCTACGTTAATCTTCAAAGTTTGTTCACAATGAAGAAATATTTTAATAAGAATGCGATAACACGCACTTTAAAGTTAACTTGCTAGTGGTTTTATTAATAACATTTTAAGACAAGATTCTTAGTTCATTACATTGTATCTTTGAACGCCTTGTTTTTCAAGTGGTTAAAATACCGAGCCGAAATCTAGAGGTCTTGTGCGCGCGTGCTGGTCAACGCTGCCATCAATTTACCGAGGCCACTATTCCGACGAAAACCCAGAACTTAGGTATTTTATTTCTTTACCGATAAATTAGGCGATGGAAAAGCTGCCAGCGTGCGTGTTTCCTCCTTCCTACAACCTGGATTCCTTTAAGGGAAGCGTGAAGAAGTATCTTGCGTGCCGGTTTGGCGATGCCAACGGGTTGGATACCATTTTGGTAACAAATAAAATACCAGCTTTGTGGTTGGCTCGAACTAAGGCCGCCGTGGCTATTTTAGGATTATTTTAAACTGCGTCTAATACCCATATGTTGGTTTGTAAATTTTCAAATTTTCGTCCTAATCATCGTTCTAGTCAATAGCGAAGTTTCCCAATAATCCTTTTGGGTTCCGCTACAAATGTTATCCGTTTCTATCCTAATCAACCTAATCCTTTTCAACAGACTAATGAGTACGGTTAAGCGGTCTTTGCTTTTTATTTTACAAATGTTTTTTAATTAAAGTATAGATAACAGTTTTTCTTAGTCAATGTTTTCTGCAAACTCATATTTTCCCACCTCTTTTTACACTGGAAAACATTTGAAGCAATTTCAGAACGCTGTGTTCTAATAGCATCTCATAGGAACATAAGAAATAAAATTAACTCATATTTAAAGAAGAAGCATACAATGCAGTAACTGGTTTACAATCACATATAAAACTAAGATTCACTAACCTTCAGACTATAACCGCCGCAGCTTTAACCGCCTTCCACCAGGATCACAATTCCGATATTCCACGCAAGTTTATAGCAACTATACCACAAATCTACTTATTCGAGGGAGGAACACTATTTCTAACTTTTTTTATTAAGTAATTCCGAAGCTACATAATGCACGGAAAATTAACACGAAGAATTTCGTGCTCGCGCGGCGCCATTTTTGACAACTCTGAATGACGGTAGTTTTTTTTTCAAACGTATAATTGTGCTTGGCGCGGAAACATAATACATACTGCCATATTAAAATTATATTTAATTGTAAATTTTTACTATTGAACGGTTTTATTTAGCTCGCGGTAGTTAGTAGTTTATTTGTTTGGGTCAAAATTAGAAATTGAAAGAATATCGTTCATTAAGGATTTTGTCGTGTATCGTAATGTGAACTATAGAAAAAAAAATGTTTTTTTTTTGTTTGACCTTTGTTAATTATTATCGAAAACTAAAGCTTCTGAACTAACTCGAACATTTTAAGATTTTAATATTTTAGTAACTTAATAATTTTAATATTATATCTATTGTTTGTGAAGTTGGAATAAATGGCCGGCTGTCGTAACCTCAACACTTATTTTAAATAATATCATATTTTCGGAACCCGAGAAGGTAAAATGGAAAGCTGTTGAAACCAATCCCAATTGTGTACTACTATAATAAAAGTAATACATGACGTGTTTACGTTTCAAATATTTTCTTGTATGGGCTGTGGGCGTTCTTCTTTAAGTACCTTCCTTCCTGTTGTCAGATTGATGTGAAACTTGGTACATACAATATAATAAAATCAATAACATTTTAAATCTAAGATGGCTGCCGGTACAAAATGGCGGCTTACATAATTTTCCACAACCTCCTCAATATTATCGATCAAAGGCTTGCGTATCAAAGAATTATGTCCAAACTAAAAAAACCACACACAAATAAATGGAAAAAACTAGAAATAAAAACCGGCCAAGAGCGTGTCGGACACGCCCATCAAAGGGTTCCGTAGCTAAAAGATGGCCCGACCGCTTAAGACACCATTTAGTACGGGCAACTGCACGTCATAAGTTGGTCGAGTTGTATAAAAATAACTATGTATGATACAGAGTTCGCTATAGTTTTCGTTGAAAGTACTTACTTGGAGGTATACAGGACATTTTTTTTAGAATTATTGTAATAGTATTTCAAAAGTTAAGGGGGGGGGGGGGGACGCTCTAATTTTAACTTTGTATTAATATATCTCGAGACTGGGGTGTTTGATCCACATGGTTTCAAGGCAAGTTTTATTGTATTTAAAAATACCTTTTTAACGATACCCAACACGATGGGGTTAGTCGATTTTTTATGGGAGGGGGGGTAAAAATAATTATTTTTCGATTATTTTAAAAACAAATTCTTGAATTCTCACTATACATCTCTCCACCAATTTTCGTGGCAATCGGTTCAGAAACGGCGGAGAACGAGCCAGGACAGACAGACAGACAGACAGACATGACGAAACTATAAGGGTTCCGTTTTTTGCCATTTGGCTACGGAACCCTAAAAACCAGTAAAAAACTTTTAAGTTTACTTTTTTATTAAATATCGGATACTACCTTCGTGGGTTGATAGGTAAGATACTATTTATTTATTTTCTACTTTTTAGTGCACATTAATTAAAAAAAATATTCAAGACACTCGTTGTTAAAAAAAATGATTTTTCTTAAATCCGATAAACTTTTTGTAAACATTTACTACTGTCAAAGAGCGCAGAACTGTTGAACAAATGCGAAATGAAACACTTGGTATCTATTTAAATGTATTTGCTCTCGTACGCTATACTTTCTTTAAGTTGGCTCCTTCGCTATTTTGGAAGATGTTATGATAACAAATTATACTGTACTAATATAGTTAAGGAGTAACATCCCACACATTAGCTCTGTACTTACATAACGACCTCGTCTCGCGTTTAATATTAATTCTTTCAGTCTCGTCTAAAGATGTACCAAAGAAAACAATGATTTATGTTATATTGGGAGGCAAACGAACGAGAGGGTTACCAGTTGGTAACTGATCACCTGCCCATGGATATTGTGCCAACAACCGCACGAGCTCCCCACCCCCATACCCCCCATCTAAGCTCTGATTGACCTTGCCTAGTAATCGAGTCGACGAGGATCGGACTTTGTAGAAAGCCCTATAGATTTTTACGTCCACCAGTCTTTCTGCCTTCATTTAGGCCTGCTGCTAAATTTCACCATAGTACCACTCGCCACAAACTGCAGTTTAATGGACTAATAACAAAATTATCATAAGTACACTTCAATAATAGGCCAACCGTATTATGCTAGCCTACTCCATTAAAATCATATACATATTTTGCAAGCATAAAAGTGAAAATTCTGCAAGTAATCCCTTCTTGCTTCTTGAATGAAACCTTTTGCTGTTGTTTCTTGCTTATTCAGTCTTTTCCTGTAGCAAAACAAAATTCACGGGAACGTCGAACTTCTCCATTTGACAAGTACAAATTATGTATATTTTATTAGAAAATTTGAAATCAATACAATATTTGACGGCTTGTGAGGTACAAATAGGAAAAATATTATGTACCTAATTTGAAATGAATAATGTGATAGTACTCGTATGGTGTTTGTTATATGCATAATTTATTCGCTTTTAAAACGCATAAACGTTGCATAGTCAGCGTCAGATAGATGATGACACTCGGGTAACAAAATAAATAGACGAAACCAAATAGTTTTTGGACACTAATGCGTCGATACCATTGTGCATTGGTACGATGACTTCCATATTTATGGAGGTGTGACTGAACCGATCTATATAACGTATTCAATGTGTCGACTTTTTGAACGATTAGAATGTTGTAATATGGAAACTTTGTTTGCACAGATATTATTGACTATTTGGAGTAGCCTGAGTGTCATTATCTAACTGAAGCTGACGGTAGATAAAAGAATTTTGTGCAAAAATTCCATTCTGAGAACGAAGTGTTTATAAAAATGTTAATTTGTATTTTCCTCGTTATTAAGATATTCGAGTTTGTTAATAAGTTTAAAATATTTCTTGCAAAATATTTTACTCGTCATTTGATGAGCTTTTGCGCTTAAAAGTTACGGAACGGAATAACGGAGGTTTTTAGCAGTGAATTATCTCGTTAGAGGAAAATTCCTTACAATAGTTTTGTTTGAAGAATATTTCTATTTTTGATCGTTATATTATACAATATTTTTTTTTATTTCGATACTGTACAAGTGATTAAGTGCTTTCATTTAGATTATACAATTAGCTGTTCGTTACAGGGGATCATTTTCATTACTATGCGGTCTTAAATGACCATTATTTTTAAACAGTATTGTCTACTAGCGGCCGCCCTTGACTCCGTCCGATTACACGCGTGGACTTTTTTTTTTATCGTCAGGAAAATGCTTTGACGCATACCCGTTAACCACGGGATTATACTATAGCATGGAGCCTTCTTCGTCCAATGAACAATCGAACACAAGTATATTTTTCAATTTGAACCAGTGCTTACTTAGATTAGCGCGTTCAAAGAAGTGAACAAACAAACAAATTTTTCAGCTTCATCATATTTATCAGCTTTAGTATAGATGAATTAGAAACGGAATTGCCTTATTTAGAAACGTGAGGCGTACCAATAGCAATCTAATTTTCATTTCGACGTTAGAACGAATCTAATTATCGGTATCGGTCTGCTGTCAAATGACCAATTCATGCCCAGTTAAGGCATTGCAATTAATGAACTTATTAAATAAACAGTTTCAGTCAAGATAAGTACCTAAATGTTACGATATAATGGCGGATATTTTCAAATTATGCACAAACCACGTTCTGATAATAAAACGAACATAAAAATACTTATCTACATCTATACTTTTTTTTTTACTAATATAATAAAGCTGAAGAGTTTATTAGTTTGTTTGTTTCTTTGTACGCGCTATTCTTGCAAACTACTGGTACGATTTGAGAAAAGATTTTTGTGTTAGATTGTCCATTTGACGAGAAAGGCTTTAGGCTATTTTATATACCTACATACTTATGTGCGGAAACCGAAAACTACGAGGACGGAGTCGCGGGCGGCCGCTATTAATATATAGATAGAGCGTTTTTTTGTTAGTATGTTTGTTTGTTTGTTTGAATGCATGAATCTCAGGAACTACTGGACCGATCTGAAAAAAAAAATTGTGTTAGATAGTCCATTTGACGAGGAAGGCTTTAGGCTAAGGCTTTAGTAAATACCTATGTGTGCGGAAACCGAAAACCACGCGGACGGACACTAGTATTATTTAACGGGACTTAACGCGATATTAATGATTGAAACGCGAAAGTCTAAAATCTTATATCACGCGGGCGGCCGCTTGTCCAATTATATAGGCACACTGATTTTATAACGGTGTACTGGTCAATATTTACTAAATATACACAAACCACGTTCTGATAATAAAGCAAAGATAAGATTTTTTTTTTCGGCTAAATCAGTGTAATAATAAGGGCGACAGATGAACACTGAGTTTCATTTTAAACAAGGTAGCTGCTATATTATGAAAGCTTACTGAGACTATGACAACTTTGTAGCTATGTTGTTCACATCAAGAATATACGAAAACAATCCTCAGTAAAATGGATGAATGAATGGTGCAAAATCAAGGAAAATATGTAAATAACGAAAAGTTGTAAACTGTTTCTTTAAGTGGGTTAAAACGCGGAAATTACGACTACCTCCAAAATTGAAATTGCATTCTACAAATATTTTCGAGTTCAATCAAATTCAAAGCTGCAAAGGATTTTTTTAGCAATTTTTATGTTCTCTACGGCTTACGGGGCAAATTGAATTACACTTTTTATACTGGGAACAGTCGGTGCACGTGAGATTCCATTGATGTTCCTCTAGGTTTTATTTTTCCTTTGAGTAAATTATTAACATAAATGATACATGTTTGAATCATCATGTATTAATTGAAGCATAATTTCATATAATAAAAGGTATCTGATTTCCCTTATCCCCCTCCCTCATTCCTCCAAAGGACCACGCGTGCTGGTCTATTTATTCATTTAAAATACATATGGAGCTTGTTGGCTTACAGAAAGTCCAAAATGCCAACAAGCGCAAGCCTAACTATTAAACGATGGAATGCGTTACCAACATGTGCGTTTCTGCCGTCCTATAAGAAATTGTTCTAATATATATATTATAGATATATATCCTGTAACAAATGTGTGAGAGAAAATAAAGTATATTGTATTGTATTGTATTGTAAGAAGTATGTTGCGGACCGGTATGGCTATGCCAACGGATAGGATACCAATTTGGTACAGAATTAGTTCTCATGGCAAATGCATTATACAGCGCCATTATATAGATATATAATAAAATATATAACAAAAGAGGTAGGTGGTTTGGTCGACTGCGCTTCAAGGCTAACGCTCGCAGTTCAATAGAAACTCGGGCTTAGGCACAAAAAACAAATAACTTGATACAAGTATGAGACAATTGATCGGTTCTTATTGCTATTTCTCTGACAGCTTTTAGGTAATTTTGTTTAAGTATAAGAACATTAAAAGACTAGAACACAGAAAACTGAAGTTACCGAGTTGTGCTATATATACCCGTAATATTATCATTTTTTAACGAATTAAGCTCAGTTTTGTGATCACAAACCTGCATTTAGCAAGCGAGGTGATTAAGCCAAAACCCATTTTTAAAAGGAAAACATGATTTCAAATGATGGAAACCTTTGCCCTGCATTGTAAAATTACTTTTTCAAACTTTCGTGTGGATTTTTGCTGCAAACATAATATAAAACTATATCTTAAAGCCTTAAAAAGTTCAAATTGAAAAAAACATTTTTTGTGTGGAATAGTCAATTTGTCGAGGTAGGCTATATAATACTATTTAAGCGATATAACAGTATGTAGTGCGGAAACTGAAATACACGCGGTCGAAGTCACTGGTGGCCACAAGTACAGAAATAATTGGCCAAGTCTACTGATCTCTATTTTAGGATTTCAATCATAATATCAAGTTGAATTCTACGAAACTCGCAGCAATTTATGGTTTTGTCTTTGTCAATTAGTCAGAAGGATTGTGTTAAAGAGAGCTAATTGACGAAGATAACTTTATAACAATAATTGTATTTTAGTGTAGTTGTCCGAATCACTGCACGTACCTCTTCAATTCTGTTTTTATTGCAATTTTACGAAATCAATCAGTGTACTTATCTCTACTCTTCCAACCGTAATTTAGCTTATTGAACGATGAACATTCACCTTCCTTTCAATGTTGAGTCTAAAGCCCTTCTTTTCATCTTCTAATATACGATCTTTCCGCTGATTAATTTAAGCTTTCAGCATTTGAGGAACTCATGGACAAAGATACAAAGAATATTTAATTGATTCGAATTTTCCACTAATAACGCAATTTAAAAAGCAAGTGATTTATGATTTGCAGTTAAAGTGCTCAGAATTTAGGGTTTGGATTAAAACAAAAATATTATAAGATTTTTGAGCATTAGTTGCAAGAATAATGCCTCTACCATTAAACGAAATTGCCGTAATAAAATACCTTCTAGAAAACCGCTTCGCTAAAACTTGAGAAAACAAAAATTACCGAGGCATGACGCAATGAATCTATGTCTGGCGAGCCGCAAAGTTTACAGTTCTAGCGAATCAGGTGAAAGTGTTATAAGGAGTTTTGTAACAAAATATATTGCATCGTTTCGGTCGTTACCTCAGATTCCGGAATAGCAATAGATAAAGCGTATAATTTGACAGTTATACTATCCCTTTTCTCCTTATTATGAATCACTTGTGACAGAACAAGATAGCAGGCACACGTACTCTAGCCGTCTAAACGTCAAGCGGCCGCCACCTACGGTTGAGAGAAACAGAGTTAGGTGTAAAGTTAGGTGAATTTTTGACGTTTTGGTGGAAATCTGACATAAGGAATATCTATGGTATTCTTAAATCTGAGGTCGTTACGTTTGGAATTTGAAGGAAGTCGGAGGGAAAAATAAAAATCTGATTCATAACTCCTTACGTCGATTACATCTGTAGCGAACCGAGTGGAAGTTTTTTTTTCAATCAATTCCGATGGGCCACTTTATATTCAGATGGTTATTGAGTGTGGCAAACTTTTCGGTCTGTGGGATCAATTCGGGAGATAGGAACGCGAGTTGGGACGCAGCAGGGAGCGGCGATGGGACACTTGCGTCCCGAAATTACGATCAGAACATGTTCATGATTTTGTTTCACGTGTTCGTGCAATAACCAGTACCTATTCTGAAATAAAGTTTTCGAGGAATATTTATTTCGTTTAAATTTATTATCTGTGCTCGTGCCGTAAATTCGTTTATGTCTAACCGTAAAAATAATATAAATATGTTTTTTTCAAAGTGGAAAAAATATTTTGAAGCAATGACAAAAAATAAAACAATAAGTATGACACTTTTGAGGAGGAACTTGTACGATCGCAAAATTAAATAAATCAAGTAGCTTAGGAAGTTGGACGTTACTGTTATAATAACAAGCAGAGTTTAGCTAATTGTTACTTTTTATGTTATCACATTAGTGACATTTAAAGTAGCAGTCAACCACAAAAAGTTCTTTGCGTGATCTTTATTTTTCAACAAAGCTGACATTAAAATGTACATAATTATTTCAACTGAATATATTTAAAAAAACTGGATGAACGTCATATTTACCATTTTGCAATGTGTGCATGACAGTTACATAAATGCTTAAACAATAAAATAGAGACTAATATCCGTTAAACATATAAATAATAACAAAGTTGTTAGGTTTATACAATGACACAACACTATACTAAATAATTAATATTTATTAGACTAGAATCAACTAACATGTTTAATTTGAGTAATGAATTAAACCACATAGAATGCAACATTATTCATAACATTCATTATGTTTTTCACAAACTATATCAATGATTAATTATGTTGGATTTAGAATTATCAATCTATGCTAGCTTCCAATGTTAGAATGAAATTATTTTGGTTATCGTACATTTGCGACCATGTTTATTTTTGCCACACTTTAGTTTAGAATATACATTAAAAGTTAAAATAATGTTTATAGAACACAGTAATTAATTGTTACTTTAAGATTAAAATATCAACTGTGGAAACTTCATATTATGCATCGTAACAAAACCAATGAAAAGTCATGTCTTATATATGTAAAGATTGAATATTCAAAAGACACGGAGAATTCTTGCAACGTCTAAGCTAGTTAAACGTACGAAAATAATTTTTGCACCTTATTTCTTTTTAAATATGGCGCACACGTGCAGAGGAAAGAGTATATTCGAGTCACATAGTCACAACATGAAAATAAAATATATTGTTACACAATACACACACCATACAATGTTTTCCTAAAAGAAATAACTACAGTATATTTTGGCAGTTAGATGGTAACTATATTATGTTCTTTGTTGTCTGACTTTTTGTTAGCACCAGAGTTTCATAACAATACTTGGTAAAATTACAAATTCTTGCTGGATTGTCAATATGCTAAATGTTTGGCAATAAAGAGGTATATAGGGCAGGATAAGATGGCGTTATATTTTTTGACACATAAAAGGTACTTAGTGATTTTTGCATGCACTTTGCATAAGGTAACTAATTCAACTAACAAAAATAAACGAAAATATTTAAAATGTGATTTTGCTAACGCTATGTATTGTTTTGAATGCTTAATCCGATTTTTAATAAAACTTTTAGAATGTTTATACAAAAAATCTTAACATAAAAGGACACATATTGCTTAAAATTCATGTAGATGGATGTTATTCTTGTAGCAAAATAAGTAAGTTATACTGTTAGTAAATGTATTATGGTATCTGTCTCCCCTCTGGGTTAGAGACATCTTTACTAATATAATATCGTAAAAGAGTTTAGTTTGTTAAAACGTGCTCATCGGTTTGAATTGAAAAAATACTTTTGTGCTGGATATCCATTAGTCCATGAAGGGTTCAGTATAGAATCACAACAGGCTGAAAATACGCGACCAAAGTTCGAGCAATGCATTTTCTATACAAAATTACGCGACTTAATTTCGGCTTAGCCTGGTTGATGATACAGTCTGTTTCTGGTTGATGATAATGAAGACAATATTTTAGTCTTGCATTTAACATGTTATCGTTATGTATTGATAACATTGTGGTTTATGGAATTTGCATTCTCCTTTTTAGAATTCATTGGAATGAATAATAATATCTGCAAAGTAAATGGAACCACCAACACGGTTGAGCTCACTCTGCGTGATTCATCAAAGGCTTTGACTCTTGTGTTGCTCATTAGTTTGATATTGTTATTAATTATTCAATAAATACTGAATCAGTTGCAAAAGAAGTCTGTAGTCAAAAGGACAATACGGGTACTTATTTCTACAATCCTCTTCGTTTTGTATGCTCTGTCCGTGATGGTATGCTGTTATGAAGGCATATCTTGCATTCTCATCTTCTTCTTTAGGCTGGAGGCTGAAAAAAAAAGAATTAAAATTATTATATTTTTTTTAGTCAATATGAGCACTATGCCAAGCTAGCACGGGCGCTTGCCAAGTACTACCCCCTACCCTAACAAAGCTGTGTGTGTTTTATTGGGGGTTGAGTAATGTGTTTTCATTGTCTACTATCTATCTGTTAAAAAAAAGATTAGAGAGACGAATTTAATTTCCTATTTCTATATTATAAATTAAAGCAGGCTTTGGACCAAAACTGATAATGTTTTTGGCAAAGGCCTCCCCCTCCGTTTTCCACTTTTCTGGGTCTTAGGAAAATTCTGGCCTATCCTCTTTCAGATGCTGTCGTGATCGAGTTCGTCACGCCATCTGGGCCTGCCACGGGTTTTTTTTAAAGATAGGGAAAATAATGATTCGTTTGGAAAACCTACTACATGTCTTTTAATTATATGATTCATTAAATGCAACAATATCTATGTGTCTATTAAATTGGTACGTATTTTATTGGTAAGTAACAAATACTTCGGTAATTAATGGAATCCGAGTCTAGAACAAGCGCCGCTGTAGGATTACATGCCAGCTGATATCCATTGCGCCACGGAGGTGGTAAAATATGCCCTGATACCAGAAAACTGTAGTATTTTTTTTTTTGACTTTATGTTCATTTCAACATGCTGTCACTGCGATAAGAACCGACGGTCGCTTCAAACTTTGGTGCAAATTTCAGAGCGCGTCGAAGTATGGCGAGGGCATACCTAGCGATTTAAATCTTCTATACAAATATTTTCTTATTATACATAATGTTAGTACAGAATAATTATCCAATTACCTAATTTGCAATCCAATACTTAGCCGAAAATAATGTTTCTCGCTGAAGGTATTGGGTTGCAAATTAAGAAGGTAGGTTAAAATTATTCTTTAAGTCCATTATTATAAATAAATAGTTCCGAATTGAATGTCCACATTAAAATGTTACGATGACGATTTAATAATTTCAAAACGAATTCGTGTCGAATAAATTCAGTAACATATGATAATAATAAAAATGCGTTTAATAATTCGGCTGCAAAGTATCCCACAAGTGTTCCATTGATATTTCAACTTTCCGTATTAAACCTTGTCGCTCGTTTTACGATTGCTCGTTTGGTCGTATAATATTCGCTTCAAAACTAAAAATTCGGGGAATTCGGGTTGTAAAACTCCTTCAAATATATGTTGAGACGAAATGCGGATCGTACAAAATGGTAATCTTAAGTGCTATGTGGTACGACTAAAGTAGTTTAAGGACCTACTACAAAATTATAATCGTGAAATTTCGTGCAATCTTTGTGATAAGACCAGCACATTATGTACTGGTTTTTTTTATGTGTTCAATGATGCCGTATAAACCCGTTTGTAGAGCAACTTAAAATTTGCATGCCGCTTCTTCTCGGTAGATGAATGCATTCCGAAGTCGGTGCTACAGTCATTCTATTGTATTATTATTATGGACAATTTATAAGTGTCTTACAGAAGCTCACATTAATAAAGTATATTTTGATTTTGATTTAAGGGTGGCCTAAAACTTTTACTGGCGCAGAAGTCACCCGTGTGGTGAGAGGGACTGATTCTCGTGCCCGGCGGGTGCCTGGCGAATGCCCAGTCCGTGGAATTTTAAATACAAAATGTATGGGAATAGTTTTTTTCGATTTATGACATCAATGAAATAGGATCGATTGGCATGAAAAAGAATTTGCATGTTTCAGCACTTTTTTTGCTGACTGTATCTTTTTTCCAAAATCTGTAAATTTAGGTCAGAATATCTCAAAAACTTATGGATGGTTGTCTAACAACGTTTTCTTGTAACTGTAATGGTTCATGTACCTGCCCAACAAAACCCATTTCAAGATTCCACCCTGAATGTAGGTATTTAAGTATATTTTGTAACACCACCGTTGTATGTGATGTTGTAATATTTATTTATATATATATATGTACATATTTAAAATCAAATATATTATTAATACTTACGATAACATATAAACCAAGCCACGCTGCAGTTCTGTGTTATTTTCATTTGCACCAAGTTCACAGTACAGGTACCGAGCACATTGTATGGGGTCATGTCGGAGTATCAAGCGCCACCGTACACTGTGTTTCTGAAAACAAAACAATGTTTATAAGAAGCTTGTTGTGTTGAACCTTAAACAAATAAATTCCATGGTCTGACACATCAATTATCTAGCTCCAAACTAAGCTCGAATCTTGCACTGTTTTCTCGTGGACCCCCTAATTTGACCCACTAGTGGGACCACAAGTGAGACTAATTTCTCGTGGACCCACTAACTACTAATTTTACCCACTAGTGGGACCACGAGGGAGGCTTACTATGAATGCTAGGGAACGGATAGACGTTCTTAAATACTTTTATAAACATGCATTATTCGAGTACAAATGCCGATGTTCATCGTACAAACATGAACTAGGGGGACCGCAAACAATATCGAACCATCGAACCTCGGTTTTGTAGCCAGGGTCTCTGACCACTAGACCAACTGCCCCATCAACTTAATACATAAAATGTCCCTATATAACAAACGATATACTAAATTTTGTGGATAGAAATGGTAATTAAAATACCTTTTTTTTGTAAGCGGGAGGCAAATGATTTAAAGAGTACCCTGATGGAGCCAAGTGATCAACGCTGCTCATGGACATTAATAACCCCACAAGGGTGGTTGCCTGCCTTGAAAACCCTTTACCCTCCCGAACTGTAATCGGTCTCGTAAATGGAAGGACACATCATTGTTAAGTAAAATAAACATCCCTTGTCAGAGAATTTATGTTCTTGCCTGATTAATATGACACCAAACTTTCTTTAGATCTACTCTTTTTTGGATAGTAAAGTTCATCATCATCCTAGCGCCTGTCCCGGTTGCATCCTCGGCCATTGCCTTGGAGCCCAGGGTACGCTGCGACTATAATCCTGAATTGACATGCCTGGTTATTACAATGGAGCGACTGTCGTCTGACCTCCGTAACCACAAGGGAAACCAGGCCAGTTGGATCATAGTCGGGACCAACAGCTTAACGTGCCTTCCGAAGCACGGAATCATCATTCTTATCGGACAATCAGGTGATTCAAGCCTGCAATGTCCTAACCAAACTAGGAAAACCAACACAAAGTGAAAGTGTTCCCCGTGGGATTCGAACCCACGACCTCTGAGTTCGTAGTTTTTGAGAACAGCGCTCTTACCACTACACCACGGAGGCAGTATGGATAGTAAAGTTATTACCATTTAACCCTTCATCCGCATCAGATTATTATCCGTGAAAATTCATAGTTGAATTAGAAACCTGATTAGCCACGATCGATGTTCTGAAAATAACGAAGCACGATGAAAAGTCATTTGTTATTTCAGTGTCAACAATTATTTCCGATAAACAATATACTGTTTTTCGTCATCCAATTATTTATTATTTGAACAGATTTATTGTAAACAAATAGTTTGTAAAATATACTTGCAATAAATCAAACCTGGAACAATTAATATTTGACAGGCAATAAAGTAAATATTAGTCTTTACGAACTATTAAATCGAAATGTATCTTCGTTAGCATCATCGCAAAATGGAAAGAAGGCTCTCAGTTTTACAATAACTTATCAGATTAATCTATAAACTTAATAATAAAGCTGAAGAGTTTGTTTGTTTGTTTGAACCCGATAATCTTAGGAAATACTGGTTCTAATAAAAAAATATTTTTGTATGGGAAAGTCTATTTGTTAAGGAAGGGTTATAGCTAAAATATAAAACTACTAGCGGCCGCCCGCGACTCCGTCCGCGTGGATTTCGAAATTCAATAGCCTAAAGCCTTCCTTGTCAAGTGGACTATCCAACACAAAAAGATTTTTTCAAATCGGACCAGTAGTTCCAGAGATTAGCGCGTTCAAACAAACAAACAAACAAACAAACAAACTCTTCAGCTTTATATATTAGTAAGTATATAAAACTATGTGTCCAGAACCCGAAATCCAAGGGGCGAAGTCGCAGGCGACCGCTAGTAATTAAATAATTCGATCGTATTCATTTATTGTACTTTCGTAATAGTTTTTCTTTATGCTTTGTAATAACTTTGTAATTGATGTTTTAGTCAGAGGAGTTTACTTTTTAAATGGTGTAGGTAAGTTGTTGTTTAAAAGATATTTCAATATTTAAATGTGAGAACGTAGTTTAAATTATTATTCCAGTTGTGATTACTTTGCCCCACAAATGTACGAGACACTTTTTGCAGCCTGAAACGTGGTAATGCAATTTAATTTTTGTTTCTCTTTTTTCTGCTCCGGAAATCCGATTTTAATGAAGTTGTGAATATTTTGATGCATGTACCTACTTGATAAAGTTTTTAAATATACTGGGAAGGCCATGGCTATCACAAGAAATGGCTATTGTAAAATAATTTTAATTATTATATAACTTATTCCTTTACTTACTTACAGGTCATTAATTAATCGATAATTTGGTCGGTCAATATAAAGTGGATAGAGATAATTATAAAAGTGGTTTCAGTGAAACTTTATTCGATTATGCATATTATTTTCATTCTCTCTCATAATTTTGGGTCACTAACAGGGAACAATCTTGCATGCAAGTAAATTTCTTTGACACGTCATCACACGGGACGTTTGCACTCTCATCACTTTGGATGAAAATGGCTGAAAATCAGGTTCGATCCTCGAGTGAACAATTCGCTGAACCTTTTTGCATCAGCTGCACACGGTGCTAACTTCCAATTGTATTTGTATTTTATGTGCGCTACATGTTTTTGCTATTCTGCGTGATAGAGGTATTACTACTACGAATAGAGGTGACATCACGAAGAATAATTTTCTTACCCGCTTTGTGGTCCATGGACCACAAAGTTGCCGTATATTTTTCTTTCTTGAAAATTTTTAAATCAAAAAATTCCGTGTTGTGTTTTAAAAACATGTACAATCATTAAAGACGAAAAATAAAGACGGTGGCGTGTTATAAAATGGATAAAAACTCAAAATATCACTGAATTATCCGCAACCTTCCCTCGAATTTAACGCAAAATGTTTGTTCGCGCTGTCCACTCTATACGTAGTAATAATACCTCTATGTTCTGCGTAGGTATTTTTGTGTTGTCTATTTGTGTGCCTGTGGGTGATAAATGATTCGTCTATCTTATTACTAGAGACTACAGTTTTATATGCAGTTCGAAGAGTATTGTAGTTTAATTAATTTAGTTTTTGTGTGTAATTAAGAAGATCTATCATTTATATTAGATATCACATCGATCATTTGTATAATAGCACAATATAATATAAATCTGTTCTTCTATACTAATATTATAAAAACTTCGTAAACTCAAATTCATCACAAATAAACATGGTGACCTGTTGATTAAAATTCTATCTAAGCGTTAGTTTAGTTCACTGTTCCAACAAATCATTAAAAAACTGTATGCACACACAGGATGCAAAAAAGTTGCGTCTGTTTGTATATAATTAGATCTCTTATAAAAGAACGGATTTGTATGTCCTTTTTTAATATTCAAGAAAAAGGTTTTAAATGCAAAACATGTACGATACAGCGGAGAAAAAGTTACTGTTAATTTCCGTGCAAAGCCGAGCAGAATGCGTTACATTAATATGCACAAAGTACGTTTATTCTAGAGTATATTACTTAATGAACTGTGAAGTAGTCGTAGTATGAGAAATAATTAATTATAATTAAATCTAGGAAGTTTTTGTTTTATTTCTATAAAAGGGCTTTGTGTCTTTTTAACTAAAGAAAAAAAAACTGATTTTCAAGAAATCTAAAAATCACATTGTTATTTTACTGTGGTATTACACATTCAATGACTCGGTAATGTGCTATTATGGACTTTATACTGTTATGTCTAATTCGGCATCAGCAGCCTGGAATAGACCTTTGCACAGAGACAAACTTCTTAGCAATCCATGGATTGCTAAGAAGTTCGGGTTTCCTCCGTGCGGGTGCCGGGTCCATCGCGTGGAACAGAGAGGAACGTCAGTCGGCGCCTGGGACTTTCGACCCAGCGTGTAGGTTTAAGGGGCCCCTTTATAGTATACTAACGATCACCTTCACCGATGACGTTGCTCTCCCTTCCCAACCATATTATTTTTGTTTCACCTTTTATATTGTTGGTCCTCCTTTAGTCGTATTCCTCATTACTGAGGGTCGTAGTCATTGCATGAAATGAAACACACAAAAACTCTCTTGGCAATTTTTGATGGAGTGGTTTGCCATTGCCTTCTCCATTTCACACACTTTCTCGGAGTGCGCAAGTTTCCTCAGGATTTTTTCCTTCACCGCACAGCTGGTATGAAATTACGCGCATAGCTTTTTTTTCAATAAAAACAGTGGTACTTGCTTGACCGGATTTGAACCACCGACCCCACGCATGTGAAGGGGCGCTCTTACCACTAGGCTATCGATCTGTTGTAGAATATAATGTGTAAATTGTAGGTATTACAATTTTTAATTTAATTCGTGAATTACATTAATAACTTCGTTTTTAATAAATGAAGTTTTAAAATTAACGCTTAAATATGTTACACGAAAAACTTACTTTCTTTAGAAACATAAATGATAATAATGCCCAACTCTATGAAAACATATTTGAGAAAAACAGTAATTCTTTTCTACTGTAATATTGACAGTTTTCGATTGCGTTTATTATGGGGCTAAGATTTTTTATTGATATAATATTATAGCATTAAGTACTTTACAGAAAATGCGTAGAACGAGAATTGAAATTTCAGTACATTCTATTCTTAACTGAAGCGACAACTTTTTATGGAATTTACGGGTTCGATCCCCGCACAGAACAAACATTTGTGGTCATGAACAATAATGAATATGTCTGTCTGTCCTTGTCTGGGTGTAATACGAGTATGTATCAATTTAAGTAAGTGTATAGACCTTTTGACTCTGCTGTAACGCAATTGCTTAAACAACTTATCACGGTTGTGATTTTGTTAGGTGTTTTTGTACACCAATATAAGTCAGTCGAAAAGTTTGTTAATCCCATGAACTTCCTGGTTTGAATTGTAAAATATTTTTTGGGTTGGATTGTCCATGTAGCGAGGAAGGCTTTAAGCTCGTTTAAACCTATGTGTGCGGAAACCGAAAATCACACAGACAAAGCCGCGGGCGGCCGTTAGTCATATATTTATCGGTACGAATCGCACTTGGCCACTTTTAATGAACATTAGCACGGAAGAGCTGACTACAGGAAACGGTACAACTTAATTTTACATAACTACACTACTGTTGGGAGTTGTAGAATCTCATTTGACTTGAACATGGAGGGGTCGCCTGCAGTGTAATAACATATAGCGAAGTTTTGCAACATCAATTTATTTTCTTGTTTATATTAATGGAAATGTTTCTCCGTATAAATGTAGATAGGGTGTAAAACGTCACACGTATGTTGCGCGATGTTTTAGTTTTAATTAATGGATGGTTGACAAAATTGCTGATTCACTTACGCAGAGTATTGGAGTATTTCTACTACGTATAGAGTAGACTTGAAGAAATATCTTCTTATACGCACTGGTGTCCTTGGAGAACAGTTGCCGACCTTATTACTATTTATAAACGACATAATGCTTTTTTGTATTTTAAAAACATGTACAAATCATCCCAGGATTTTTTAAAATATTATTTTTATTTAGTGGCCTTTAACATTAAATATATGCCCGCCCCATCAAATCTAAACTTAAATATAACAATACACCATAAGGTACCACACTAATGGCACCGAAATAGTAGAAGCTTTAAAATTAATTATGCAAAAACATACATGGTTTAATTCGTCTCAGTTGGATTCTTGGGTTGGTTCATACCGGGATGTAAAGTAAAGCCAGTGTCATTTCATAGATAAGGGCACAAAAAAAGATTAAATTATCCCCCCCCCCCCCCCCCACCAGCTGACGCAAAGATTTTGTTCTCGATGTCCACTCTATAAGTTAATACTTGTTACTGAATGGAGTAACAACAGTGATAGCCAGAGCTTGATAGCTAACCCTATCCCGGACATTTGGACATGAACCTATGTAATTTTTTGACGAGCCGCTTGGTGGTCAAGAAGTTGACTATTGAACCAAGAGGTTGCAGGTTCGATCCCCGCAAAGGACAGACATTTGTGTCCTGGTCTAGGTGTTTTATGTGTTTGTATTTAAGTATTTTTTTGTACCACTGTTGATTTTAATATCGTTTTCACACGTGAAAGCCTTTGCGGAATACGTACCAGAGTACTGACGGAACCATTGATTACGCCAATGTCCCTTTTAAAGAGTAGCCGTAGAAGCCTGGGGCCTGCCGTCAGGGCCTGATAATCCTTGACCAGCAGATGCAAGCAGTACAGCACTCCCACCAGCAGTGCTAACAGGATAATAAGTCTGGAAAAACACAAATAAAATCTTTACATGCTTCGTTGTGCATAAAACCACTGTTTTCATTTTTTTTAATTAGCGTCAGATCTTCTTGTCGAATTTAACCGCAAGTTTTGTTCGCCTGTAATAATAATAATTCATTTGATCTCAGGTGGCTCAGGCAGGAATCAAACCTTGCAATCCAGGTTTGCCCGGCCATCTTATTTCATAAAATTTCCTTTGTTTATAATTTTAAAAATCATAGATAAAGGTCTTATAAAACTAAGCACGTTAAGAAATGTTTAAAATAAAATATACAAAAAGTTACAAGTATGATCTAACGCATCAATCTTAATAAGGCGAACATGAAGAGATCTTCATTAATAGAAAAATAGCTTTTTAATCGAGTGCTGTAGTAGCTACCTACTACAACATTGAAAGAGATAACGCTGCAAGCGGTAAGTTAAATAACACTAAGAAATTCGTCAGGCCCACTAAATGTTCAGTAGCTTAGTGGTCAAAGCGTTTGTCTGGTTGTGAGAGTTCCCGCCTGAGCCACCTGAAATCAGACGATTATTTCTATGTTTATTATTTTAAGAATTATAGATGAAAGTGCTTCATACAATCTTTGCGTGTAAAAAATGCTTAAAATAAATATGCAAATATTTAAGTAAATTTTCGTAATACATGAACCTACAGATGTATAAGCTGTTGGTAAACCTGACTAAGAAAATTAAATAAAATCTCCGCAGCTAGACCGAAGGTTTAACTACTCGGAACTTTTGTGTGGGATTGATTGCCCTCTACAAAACAGCAATAAACAGGCCTACGGAAATTGTCGGAGTAGTTTCACGGATTAACCCCTTCAAAACAAAGAAACGGTTTTTATAACCCTCTTTGCCGGTTCAGATAAAATAAATTACTTTCTCGAGTCTCTACAGTGCCAATTTATTTCTGTGGTGGTAAGTCATAAACGGGCAAGTTGGACTAGGGATTTTAACGTTTTAAAGCTGTGAAATTATATGGAGTGCTATATAATTTAGCCTTAGCGACAACTTAATTTTAAAGGACACTAGTTTTTAACCATGGCTTTGACCGAGTTACCAAGATTCCTCTGAGAACATTTAATCAGGATTAAAAGTTCTCATCATCTAAGACAACCCATACTCTATCATTTTACCAAATCTCATTAAAATCCGTTCGGTATGTTATGGTAAGCAATTTAATAAAAGTCACTTTTATAAAATCATAAATGTTAATTTTTATTACACTCCAGAGAGTTACTTTTTTTTAACATCTTTAATTTGTTACATTTTAATAAAAAATAATGGCGGCGCTAGTGTGCCGCCTGCACGCTCTTAAGTGCTGCAATTCTTTGAGCTATTTCAAAGCTGCTATGCATTGATACCTATACAAAAACCCAAGATACACAATCAACGTCTCAAAAACGTCCCCTAAAAAATAAGTGCAAAATGCACTTATTTCAAACAGTCATACATACGTCACAAATAAATAGGAAATAAGTGTCTGTATACCTATGATTGTCACCACTTGGTACTTCTCCATTGCTCAATGCTCATGTGTGAAAACAAAAGGCAAGTAAAAAAAAACAAAAAGTGGTATTTTTTGAAAAATAAAAATGATTTTTACGTTTATTTCTTTTTATTGCTTCTAATCATCAAAAGTAAAAACAATAGCAATTATTATTACTTAGAATACTACAGATTTTAACATGTTTTTCATTGTAGAATTATTAAAGTTTCAGTTCCAAGGATCTATGTATTACAAACTATCTGACAATTGTTCGGGAGCTATTAAGCTCTTATTATTAGCTAGACTTTAAATTTAATAACTTGGACTGTCGACGGAACGATGCTCGAAATTATTAAATGTAATCTTAATAAGGCGAACAATATTACGTTATCAAAATTAATATTGGCTTTGTGAGTTTTGATAGCTATTTCAATATAGGCGTGCTGAATAATAAAATCTAAATAAGTCTCTCTGCATGCCCTTGTCAATAATTACACCACGCCATAGGTTATTTAAAAGATAATCGTTATTTTTATGTATTCCTTTAATAATGAATCTTTTTTAGAAAAAAAATTTTTACAAACTTCCTCCGTGGTGTAGAAGTTGGAGCGCTGCGCTTAAAAACCTCGGAGGTCGTGGGTTCTCAGATCACGCGGGGAACACTTTCACTTTGTGTTGGTTTGTCCAATTTGGTTAGGACATTGCAGGCTTGAATATAATCATCACCTGATTGTCTTAAAACATGTACAGGAGATGATTGATTAATAATGATTCATTGCTTTGGAAGGCACAGGCTAAGCCGTTAGTCCCGACTTTGATCCAAATGGTCTGGTTACCCTTGTTGTAAGACGACAGCACTGTAATAACCAGCCTTGTCAATTCAGGATGATAGTCGCAGCGTACCCTGGGCTCCAAGGCATTGTCTGAGGATGCAACCGGTAGAGGCGCTAAGATGATGATGATGACCCTGAATTAGTTTACAAATGCACAAGCGAAATATCAAAATATTAAGAAATATTTATTTGATTAGATTAATATGTATCCAATTTATTCATAATAGTGTTTAGTATTAGTAATACAATATTTATTTGTAATAGGGTTTATCGTGTAGTACTCATTTATAGGCAGCTTATGATTCAACGGTATATAAAGTGTATTAAATGCTTTGAGGAGCTAAAGCCACACGTAATTGGCAATGATAAAATGTAATACGCATAATAATTATGGACTATGAATTATACATTTTGATCTATACAAATTTAATACATCTAAAGTGTTTGTTGTTTTGTTTGTTTGCACGCGCTAATCTCAGAAAGTGCTAATTCGAACTAAAACAATAATTTTTGTGTTGGATACTCCATTTGTCAAGGAAAGCTGTAAGCTAGAAAATAAAACCATTTCTGCGGAAACCGAAATCCACGCGGACGGATTCGCTGGTGACCGCTAGTCATGAGATAATATGTTCCAACGTGCACGACGAACGTTTCGTGCGCTACCTAGCTTGGTGTCACTGCGATTATAGTAGGGGAGCCCAAAGGGGATTTTTTCAGTGACTCTTTTCAAGAAATCCTTCCACCCTTTTATGTACCTTTACCAATTAGGAACCATCCATATGGTGGCATGTGTTGATGGGGACCCGTCTGATAAGTAAATATGTAAATGATCAAAAAAAAACATGTTTATTATAAGTTTACAATCATTCTTCAGCTACAACTCAGTAAGATTTTTCCATCTGTTGAGTTTGTGAGTTTCGAGTTTTCTAGCCATACCAGTTTTATCTTTTCGCTGACTTTTCCCATTCACAATTTTCCCAGCTCAGGCCACTTTTTTATGTTACTAGCGGTACGTCCCGGTTTCGCATAAATACAAAGATTATTTTTTTTTGTCTAGTAAGAACCAGACATACTCGTATGTAAAAAAATCAGTAATTATGTAGCTTATCCTAATGGAAAAATATCTTTGAGACTGTCCAGTTCTGTTTGAGTTTATTGGTTACATATTAATATATTTGTTTAACATTACAACAGGACTAATATTTTTATAAGTACCTGAGTACTTACTGCTTGACGTGTCGGCTGTGACGCTACAGCCGTACAAGCGAACTGGTGGTGCGCGGCGTCAAATATCGCGGCAATTTGGCAAAAGATCGAAAGATATACCCCGATACTGTAAGTGTGGTTTGCCGGAGTTACTTCACTGACAATGCTTCGAGTATCAATATTAGTGCGAATTCGAGGGTAGATCCAGATACATCGACCCAAGCCTGTTCAAGTAGACGACGCCGCGCACCACCAGTTCGCTTGTGACAACGGTTGTAGCATCACAGCCGAAACGTCAAGCAGTAAGTACTCAGGTACTTATAAAAATAATATCGCGATTACTAACTATGTATAATATATCCTGCGTGCCTGGCTGATCGTAAGATCGGCCGCCATGTCCGAATACGGCAGGAGGGGTATTATACTTTTTTTTTATCGCGATTAGTCCTGTTGTAATGTTAAACAATTATAATGCAACGCGAAAGTTTAAAATTATATATTAATATTTTTTTTAACTTTGTATTATATTAGTATTGATATGTTTTGTAATAAGATTAAAAGATAAATCTTATTTATCTGCACAGGATTAGAAGCCACGACAGTTACTCACGAATAGAAGAGGATAACATCAGACTAGTCTTGCTGCAAATTAATACAATGAAGCTGATCACAAGATTGCATGGCGACTATTACCAGTTAGTCGCATGCAACGCATTATATTAGCTGCTATAGCTAAACCACTCCAAACAGAACCAAATGTACTGGCTGGTCGACATTATTCGTGTTCAAACATGCATTAACGGTCCTAATAGCATTATATACATGCATTGAGTGATCCAATCAATCTACAGGTTTAATAGACTAGTAATTTAAATTTGGATTATTTCATTAACTTCTCTCCTCATTGTAATTAACCTGATGCAGTCCACTGAACAGATAAGATAGGGGTTTTAGGCCCAGTCACCAGGCTGGCAAGCTTGTAACAAAAATGAATGTTACAAAAAATATAAAGAAAATAGTTAAGAAAACCCTTGCTTTATTAAGTATAATACATATGACTGTCGTCTGACCTCCGCAAACCACACAAGGGAAACCAGACTATTTGGATCATGGTCCGGATCAATCGTTCCCACGACCTCCGCGGTTTTTGAGCCCAGCGCTCTAACCACTACACCACGGAGGCAGTTACAAATTTAAAGAAATAGTTATTATGTCAAAAATGCATAGGCGAGGTAGTAGTAAAAAAGAAATTAGGTACTGTTCACTGCTGTTAAAACGTTCCCTGTGTTACGATTCGTCGCACAATAACTAGTAGTGAAAGTAAAACTAAAATAGGCGAGCTAGTATCAACTAGAATGACCAGAAGCACTTGTACATTTTCATCGTCTATACTTATTATTAGAGCAGATATTTAGTGCACGAAGTCATTTCATCTATTAGTTAAATAATTTTCCACATATGCTTCACACAAAAACAAACACACAAATGCGTAAATCAAAACATCCCAAAAAAATATGTCATTTACCTACATCATAAATTAAAATTAATAATTTAACAATAGATTCTTAACACAGGCACTTTAAACTCAATTTTTTTTACTTCTGCATTACATACACACAAATGAACTAAACTTTTTCTTTTCTTTTTCCTAACATAACATTGTCATTTACATAATAAATTATTACCATTAAATAAACAGTACATTTTTCAACTTCCTTATTTTAATGTGGGTCCTAACGTACAAACATATCAATCGGGAATAATCGGGATGTTGTACATTTCTCCAAAAAAAACAGGTCCCTTAAAAACCCCCGAATAAAAATACCTCCATCATTCAAATTAACTGTCATTGTTACAATGACGGGCGCTGGTTTAATCGCCCGCTTCCCAAATGGCCACTTCTCCAAAATAACGTCCTTCAGTTGATCGAAAGCACCGGAGCAATCAACTGAACGACGTAATTTTGGAGAAGCACTCCAACGAGTCGGTTTTGAAGCCTGAAGTATTTTTGTAAAACATTAAATAAAATTATTATAGCCGTCGCTATGGTGCATTTTGTTATGACCTTTTTTGCTAGAGAAAAGAAAATGGCTACCGTATAACAGCATGTTGAGCGGATAGTACTCCCACATTTCTTTCCGTAGGTGTTATAAGAAGCAACTAAGACACATTCCAGAAGATGTGCAGCAGAGTTCCCCTGTGTTTTATCGTACACCCGATGCGGTCACCAACATGCATGCCGTCGTGATTCATCCTCCTATCGTTTATCCCGTTCCTGTGCGGGGTCCGCTTTGACCATGATCCAGGATTAGGCAAGTCTGATTACTACAGTGAAGCGACTGCCATCAGACCTTCGTAGTCCTTAGAGAGGAATCTGACAGGTTGGATCATGGTAACATCTTCAGATTTATCTGAACCAAAGTCAGGAATTATCTGAATGTCGTCGTGATTATGAGCATCACACCACATCTGAGGATGCAGTGGATTGCAAAGGCGATAAATAAGATGATATCGGGCTCGCACCCGCTTAATTCTTCCAGCATATTCCTTACACTATGTCGACATATAGCATGATGAGCATTCAGACTACAGTTTATTTTAGAAAACATAAATATTTAATGCGTAAACATTATGTTTTTCAGCAAATAAGTTATTTTTAAATTTTCCTACAGAAAGCTATTAACCGCGTAGGTGTAAACTGACATACGTCATATTTATTTCTGGATTTTTTACATGTAACGTTTTTAAACTAAAGAGCGCTTACGAGTACATGTCAGAATTTTCCATATCGAAAACGTGACAAAAATGCTAATTTTATACTACATGTTTACAGGATACATATTATTTTTGGCAACTTTTCAGTAGTGATCATGGAATGGTGAAAAGTAACCGAACGTCGGGTTATTCTGTAACTAAGTAGTTTAAAATTATACCGCGATTCTAATCCCAACTAATCCCAACTAATATCCCAACTAATATTATAAATGCGAAAGTAACTCTGTCTGTCTGTCTGTCTGTCTGTCTGTCTGTCTGTTACGCTTTCCCGCTTAAACCTGGCAACCGATTTTGATGAAACTTGGTACAGACAATCTTTAGACCCTGAGACCGAACATAGGCTACTTTTTATTTCGAAAAAAAGAAATCCACGCGGACGGAGTCGCGGGCGGCCGCTAGTTGTTTATAAATTACTCATTGTCAACTTCGCGTTCAGAGAATCCACAAAACACAAACACCACAAATACACTTACGAAAAAAACAGTCCACGGATATTCTTAAAATAACAAAAATAAAAGAAAATCGCTTACTCACTTAACACCCATTGCACAACAAAATACAAAAAATATAATAGAACACGTGACTACAGCAAGGAAACTAGAATTAAAATTACCTCTTTGCTGCACTTTCGTTCGTACTTAGTGAACCCTAGGTATTAAGCGGCCGAGGTCGGAATGCCGCCGTGAAAGGGGAGGCAGAAACGTTCGCGGATCAGCTTAAATTGGAGCCTTATTCGCGCGTGTTTCCAATACAAGTGAGACACGATATATTAAATCGTTGTAATTCATTGTAGTTTTGAATAAAGTACAGCTTTGAGAATAAAAAATATATCTTAAATAATATTTAAAGATAAAGATGACATCATTAAAATAATAAGTTTAAGAAGTTTAATAAAATCTAATTAAGTATTTTCATTTGATTTAAATAGTTATTCAAATTAATTGACTGAAGTGCCTTCATTGCATTTTAATCCCAAAATTTTGTAGCGTGTTTGGTGGTCGTAATTTATGTTATCTGCTATGGTTTTGCCCTTGGTCCCAGACTAGCCCGAAGACAACCTCGGTCTGGCTTGGAGACCGGTTTTGCAGACGAGGCCTACGATGAAGGGAGTTCACCCAGATAATACATGTGAACTCGTTTTTTAATGATTCTGGAATATATGCGCTGGAAAACACAGACGCTGGCGTGAATTTGCACTCTGCAAAGCGCTGCTTGCGGATGTGTGGAATATCCACCAAGTAGGGTTACGTTAAGACGACATTTTAGAAAAGAATTAACTCAGTTATGACGTGCAAAACTTAAAGTAAGTCTAAGCCTACATTTCGTACAAATGACTTACTAACATAACTAAACGTTAATCATCCGTTATTTTCACACGGATCAATGGAAACGTGATCTAAGCCGTTTGTGGTCGGAGGAAAGTGGTCGCGTGGTGCCGCAACGAGTTTTGTTGTTTATTTCCTCTTAAGATTAAGGATGTAGTCGGCCGAGCATGTTTCCCTATCTCGATGGTATCTTCGCGTAATTTTATGCATCATACTTCCACGTAAGAGTTACGTAATATTGTAATGTTTTTTGTAGGCTAATGTTGACTTGCTTCTCTACTTTTATAGTTAAAAATTAAAGAGAATAATAAGAATAGGTACTTAATAAAAATAATAATACTAAATTGCTTGGGCCAACACAACAATTGCTTAGCCCCAAACTAAGCTCGCTTTTACTATGGATGCTAAGGAACGGATAGACACATTTATATATGTACTTATTCTAAACATCCGTGACTCGAGCACAAATGCCGATATTCATCACACAAACATTTGCCCCTAACGGGATTCAAACCCGCGACAGTTGGTTTTGTAGCCAGGGTCCAGACACTCTCAACAAGCTACTGGTCTAAAAACCTGAATTTGGGGTCCCAAACCCATAAGGTACTATTCTACGGGTACACTTTGTCTATACTTAGAATTAATCTTTAGGGAGGTCAATTCTGTACATGAAATACATATTATATTTTCAAAATAACTATCAGGGGGTGATAAGTGATCGATACTGATGCCAAAAATGCAATCAGTAAAATTTTTGTCCGTCTGTCTGTTTGTCTGTCTTTTTTGTTCCTTATAGAAATAAAAACTACTCGACGGATTTTGACGAACCTTGGTACAATTATTCTTCATACTCCGGGGCAAATTATCGGATACTAATTATCACGCTACAATCAATAAGAGCAGCGTAGTGAAAGGAAATGTTGGGAAAACGGGAGAAATAAGTCTATTTTTTAAGCTTCTGTCGCGTGTGCAGCCTTAATGGTTAAAGTTACATAGAAATCATGTATGACGGAAATATTTTACATAAAATTATCTGAAAAATAACCCGCAACAGCATATGTCTATATTATATGGTTTACTCACAATAACGCGTGTAGTTTCTGATAGCTCAGCAGGATCATTCTGATTAATGTATATGTTTACTCTTACGTTTATAACCGAAATCCACGCGGACGGAGTCGTGGGCGACCGCTAGTTATACATATTTGAATACCATCGCAATACAGCCAACGCAGTATTCTTCATAGCATGAACCGATTCTCTAGAAGTCTTTTCATCAATCAGAATAAAGCGTCGCCTTGAACTCTATTATACCAGCTGTACTATTATACTTTGCTTTATATGAAGTAGTTATGATGAATATTAATGAATGTCATTTAAGACTAGAATTGACGCACAGACCTTGTAAACATAAAAATATGCATATTATTTTAACATGTAGACGTGATTCTTTATCATTACTTTACAATTGTAGCATTTAACATGTGTACGGTCGGCAATGTTTCCTTTTCAGATAACAATTAATAGGGAAATCATTACCTCAAAACATCTTTTGACAGGCCCGTCGGTCTAGTGGTGAGGCTCTGGCTACAAAATCAAGGGTCGCGGGTTTGAATCCCGTTAGGAGCAGATAGATGATTGTGTGATGAAATCTCGTAGATATTTGTACTTAAGTCATGGATATTTTTAAAAGTATTTGTGTATTTCTATCCGTTCCCTTGCATCCATAGTACAAACTCCAAGCGTGGTTTGGGGCAATCGGTGTCCTTGTCCAAGTCATTTATCATTTATTATCTTACTAAGTACTTTCATACTCCTATTTAATAATAAATGTTATACTTACCACTTTCCTTGAAAATAATGTTAAACATTTACTAGCATTCTGGACTCAGATTAAATTGTGTAGGTTTGTATTTTCAACTATGTGAAAAATAGCTTATATTCTCCCTACTCATTTTGTGACTACAATTGGTATTGTTTCAGGATCAAAATCAGTATTGACAGCAAAATAACAGCAAAAAAACATGGAAATGGTTGTGTTTTCATATTTATATCAATTGTTATCTTACCTATTTCAAAATATACAAAGCGTATAAATAAAATTAATAAACAGACAAGTCATTTTCGTTTATAAATGAACCTAAATCACAGCCATCAAAATAAAAAAGTTACAAAAAAACAATAATTATTCCCATTTCACTAATGACTTTTACTACTTACCTACGGAAATAAATTATACATAAATGTAGTACAACGTAACAAAGTCTCGTTTTTGTTGTCTTTTCAGCATGGAGTAGTCAAAAGGTCAGTTGTGAGTTGAAAGACTGCTAAAAAACCCAACCACGTAATCTCAACAACAGTAAAGAATGAAAAAAGTCATGTTATAAAAAGAGGCAACGTTATATTTTCTTTGTATTGAAAGAATCTCCGTTCCATTTCATCCACAGGCACGTTTTAAAAGTTATTATAAAACAAGACCAAAAACAACAATTGACAGTGCAGTTCAAAATTAAAGGATAATATATTGTGCAAAAGGTAATGTTTTCTTTTTTTATTTGATTTATTAAATTTAAAATAATGAATGAATAATTTTCTAATTTCTATTCTTAAAAGTAGTGTTAAAGAAAAGTAATTATGCCTATAAGGATAATTATTAAGCACGGTTGGTTACGCACTGGGACAAACCTTGTCTCCTCTCATATATTTTTGGAATGCACCTTGACATGAGAAATCGAACTTCTGATTAAAAGTGAGCTCCAAGCATTTAAAAATGAAATCTTTGGTCCATTAGCAATATCCGAATCGTCGGATATTACAACAAGGAAATGAAAAAGACAGTTGGGATGGGATGTCAAATATTTTATATTGTGATAACTTTTAAGTGACTTTGTCGCGGGTTTTTTTTTTTATAGAGAAGGTACATAATAATATAATAAGTTTGATATAGGAAGTAGTCCTGAACTGCACTATTTACAAAATATTTGCTACTTTTTTTTTTTTTTGAATGACTAATAAACTCAATTGAACATGCCTTGGTTGTTTTTCAACAACTTACTACAGATAAAGTCTCAGACATCAGCATAAATGGAGTTTACCACAATAAGGTAGGTTATAGTGGGTAATCATTTGGCCTGAGCAATGGCTACGTCCTATTGAAATGCTATGAAGAATCATAATTTAACGTAACAACATTTGTTTGTGGATCTCTGGTGCCTGTTGTAGGTATTGTGCCGGTGTAATATGTCTCATTATTTATTATTTCATTTCTGGTTTAGCAAGAATTGGAATCAGATCGTCTGCTGCACAGAAGCCAGATTAACTACAACCAAAAATGCAAGTGAAGACGACAGAGGGGATTGTAGAAGGGAAGACGGTAACAGATGAAAACTTCGGGACGTATTATAGCTTTCTGGGAATTCCTTATGCCGAGCCACCTGTTGGAGAACTGAGATTCAAGGTAATTCATATCCTACTAATGCCGAGCTTTGTCATAAATATTAAGAACCGAAGGTACTTAAGAGTACCCCCTTTTTTTCGTAAGAAAACACATTTACGTGCCATAACTGTGTGTTGTGTGGGGCTCAGGATTTCGTACATAATAAACATTTTCCCTAATAATAGGAGTAAAATCTGACTTAGTACCGAGTGTCTTCATAAATCTTACTTTGTCGTGCATAGCTTTTACTCAAAGAAATATTTCAATATTGTTTTGTTTTATGTAAGTGATATTGCAAAAAATATCTCGGATCTACTACCGCAATTTTTAACTTCTAGCAGTTGACCAAGTTTATCCTCGAGTAAATGTATGCGACAAAAGACATAATAGCAATAGGAGTGTAATGATAACAGGTCAAGTCCAGTTATAAATTTTCTATATTATTTTAGTATAAGAATTTTACTTCAACAAACAAACAAACAAATTCTTCAGCTTCATTATATTAGTAAAGGTAATCATAATCAAAATTTTTATTTACGAACCTCACGCTTTAATTTACGTAATTTATCGTTTCCTCATGATAAATAATCACCATAAACCTAATTTCTCTTTACAGGCACCACAGCCGCCTAAACCATGGGAAGGTGTACGTGAAGCCAAGAAGTTTGGAAATACCTGTCATCAATATAACTTTTTATCAAAATGTTTAGAGCTAGGGAGCGAAGATTGCCTATACCTGAACATTTACACGCCCGACATAAAACCAACAAAGCCACTACCAGTCATGATTTGGATCCATGGAGGAGCCTTTTGCTATGGGAGTGGAAATGACGACATGTATGGACCTGAGTTCCTCATAAGACACGGTGTTATTCTTGTAACTATCAACTACCGGGTTGAAGTGTTGGGATTTCTTTGTCTGCACACTGAAGATATACCTGGCAATGCTGGACTCAAGGACCAAGTGGCAGCAATGAAATGGGTTAATAAGAATATCGCAAACTTCGGTGGAGACCCAGATAACGTGACTCTCTTTGGTCAAAGTTCCGGTGCTGCTAGTGTCACATATCACTGTGTTTCTCCAATGACCAAAGGTCTTTTCAAACGAGGCATTGCACAAAGTGGTTCCTTAAATAATTGGCAGTTTCAATATTACAGACCTCGAGAAAGAGCTCTTGCGCTAGCGAAGAAATTAGGTTGCAAGTCCAAGGATGACAAAGAAATATATGAATTTTTCAAGAACGAACCAATAGAAAATCTTATTAATGGCCAAATGTCTTTAACGTTTGCAGAGATGCACATAGACAGATTTGAAAATCAGTATGCAGTTGTCAGTGAAAAAGTTTTCCCTAATACTGAGCCGTATTTTACTGGAACTGTCTTTGATGCCCTTAAACATGACATGCACGAAGGAGTAAGCCTTATTTTAGGCTACAATGAAGATGAAAAAATAATGCAATTAGGAGCTTGCTATGACATAAATAAAATGTTTAGTGATTATGATAATTGTGATCTATTTTTCGTTCCAAGAGATATAACTCGGTATTGTCCTGTGGATGATCAAATAGATATAGGAAAAGCTGTTAAGAAGTTTTATCTCAAAGATAAGCCCGTAAATCCAGAAAACATTGAAGAATTTTTAAATTTTATAGGAGCCGATGGGTACAATTATGGAATTGTAGAATTAGCCAAACATTTTTCTGAAAAAAACAAAGTTTATGTTTACAAATTCACATGTAAATCGGAAAGAAACTTTTTTTCTAAGATCATGGGAGCATCAAGTTTCATAAATCGAATAGTGGTTGGACACACTGATGAGGTACCATACCTTTTCCCAGTAAAGAGCATCAAACAAACAATCGATCTGAAGTCACCTACTTTCAAAATGATCGACAATTTTACGAAACTTTGGACAAACTTCGCAAAATCAGGGTGAGTTATTGTTGCTTTTTTTTTGTAAAAAATTCGAAATAAAAAAACAGACCATTTAATTTACCAAAGTGATTATTAATAACATTTAGTTAGTACCTGCTATAGCTGTTCAGCCTCATACATAATATTCGTTATGCATGCGTGTTACTGTTTCATAGTAAAACCAAACTTAGACTTTCAAACACACGTATCGAATAATCGAGTTGCACCATTTTAAATTAAAATAAAAAGAAAAATAATAATAGTATTTACGAATATTCATAATTTACAGCTTGTTGAAGGCCGCTGCTGAATGTAGATGGGATGGGGCGTAACCTGTATAAATAGTTAATCTTTAAATGATTTATCAAAATTTAAATGTTTTGGAACAGTTTCAGATAAAGTATTAAATAACTAAATTAACACGTTATCAACTTTTTCTTTGCAGAAATCCAACTCCAGATATCTCCCTAGGTGCGAATTGGGCCGTGTTCCGACCTCAAAACCAGGCCTACTTGGATATAGGAGAAAAACTCGTGAGAAGGTTCAAACCTGACAAAGAAGAAATAGAGTTCTTGGAAGAAATTTTCAGGAAACACTTACCGAGTAGGGTGTACCAAAATGAAAAGAACTAAATTTTAAAAATAACGAAAAAATCGACTATTTTTGAAATTAGATACGGTTTTTTTACTTTTATAATGAAAAATTTACGTTATAAAAATAAAACTTTTTTATATTATTATTGGCCTTTAACGAAATGTTTTTTTTGTTCACTTTCGTTTTTCATAAATACGTAGGAGTCACTTAACGCCATGTATAAATATAACACAGGTTATTATAATTATGTATGACAAAGGAGAAATCCGTTTTTCATACAAACTGGGGCCTGGATGTGCACGGCTAGAAATTGGTCACCAATTATCACACTTCAAAAGATTACATTTGCCCAATTTTTATAGCTGAATACAACGGCCAAATATGTTAAAATCATGCATGAATATTCATGATTGTTGCCGTATCTATATGGTGTGTGCCGGTATTAGCGCCAAAGGTTAATATGAGTAGCAGATACAGTGTCGAGTATTCAAGCAAACGTTAGCCAGAAAGGAATCGAAGTCGGAGTCAGGTATTCGAGCACAAGTCGTGAAAACATAATCCAGAAAAACATTTAAGTAAAATGAAAAGCGAATGACATCAAGTGACAGGACTGACATTGACGTATGACGTAAAACCAAAATGCACTGACTTTTATATAGACAAGATATAGGGCAGAGCCAAACTGGCTCCATTTCAATTGTACTGATCGTTTAATCGATCAATTGTTTGATTTTATTATTATCTTTATTATGCAGACGTTACAGTAGATCATTATTAAGATATAACGAATATTACAAATAATGAAATGATTGTAGTTTTTCAAAACTTAGCAAAAAGACACTGAAACATGATGCATTTCATTTAATCTCCGCTTATTGATTTTCTCTAATCGATTATTTAATCTGTTATGTTATTAGGTGCGTTTTCAAAGACAGTTAAAAAATAAAAAATATAGTGCAATGTCGTTTATAAAGTGTGTTTGATAATGAAAAATATATAATTATGCAATTAACTTAAGTTGGCCAAAGCCTATTCCGTTGTTATTTATAGAGGTTAATTAACAAAAATATACAGTTTTTTTTGGTATATAATTTATCCATGCACAATCAGGCCCAAATTGGATCATCTCCTTTCTATGTGAATTTAAACTTAATGTAAGTTTTGTATAGATTAGACTGGGAAAAAACGTTGTCCAATACAAAATCCGCTATAAAAGGAAAACCACCAGCCTGCAAGTCGTTATAGATTGAATCTTTGCGTTGATCCGTCAGTTATTTATAAAGTTTGCTCCATTATTCTTCCTGGATTCCTTCAAGCAATGCGTTAAGAAATCAAGTTGATTGCGGGTCGGTATGGCGATGCCAACTGAGAGGATACTACTTTGGTACCGCATCCTTTCACATGGCAGTCAGGGCTCCTCCTATGCTTACTATAAGAGTGTAGTCAATATGCCTAGTATAAAAAAATAAAAAAAAAACGCATTTCCTATTATGTATAACTAAATTGTTTATCTTAATTATAGTGTTACTGACTGAAATAGTGAGCAAATTGGGCAAGAATTTGGCAGATCGGACGGATCAGGCAAGAATTTGGCAGTCACCTGACTGCTGAGATGTCTTGAGGTAGGGGATAAAATAGGGGATGAAAGTTTGTATGTAACTTTGTCAATTTTAAACAGACCGGACTGAGACTTTGCATGCATAAATCTGCTATGACGTAGGCATTCCCTAAGGATTTTGATTTACTCCCCCACTAACAGGATAAAATAGGTGATGAAAATTTAGATTAAACCGAAATCTATGCGGACGAAGTCGCGGGCGGCGGCTAGTTGTTATATAAAACAATTGAATTTTTGGTGAATTATAATAATAATAATAATTTATAATAATAATTTATTTATTCAATTAGACAACAATGATCCATTTGTGTTAGTAAAGGCTTATATGTAGGTTAACAAAGAAAATTATTAATAATAACAATAAAACATAGAATTATGGTTTTAAATTATAAAAATGTATCTATTTGATTATTTGTTATTCATTTTATTATAGATTTATATAATGTTGTGAGATACATATTTATTTAGATTATAATGTCCCTATTTATTAGCTTCTTTATTAAAATTTTGGTGAACATTGTTTTTTTTAGATTTAACCAAATAGTCCTTAATTATTTTAACGAATACCCATAGATGAAAACTACAATTGAGTAAAGTATAATTAGCATTATAAAAATTAGTGGTCTGGGGTATGTGGCATCTGATACGTAGAGTTAAATAATCTGTGCTATTACTTCGATATTGCAAGTGCAGCGTTACTAGTTCTAATGCAAGGCTTAGATCAATGTCTTATCGGTACAGTTGCGGTGTTAATATAAAAATATATTTTTTACTAATGCACAGAAATCGTTTATCAAAATAGTTACGATATTTTACTTTGAGTTTTTCAACTCCCATGAAGGGAATGATTTATTATTAATGTTTTAGTAATTAATTCCCCACAATTAAAAATAAATAACAATTAAAATAGTTTTTATGATGTATGGTTGCCATGTTGATAGGCTGTCTTACCGTTATGAAAGAACTATTAAAACCGATACAGGAATTTAGTCAAAGTCAAAGTCAAAGTAGTTTATTTTGC
Source organism: Nomophila noctuella (assembly GCA_958496325.1). Classification (NCBI taxonomy): domain Eukaryota; kingdom Metazoa; phylum Arthropoda; class Insecta; order Lepidoptera; family Crambidae; genus Nomophila; species Nomophila noctuella. The sequence goes on along the minus strand of OY292490.1, from coordinate 4,052,748 downwards.
AATTTGATTTACATAGAAATTCTTTTGCACGTCAAATCTTTTTTTACCTACCAGCACTTCGACGTGAATGGCCTGCTGAGAAGAAGTGCCGCAAGAAACTCAACAGTTTGCCTTTTTTTTTAAATAATTACAAATTGTATAAATCATTATTTACATGTCATCAAAATAATAAAAAAATAATCATGTCATATAAAAACAAAACAAAAAAAAACATATAAATACAAATGTAAGAAATTAGACAACCACATGCGCAGAGTGGTAAGAAATTGTCAGGCCCACAAATTCTTGTCGATATCATTTAAATAATCTTCTATCTTATAGTAACCTTTTCTCATTAAGCAATTCTTAATTTTAATTTTAAATTTATGTAAAGGTAATTCAACAAGATTTTGTGGTACTTTGTTGAACATTTTTATGCTTAATCCTACAAAAGACCTTCCCGTCTTTTGAAGTCTGACACTTGGATAGGCAAGTCTGTGCTTATTTCTTGTATTGAATTTGTGTGTATCAGATTTTTTAAGAAAATGTTTATTATACTTTCGAATATATAAAATACAATCAAATATGTACTGAGAAGGTACTGTTAAAATATTAATTTCTTTGAATACATCCCTAAGTGAGTCACGAGGTCTAAGGTTGTAGATCGCACGGATAGCTCTTTTCTGCAATATAAAAATTGACTCAATGTCAGCAGCAGAGCCCCACAACAGTAGACCATATGACATAATACTATGAAAGTAACTGAAGTAAACCAGTCTTGCCGTTTCAATGTCAGTGACATATCTTATTTTTCTAACCGCGTAAGCAGCAGAGCTTAGTCTTCCTGCTAGTGCAGTTATGTGAGGACCCCATTGTAACTTGGAATCGATGGTGATTCCTAAAAATATGGTTGAATTGACAATTTCTAGTTTCGCATCATTCATAGTAATTTGTGTATTCATTTGCCTTACATTAGGCATCATAAATTTAACACATTTAGTTTTTTTAGCATTGAGTAACAAATTATTGGTACTGAACCATTGTGACACCTGCAAGAGAGCTCCGTTTACTTTGTCAAATGTTTTTTCGTTTCTCTCTGTTTTAAAAATGAGAGAAGTATCATCAGCAAACAAAACTATCTCACAGAGGTCCTTGGTAAAATATGGAAGATCATTTATATAAATAAGAAAAAGCAAAGGTCCTAATATCGAACCTTGGGGCACGCCCATTTGCAGTTTAGCACCGGCAGAATTGGTTTTTTTGATATTGACTCGTTGTATCCTGTCAGTGAGGTACGATTCAATTAATTGTAAAGAAATGTTTGACACACCGTAATGTTTTAATTTAATAAGTAATATTGAATGATCAACACAGTCAAATGCCTTTGACAAATCACAAAAAATACCTATAGCATTCTGTTTATTCTCCCATGCATCAAGTACATGTTTCATAAGTGCAATACCTGCATCGGTTGTACTCTTGTTTTTAGTAAAACCGAATTGTTTTGCATGAAGTAAATTATTTTTATTAAAATGTTCTAATAACTGACTAAAAATTATTTTTTCAAAAATTTTACTTAATGAGGGTAATATTGATATTGGTCTAAAATTTGATGGGTCACTTTTGTCGCCCGATTTAAATAAAGGTATTAACTTACTATATTTCATTAAATTAGGAAATTTATTTTCATCGATGCATTTATTAAAAAGGAAAGCCAAATGGGGAGAAATAATTTCAATTATAGATTGTATAATATCAGTTGATATTCCCCATAAGTCCTCAGTTTTCTTTTTATTTAGGTCTTTGAATGTTTTTAATATAGTGATTGGGGAAATGTGATCGAAATTAAACGTAGTCTTACATTGATCTACACAAGAAGCTAAGATTTTTTGAGCTTGTTGTGTACTAGAATTTAGCTGACTAGTGGTTATTATAGGTATGTTTGAGAAAAAAGTTTCAAAGGCATTTGCTACTTCCAAATCTGACCTTATAGTTTTATCGTTAATTCTAAGGGAGTAATCATTTTCATATGACTTGAATTTACATGTTTCTTTGTTTATTACATTCCAAGTAGCTTTTATTTTATTACTTGAGTTATTTATTTTATGTCTCAAGTAAATAGACTTGGCTTTATTGCAAACTTTCTTAAAAACTTTAGAATACATCTTAACATATTCTATCACTTTTGGATCTTTAGAATATGCTTTTAAACCATACAGCTCATACAGTTTATTCCTACTTTTATATATACCTGGAGTAGCCCAGTCACTAAACTTAGTTTTGGGATTATTAACATTAACATGAATAGTCTTTTTAGGGAATACTCTATTAAATTCAGATGAAATTAAGTTAAGTAAATTTTCATAAAGAACATCTACATTATGGCTATTAAAAGAAATGTCGGGGATTTTGTTAACAATTTTATCTTTAAATCTCTCTTTACGCCCCTCAGTGACAGGTCTACATATGATGTCAACAGATCTAGGAACAACACAGTTTTCAAATTGAACCTGTTGTCCGCAATGATCTGACTGTATACAATTTATATTTTTTTTATTAATTACCTTACTATTACAAAACACATTGTCTAAACAAGTTGCACTCGTTGGTGTGATCCTTGTAGGTTCATTAAATAAATTTAATAGATTGAATGAGGTAAATAAATTAATAAATCGACTAGTTAGTTGTGAACCTTCAAGAATATTCACATTAAAATCTCCACAAACAATTACTTTTTTACTAGTCTTACAACTTTTCTTAAGAATTTCCTCCATTGAGGATTCGAATAAACTATAATCTGCCGAGGGCGGCCTATACACACATACTATTATATAATGCTCCAGCTCTGCACATGCTACTTCAATAGTTCGCTCAATTGAAAGTGCAGTTATATCTTTACGTTCTTTACATCTAAGATTATTATTTACTAACAAAAGTGACCCACCACGGATAGCAGACTTTCTCATGAACGAGCTAATTACAGTAAAGTTGTCTATACTTATTAAACATTCATTTTGTCTTAACCAATGTTCAGTTAGACATAAGACGTGTATATTCATACAGTCTAAAAATAAGCCTATTTCTAGTTCTTTTCCAGAGAAGCCTTGTATATTTTGGTGGACTAAATTTAAAAAATTACAAGACTTCTCCTTGGTCACTACAATGGGATTGCTAGAGACCTCCTCTATTGTCTTAATAGTTAATTTAAATAATTTTCATTGATATCCAAAGTATCAAAGTACATGACAGGTCTATTTGGAACATGTTCCAAAGTCTTGCACATTTTATTAAAAATGTCATTAATATTGTAAGCTAACAATGTAGCCAGTTGTTTTTTCAAACTATAAGGCAATGAAAAAGTATTGCCTGTTGCATACAACTTATTACTACGATTAAAATTATTTGTGTCAAAAAACACAAATTTGTCACTATGTCTACATGTCAAATTGTATAATAAAGTATTCAATAAGTGAATACAGTTATTTTGCTCAGATTTATAATAATTGCAATATGGTATTGCACATAAAATTACTTTACCTACATCGGAATTTAAGAAAGCAGAAAAATAACTTAAAATATGTTTTTTAGTAATATTAAGCCCATCCCCTAACATTAAAACTGCTATAGAATTGTTCTTAAATAAACTCTGCTCAATGCAGTTCACTATTTGATGCATAGAAGCCCCAGGCATGCATCTATTTATTACTTTATTACATAATTTATTATTTAATATTGGGCCAAAACCTATACCACAATGGTCTGAAAATACAGTGACCTCCTTCATACGAGATTGGTCACTATGGTTACAAGACTTAACATTATTTATAATTTCCAAAGGCTTTATACTTGGAGAAGATTGTTCATTTATATTTACATTTACATGCTCATTACATAAGATAACAGGAGCTTGGTGTGACCTTTCCTGCATACTGCTATACCTAGACGTTAAGTCCTGTAGGGACTGTTGTAAATTTAAAATCTCTGATTTCAACTTGTTCGTGTCACTTTCATAAGCCTGTCTAGTTTTCTTAAGATTACTACTATACATTTCCATACTATCTACTAGATCAGACCTCTGCTTGCGTAGCTTAATATTAATTTTTAAGTAATTTTGCTTTTTTATTAATTTTTCTGTTTTCTTAATAAACCTATTAATTTTAAAGTATTTCCTAATCTTTTTCTTGCTTGATAAATACTTGTTGGTATTTAAATCCGATGTAGGAGTCAATATATTATGACCACCAGGTGACCCGATGAGTTCTTCATAAAGGTTCTGAGTGTCAGAGACCTCTTGGCTATTCTTTGCCTCTTCAAGTGCCTTAATCTTTGTATGAGCTTCACGCAGTTCAACCTCCAATCCATGAATGCGGTCAAGCGCATGCTCGTAGGTACTGCTGCATTCACTGAAGCTGTCCACTGCCTGGAGCAGTTGCTCCCGCTGAATGAGAGCTTCAGATAGCTGCCCGTGTAAGTCAGCCAACTCCTTCTTAAGTTGAGTGTTACGGTATACAACAGCCATTATTTCTTCCTCATTCTGTTCCCGTTCACTAAGAAGGTTGTTGCACTCTTTTCTGGACAGCTTCAGCTCCTCCAGAGCCTGTTTCAGCTTTGCTTCCAAGCCTGTGGCTGCAGCCCTGCGAGTAGTTACCGTAGACATCTTTGACATAGCCGCACCAGTCTTTGACATGACTGTGATTTATCTGAAATATTTATGAAGCTGTGTCAGTTACTTATAGAATACACAATATTTTATCACCTTGAATTCACAGAGATTTTATAACTATAAACAAGTATCACTTATTTTTTTTTATGCCTAGCTAATGAGGGTAGGTGTTTAAGATGAACCAAAAAAGATCCCTAAAATCACACAAAATAACAACTATTAATAATTATATACTATTGGAATTATAATGAATAACTAAAGCCTAATTTATGTAAGTAAACAATGAATAAATTGTTTAGTTGTATGTAGAATTTGGGAACCTTTTTGGAGCTGACGCTGTGTTATTTAACAGCTGATCGAGTAAAGTGTGGGTTTAATCTGTGTGAGGCAGAGCGTTGCTTATCATCAACTTTACTTCCACATTACGTCAAGTAAAGAGAGGCACAACAAGCCCGTGTTGTGAGGTTTGACGTGTCTCGCAGTACGAGTTATGTGAAGTGTCATGGGTGTTTGTGATGATGATAATGATGGTTTATGTGTGGAATTCAGATATGAAAACGAGTACTCCCCTGGTTTTACAATCAGGAATCCTCTTGTTTTCGTTTTAGGTTACCGGTAAGTTACCGACTGTCCGTTGACATTTGAAGTTTCCGCAAAACTAGAAATCTTCGTTCCAGGTTGCTGCTAACATTTACACTTATTTATCACCACTTAATACGATTGTCAAACATAAATTTACACATTTATTTAATATTAAACCACATTAATTTAATTATTTAAAATCGGCTACGACATTTGACATCTGTCCACGGCAGTGTTGCCAACCAAAAAAAACCAAAGTAAAAAACAATCTAGAGGTACTTCATATTTTATCTCGGTAGACTTCAAGTTATGATGGTGAATGTTTGGGAATAATATAGGTCATAGTCAGAAGGTAGGATAAAATTGAATTGATAATTTTATGAATTCTCATTCGTCCTACTGGTAGTTCGATCAAAAGCAAACCTTGTTCATAAATCCTCCGGTTTTCCTTAATGAACCTCGGATCAATAGTCGTCTACCTTTTTATTTCTTTTTCTATTTTTAACATAATAAATCTGTAACCAGGTTTTCCTTGCGACTCTGTCCTTACAAACAACATTTCAGGTAAAAGACATAAAATGCCGCGTTTTACATTCCCGTGAAAATTTTAACAAAATAGATTGAGCTTTTATTTACCAAATTTATAAGATTCAACTCAATACCTTTCGCAGAAATATACACCTCGATTTCTCATTCAAAGAACAATAAGAACTTGTTTAACAAGACTTAATACTTTATCTCTTTGAAGTGATTTGTTAGAAGAGGTCAACATTGGAAGGTTTCTGAACACTTGAAAGTTTAAAAATATTGCCGACAGAATGATTTTACAAAAAAATACGTTCAGTAAATATGAATTTCCCGTTATGAATATGTTGGGTCTTGAAGATGTAAAATATATAATGAAAATATTTTAAGGGAGATTTTTTTAGGGGATATGTAACAAAATTCAGATAATAAAGTCAATATTAATGCGTACCTAGCTACTAAATATGGCATATCCTGCATTGGCCAACTTGCTGTCTTCGTCCTGTAAGCTTCGCCCCCACTCCACCTCGTTGTTAATGCGGCATGGCGATTGTAGTATTATATGAGAAGACACAAGCAAATGTCTCGCAATATATTAATTGTACTTTTTTTCAATTATTCACTCAAACAATTCCGTTGATTTTTTCGAAAACTTGAGTATTAACATTGACTTTTTACTATCTAAATTTATCACATTACCACTAAACAATTCGCCCTTAAAATACATATTTGCAATATATTAAAATCCTACTACTATTATAAATGCGAAAGTTTGTAAGTATGGATGTATGGATGTTTGTTACTCTTTCACGTAAAAACTACTGAATGGATTTGAATGAAACTTTACCACAATATAGCTTATACATCAGAATAACACATAGGATATTGGAAATCGAAATCCACGCGGACGGAGTCGCGGGCGGCCGCTAGTATAATATAAACCTTTTAATCCCGCCAATGTACCGCCGAAGCAGGTTACACAACGAAGAAACGCCAGTATTCACGAGCAAGGAGCATAGCACATTTCCGCGTTGTGTTAGTCTCGTCTATCTTGTTATTGGTTGGCTGCACTTTAATGTCGGTGCAAACAATAAAAAGAATGTCTTAGTGATATGTGACAAACGACCATATTATTATGAAAGGTGAGAGTACATTGCAAATTTTGTTTAAAAAAATATGTGTGTATTTTTATTTTATCTGATTTAATTATTGTTGCCTCACAGTAGTCTTTAATTTTCATCAACAGCATCTTGTTCAAAAGTGAAGTAAAACAAGCATTTTACACGGCTATAAATAAATTTGGGGTTATGATAGTTACTACACTGGGCAGGCGGTTCTGGACAGAAAAAATCAATGAGCAAACGACGACCCGCTTAGTAAAAAGTTGACTATTAGACCAAGAGTTCGCGGGTTCTACTCCCGCACTGGACAAACATTTGTGTGCATGTGTGTTTGTCTTGGTCTGGGTGTTATGTGTATTTATTTAAGTGTATTTGTATAAATAAAATTCATTTTTTATAATGTGAGAATGTCACCCGCAGGGGCTTAGTAGGTAATTGTAGGATACATACTACATAGTATTAGGTACAGCTGATCGGTCTACAGATAAAGTGTGTGTATGAGTTCCCCTGCGCCCAAATAAATCAGGAATAGTGTCCGCATCATGGTTAATAATACATTAATGAGGAACGCTGTTATCCACCCATAATGCCAACCACCGTCTACAGTCGATCTCAATATAGGTAAGTAGATCGTACTACCTCAATGGTCTTCGTACATACGAGGACAATTGAGGTAGTATGTGTATTTAAGAAAAATATCGTGTTTACATTTAGGTACTGAATTTTCGAAGGTACTCGAGAAAGTATATCTTCCGAGAAATTTAGTAGTAATGTAACGGAAAATCTTACGGTACATAATTATGTGAAGAAAACGTTGTTTATTTTTCTTTTGTTATATTATAACAAAGCGGTATCTTCTTTCAAACACAGGCTTTCACAAGTTAAAGGCATTCCAAGCCACAAGATATTTTTTTGTGATTATGTTTCTGAATAAAATATTTTTCCATTAACATTCCTAAATTCCGTGTTGGTTGTAGGTTGTAGTTTCATTAAAATTACGGATTTATTTGTTTTCCGATATACAAATACGATTATTTTATGTAGCGTTTAATACTGTAATTGAATTTAACTTCGAGTACAAGTAAAAAACAAGTAAGTAAGTACGAGACAAGGTTTTGTTTGCTGTTAGACATAACTTCATGTCATACATTTAAATACTCAGGATTGTAACCCTAAAACCAAAAATGTAGAAAATTTTACACCAGGAGAGTGATTGAAATCATGTCATCTTTTATTTTTGTAATAATGTGTCCTGACTTGTCACTCTGTTAGCCAAACGCGAACTCGTTACAATAAAGCGAGTTCCGAAAATATCAACATGACTTGTAGCAGAATAGAGCCCAGGATCCAAAAATCGGGGTCCGGTGCTTTGAGCCACTGGACTACCTTACGTTAAATAGTCTCTATAGTTTCTCCGAACTAAAAGCAGAAAGGGCTTAAGGCCGAGGAAGAACCGCTGATACAAGTTATGTGGCGGATAAACATTGAGGTATTGCTACGTATACAACTTCGAAAACAAAATCTTCGCGTCAACTTGTCGGGAAGAGAGCGGTTATTTTAGTGATTTTTTGTCTTATTATCTACGAAATTACACGCCACTAGCTTTATTTTTCTGTCTTGTAATGATTTGTACATGTTTTTAAAACACAACACACCATTTTTCTGTTAAAAAATAGTAAATTAGACGGCATCTGTTGTTAATAGATAACAGTGCGTATATTGGTTCCTCTACACGTAGAAAGATCGCTGATGAATCTCTGCGAGCCGTCCACATGTATGTCAATCGGTCTGTATTGGTTCTTGTCAAACGCGATACGGACGGACGCATCTGCCGACATCAAATACCTACCACAGACGAGCAAATCACCCTCTCTTCACGAATGTGAATCTGCCTACCGGTCGAGGAACCATAAGAAAATTTTTCTCCGAGTTGTCTACTCTATACGTAGCAGGTACGCGGATGAACGGCGGCACCTATGATTGTTCCAGAGTTTCTATTTCCGCATTGCTCTTGCATTATTGCATTCGTCTTTCGATATTGGCTTGCCCTTTATGTTCCTACGAAATTGGAAAAAGAAGAACATTATGTCTGTGCACGTGGGAGCCATAGTGTTCTTTGGAAACAATGTGGCTAGGTCCAATTTGCTTCCTTTAAACATGCAGTGAAAGGAACGAAGTTTCGGGAACAATCGCTGTAGTATGAGTTTCTTCGTAGATTACGACTATAAAATAACAAAGAATAATATACTAATAATAATATTACCTATGAGTATTTTTTTACTCGATCAATTAACACTTAGAAAGTAATTCGGAAATAAGAACAATTGAATTCTCGTTCAAATATAGTTTTAAATTGTGAATTATATTTATAACGATTCCGCAGAAAACCTCAGAAATCATAAGAAATAGTTCGGTTTTATCCTGGAATACGAAACGGTTATTATGATTTCTAGGAAATGGAAATTTGCATATTGTTGTACTTTATTAAAATACTCTTCGCACACATAATATTGTACAGCTTAAAACCTTCCTCGACTAAACTATCAAACCCAAAAAAATTGTTCAATTCGAACCAGTGGTTCCTGACATTAGCGCGTTTAAACAAATAAACATATAAACAAACAAACTAACTTTTTAGCTTTATTATATAAGTATCGATTGCTAGCAATTGGAATATTAAAATATTAAACAGTGTCACTCATACTTGGATAAAATTAAAAAGTTCTTAATAAACATTCAACATTTAGTTTATAATATTATGTAAAAATAAAATATTGTGATTGTTATAGTATTTAGGTGTAGTTTGTAATGAAACCTTTTTCAGCTTGCCAGAGGATAAACATTGTGGAACTAATACTACCTATAGGCACCGTGCAGAAACTATAGAGGGCGCTAAAATCCAGATTTTCTTTCTGTGGTTTGACAGTAAAATTTGACATTTAGCATGAAAGTTTCGAAATCAGTCATAGTAGATGACAGAATAAGACACCGTTTTTTTCCGTAATTTGACAGTAGAACTACCGACATTAAGACTTAAAAGTTTTGAATATGAGTCACGAGATGGCAGAGTCATCGCTACGCACGGTACCTATAGAGAAGACTCCTCGAATATCCAACTGTTGTCCATTGATAGAAGTGAACAAGAATATAAAACCATTGGAATTACAAAAGTTTTAGTTGATAGACAAACGCCTAGATATTTGAAATACTTTTAAAACAAAATTATTTAGATTATGGACATTTTGTTTGCTTTTCAAATATATAAGTATAAACGTTTTTTAACCGATGCCTTTTTAGTTTCAATACGGTTTGTCAGTAAAAAGAGGATAAATATAAAAAAAGATCCAAAGATTTTCTAGAATCTTTCTAGCAACTCACATTTGAGATTTAAAAAAACGAAGATAATTTACATTAGTTAATATTACATGTAAATAATCGTCTTCGAAACATTACAATTAAAATCAACTTCTCTGAATACGCGCTATGAAAAGCTCTCATTTAACAGTATCCATTAGGTATTTTGAGTAATTTTTTACATTTAATCATTTTAACTTAAGGCAATAATGGAAGTATGGACAATGGACATTGGTCAGAGTAGAAATTGGCGAAATAATTTTACTTAATTCCGTTTTATAGGATACAAATAAAACTTCGTGAAATTTAACACTGAAATCAAATAAATTAACAGTATTTTTGATTACTCTGTCATTTAACGGAGCCATTGGAATTTAATGCGTCCTTTTGCGTTAAATTTTGTATACTGAAAAGGAAAATTCCTTGTATTTGGTGTTGGCTTTCTCAAAACTTCACGTATAACAGATTTTGCAATTCAAAGTTTTTAAAGTAAAGTAAAGTAATTCTTTATTGTGGAAACGGGTACACATTTTACAGGTGGCAAGTCAATATTTTCACATTACATTCTCCGAGTCCTGCTCAATAATGAGCTTACAATATACATTTGGCATTGGTACAATAAATTTAATGTCAATAATAAATAAAAAATACAGTAATTCAAAATAAATAATAAAATTCAATATTTGTAAATTAGATTAATGTCAACAATAAAAAATCTTATTAGGAATGCATTTATCACAGTCAATTGTAGATAATAAAATGAATTAAATAAAACAAATGTCACTTATTATAAATTATAAATATGGATCTGTCAGGAATTCATTTAGACTGTAATAACATTTATGTGTCAAAATTTGGCGAAGCTTAGTTCTAAATTCCTGTATTGGCAAAATTTGTAGGTCATTTGGTAATTTATTGAATATTTTCGGTGCCATATACATGATGCTTTTTTGTTTAAGAGCAGTATTGCATTTTGGTGTGCTCAGTTTATTTATATTGATTTGAGCTAAGCGTTTTGAACTGTAAACGGAAACAGGGAACAAATGAGGATAACGTTTTACAAAAACTGCTACTTCATACACATAAATGCATGATAACGTAAGTAGTTTGAGGGAACGAAAGTACGGTTTACAACTATCTGTCTTCTTAAGTCTACAGATGGCTCTAATGCACCTTTTTTGGGCACGAAAAACATTCACTATCTCAGAGGAATTACCCCAAAATATTAAACCATATCGTAATACAGACGATACCAAACCATGATAAGCAGTAAGCAGAGTATCATTGTTTGATATTTTTGAAAGTTGGTAAAGAGCAAATGACAATTGATTTAATTTCAAAATGACCTGCTCTGTATGAACCTTCCATGTTAATTTATCGTCAATATGTAAACCTAGGAACTTTATATTAACTGCGTCCGTTACTATTTCTTTGCCATACTGTACATGGATAGGAACTGTCTGCATCCTTTGATGAAAATGCATAAGACTAGTTTTACTAAGATTAGCTTGCAGATTATTATTTTTAAGCCAGGTCATTATAGTTGCCAAAGCCACATTTATATCACTTTCATACATTTCACTAAAAAAAAACTTGTTTAAAAATGTCGATAAAAAACCTCTTCTGTACTACTTTTACGAGTAAAACTAGAAGATCCTTAACCTGTTTTTACGGTTCAGCTTTATGTGCACCTGCAATTACGTTATTTAATCACCGCACTAGCCCGGTTATCTAGAGCACTTAGTACCTGTATTTCTGGAATGTTATAACCTTGAGTTATTAGCGGTTAACGAGCTGAGTAGCTGCAGCTAAGGTTAACCATAATTCTCGTTGGTTGTAAACCTCCGCTACGTTGATGTCCATGGCCTACTAGAGCTATGCCGAATCGACGTCATTCTAGTAATTTCCTCAGTTGAATGGAATTATATAATCCAGAGACTGTGACTATGACGACCCGCTTGGTGTAATGGTCAAGATGTTGCCTATTACGCGAGATGTCGCGGGTTATAGATCAAAGTCAGTATTTCGGAGACCCAACTCTGATGAATACGGGAAACAGTGCGAAAATTCATACTCAACACTATGTGAACTGAACGCTGAGTGGCACTACTTCACCTTTTTTCATACGCTTATAGAAAAACCCATGCGCACTGGAATTTGAAATACCTAGACATAATTGTGTAATGACGCTTGAGATTAAACCACAGAGAATGAAAAACTCCCTCGAAAAATAAAATGAAAAAACTTTTACTGCAAATTAAAATATTGTACTCTTGTGAATTTAAATGATTATGAAACAGGATCGAATATTCTCTTTCATTTATTGTACCAATATCGTCAAGAAGGCTGTATAAAATTCCTTTACATCAAGGCAAACCATCTTCAATAAATATATTGCAAATACTGATATTTTCCTTTTACATTATATCGAATTTCGCTTCTTTGATTTCCTTACAGTATACGTTTCATTTGTACTTGATGAGGAGGCAATAATGATAATTAATACAGAAGGAATCATTATTTACTACTTAAATTAATATCTGTATGCGACAGTTCACAATCGGAAGATTAATGACATTTCAACAAAAGCTGGGGTATCAATAATATGAAACGATGACTTGTTGCAATAAATATTAATTTACATTTAGGTGTTCTGAATTAGCACTTTTAGTCAACAACTATGAATAGTATGAATAGCGTCTATATTTCCATAGACCTTAGTAACGAGGTATAAAACAAGATTGCATCCTGCTGTCTGTCTGTTCCCACGTTTGCTAATTGCTAATTAATTATTTGTTGAATTGTTTTAAAAAGTACAATGCGTTGAACAAAAAAAATATCATCATCATCATAACTATCCTAGCGTATGTCCCAGGTCACATTCCTCGGCCATTGCATTTCCGCAGGATCTTCGGCATCCTTTGTAGTCAGACCATCGGCACGCGTATTGTGATCCCACACGACGTCAAGCCAACATTTCTTGGGTCTTCCCCGTATTCCGGGACCCGGAGCGGGCAGCATAGCGAGACATTTATTTCCTACGTAGTTGGCCGGCTTCCGTGAGACATGGCCGCACCATGTTTATCTGCAATATCACAGACATAAAGGCTGCCCCGTGAGGTTCTAAAGCGGTCCTTCCGTGTCAGTTCACACATTGCACAGTTGCACTGGGCAACATATTCATCTCCGTGACTCGCAGCATCGGCTTGTGTCGCTCAAGTGTAGACAACATTTCACTGCCATTAAAAGAACAGACAAAACGATGGTCTTGTAAACCTGTCCCTTCAGTCCTCCTGTCAGTGTGTTCAGTCCTGAACCTCGCACAATGAAGGTCTTGACGTCGCAATCAATATCACCGGACGCATGAAGTACAGATACTTAGAACTTAAACTGGTCCGTATGCTCTACCAAGTCACCGTGTATGTATAGATCTATGTTTGCAGCCCAAAATTAAATTCAGTCTTCGCCACGTTTAGTTTAAGACCGCCGTTCTCAAGTGACATCTTCCACTAATTCACGCGCCGCACCTATCGTCTCTTGTCGGAGTCCGTCAGCGTGATATCAGCAGCATACAAGAGCTGTCACAGAGGTTGCATAAATGCATCTATGATGCTGATACTCAACAGCAAAGGACTAAGGACGGATCGTTGTACATGTTTTTGAACACAGCCAATGGCCTTCTGCATGTCCAGGAACAGAAAATGCAGAGACGTGTTGTTCGTTCTGAATTTCTCTATGATCATCCAATAAAAGGGTTCATGGTACCAAGACCAGGTCGAAACCCATTCTGGCAGTCCTAGACAGTACACTCCTGTCGTAGCCGAGAGTCCACTACCCGTTCAAATTGTTTCATAGTAAGTGTACCTCTATACCGCGATATCTTCCGCACTCCTGCACTTTGCCTTCGAATACTGGAGTTATGATTACTCACTGACAAAAAAAGGTAGGTTTGTCAGTAAGAATTTAAAAAAATTGGCCAAGTGCGAGTCGGACTCCCGCATTGAGGGTTCCGTACAAATTCTATTTTTGACGTATTAAAAAAACTACTGAATAGATTTCGTTCGAAACAATTTTCGTTGGTAGTTTTTATGGTAATGTACATTATATAATTATTTCAGTTTTATCATCCTCTTATTTTAGAAGTTAGAGGGGGGGGGACACACTTTTTTCCACGTTGGAAGGGTCTGTCACGCAAAGTATTCACTTTAGAAAAAAGTTATATTAGAAACCTTAATATATTTTTTAAAGACCTATCCATAGACCCCACACGTATATGTTCAATGAAAAAAAATATTTTTAGTTTCAGTTCTGAGTATGGGGACCCCCCACTTTTTAGGGTTCCGTAGCCAAATAGGCAAAAAAACGGAACCCTTATAGATTCGTCATGTCTGTCTGTCTGTCTGTCTGTCTGTCTGTCTGTCTGTCTGTCTGTCTGTCCGCCAGTCTGTCACAGCCACTTTTTTCCGAAACTATAAGTACTATACTGTTGAAACTTAGTGAGTGGATGTATTCTGTGAACCGCAACAAGGTTTTCACACGAAAATAGAAAAAAAAATAAAAAAGTAGGGGGTCCCCATAGTCAGAACTGAAACTCGAAATATTTTTTTTCATTGAACATATACGTATGGGGTATCTATAGATAGGTCTTTAAAAATTATATTAAGGTTTCTAATAACACTTTCTTCTAAAGTGAATACTTTGCGTGACAGACCCTTCCAAAGTGGAAAAAAGTGTGTCCCCCCCCCTCTAACTTCTAAAATAAGAGGATAATAAAACTGAAATAATTATATAACGTACATTACCATAAAAACTACCAACGAAAATTGATTCGAACGAAATCTATTCAGTAGTTTTTTTAATACGTCAAAAATAGAATTTGTACGGAACCCTCAGTGCGGGAGTCCGACTCGCACTTGGCCAATTTTTTATTTTTTTCTATTCTCGTGTGAAAACCTTGTTGCGGTTCACAGAATACATCTACTTACCAAGTTTCAACGGTATAGTACTTATAGTTTCGGAAAAAAGTGGCTGTGACAGACTGGCGGACAGACAGACAGACAGACAGACAGACAGACATGACGAATCTATAAGGGTTCCGTTTTTTTGCCATTTTGGCTACGGAACCCTAAAAACAGAGTAGTTTATGTCATTTGTTTTTTTTGTTGCTATTCTTTCTAACTCAATTGCATATTTTAATAAGAAATTCATAAATACAATACAAAATGACAAAAGAGGTGCTGTGCTGGGTTCAAGCCCCGCATGAGATCAGATTATTTTTTCTTTGTTTAAAAATTATTTAAATGAATTCAAAAGTTCATTCCAGTGCATTACAAGTATTACAACGCAACTAGTTTGTTTGCACTCTTGAACTAACGTAAGTCAAGATGCTTAACTAAATAAATAAATAAATATTTCACAACATCACATACATTGATCTGACCCCGTGTTAAGTAGCTTAAGCACTTGTGTTACAGACATCAGAATCAACAGTGGTATTACAAATATACTTAAATAGATACATATAACACCCAGACCAGGACAAACAGACATGTTCATGCACACAAATGTTTGTCCTGTGCGGGGATCGAACCCGCGACCTCTTGCGTAATAGGCAACATCTTGATCATTACGCTAAGCGGGTCGTCAAATATACATAGATTAAAGTACATGATAAAAGTACATAGTTAAAAGGTTACATACTCGTACGACTGTACTAATCTTATTATCCGTGGTACAGATGGCCAGGAAAGTAGTCTATTAGTTTCGACAAAATGTCAGAACAAGTAAACAGTCGATTTTTTTTTTCGAATTTTTCGCTGTAAGGGAGGGGGGGTAAAAAATAATTATTTTTCGATTATTTTAAAACCAATTCTTGAATTATCACTATACATCTCTCCACCAATTTTCCTGGCAATCGGTTCAGAAACGGCGGAGAACGAGCCAGGACAGACAGACAGACATACAGACATGACGAAACGCACCAGTTAGTTTTAAGAACGATAAATTCTAACTAAAGGATTAAAGTAAAATGTGTTGTTTTTAAAGGCCTGAATTGTAAAAGTATTAGGACACCGATATATGTGCCTAGTATTATGTTTATATTTATAGTATATGTGTATTATAGTATATGTGTCTAGTATTGATACTTAGCCATGCAAGCAATTATTTAACCGTTTCATTGATTGAGGGTACCTACAGTAGTTGGTAGTTAGCTACCTATAGTATTATTAGTAACTTAAATCGATCTATTGCGTTTTAAATCAATCTAACTTAAATCAATTTATTGAATCTAAGTTAATATCAGGTTATTTGTCCAATGGGCTACTAGTCCGTATTGTATGTATTAACATCACTCTTTGGTACACTTCACTAACCCAGTTACTAAGCCCTCAAATGTCTATGTTTATTTTCTTTGGAAATATATCAGAAATCAATTTAATAAAATATCATTTGTACCAATATGATATTTTATTAAATTGACTTCTTCAATTTACAAGCGCTGTCTGAATAACGGCCCCAACAAATAAATTGACGGTAAATTGATTTCTATTCTTTATTTTATTGATACATAAACTGTAACCAATATCTCCCACGTAACTTTGAGAATCATAAAGAATTCTTTGCCAAAACCCCACGGGACTATACAAATATTAGATCATAAAACCAGTGAATTTATTTTTCTTGTCTAGTTTTGGTAATACCTAAATACATTATTAGTTCAGTAGAAATTGCGGGCGGTCGGAAATAAAACAATTAATTGATTTCAGTGGATTTTTCGGTATTTTGATAAAGTCTGTCGGAATTCAAAACCTTCGGGTTTTGAGACATACTTATTTGGCTTTCAATGTAATAACGAAATAGAAAAAACGTTGATGATTATGATCTTATACGAGTAGGTATATGTAAAGCGGAAGGTTTTGGTTGTTGGTATGTTTGTTTCTTTAAACGCGCTAATCTCAAGAACTGTTGTTCGATTTGTTAAAATGTTTTTGTGTTGGATAGCAGTTGTCGGGAAAGGTTTAAAGCTATAATATGTCAAACTAGCGGCCGCCCGCGACTCCGTCCGCGTGGATTTCTTTTTTTCGAAATAAAAAGTAGCCTATGTTCTGTCTCAGGGTCTAAAGATTGTCTGTACCAAATTTCATCAAAATCGGTTGCGAGGTTTAAGCGGGAAAGCGTAACAGACAGACAGACAGACAGAGCTACTTTCGCATTTATAATATTAGTTGAGATTTAACAATATGTGGGCGGAAACCGAAACCCACGCAGAGTCGCGGAAGGCCTCTAGTTGGAATAATATTTGCATTACCTATATGAAACTTCCTATATTCAAGAAATGATATCAAACACAAAAAGAAATATCATGATATTCAAGATACTCAGAAATTCCCCAAAGTGTTTATATTAGTTTTTCAAGTTACGAAATGACCTATAACTCTTTTTTTTTTGAAAATTACGTATCGGATTGTGTCTAGCCGGTGACTGTTTTATATGAGACAGAGATTGCATAGCATTTGACGCTCTTTATTTGAGAGACATCCAAATTGAGTCGTCAGTATTATCATAGAATTCATTTTGCCATAGATATAGGTCCAACCATGAGTGGTTGAGTCACATTAAATATGTACATATGTATATCAGTATATTTAATACACAACATACATAATAATATGTATTATATAGATGTATTAAAATATATAAAAAAATATAATTTAATTAATTTTGACTATTCAAAAGTGCTTGTTTGTATGCCTATTTGAATAAAGATATTTTTGATTTTGTTTTGATTGTGATAAGCCATAATTATATCAAAGCCCAGCGGCATCTGTTAAATCGAGGCATAACGAAATGTTTAAAAAGGTGAAAGACTCTGAATAGGTTAGTGATCTTTTATAATACCGGTGAAAGCAACGTACTTAGCTGCTCAGAACACTAGCGCTCTCTAAAGCAAACGATCTAAGTTACAAGAGCAAGAGTTGCCACCCAAGAGCAGTCGCACAGAGTTGTTTCACTTTTCCGCTAGGTGGCGTGCGCATTGTGTAACAAGAATCCGGCATGAAGTTCTATTTTCCACATATTGCATAAAGCTATGTATTTGTCTACGACGATGCCTACGTTTACTTGGGATAATAAGTTGACATTTTCCAATACTCTAATTTAACACGATGCAATAGCGTCTTAGAAAAAAAAGTCACATGTAGAAAAATATGGACTAAATCATAATAACTTTTTCTCACATACTAACGAATGTGAAAGTAACACCAAGAAAGTAATTACTCATTGAGTAAGTTCATTTTTGTATATTTATTTTCCAGCATTTTATTTACCTACTTTGTATTATTTACTCGTATTTTAATCTTTTAATTTTTTAATTTATAAGTGACGAAACAATGAACTTAATCTTCCTTTATAAATTAAAAAAATGTGCTTAAATTCTTAACAGGGAAAACATGGTAAATACACTTAACTCAATGGTTTAAAGCTTGTAAAAAAGAGTTAACAAAATGATACTAATCAAAGAGTTCGCTCATAGGAAGTTTTATATATCTCTGTCTTCGTACAAAAAATAGAGGTCTGACTTTTAAATAAACATGACATGACCTACAGTTGTTTAAAAATAGTTAATGCCTGCAAAATATGGCCTTAGTTTTTACTCTATGTTCCATTTTCATTCGTCTATTTACAGACTTTCCACTTTCCAGTAGAAAAGCTATCTAGTTTGACCATTATCGGTGACCTTTCGTGCCGGAGGCCTGACATATTTATCACCTGATTACCTGTTATCTGTTTTTAAAATACTTCAAAGAAATATAACTCGGTCGACTTGGGAACAAAGAAAACACATTTAGCTATGCATATTTACGAAGAAGGTCAATCTTTTAATAAAACAGCAGTACTTGGACGAAAAGCAGATTTCCCCACTTCATAATCCATTAATGGACAGATCGACTAGTTATTTCTTCTGTGTAATCCAATATTGAATTCAAGTCGTGACAATTTAAATTAATTTATGAAAAAATCCTAAATAAATTGTTTATTTGTCTATGTTCATAATATAATAAATGTTATGAGTGTTGACGACAATATCGTGGAGTAACTCTTAAGAAAAAAATATAGATTAAAAAATATTGTTTGATATTGATGAATTTATGATGAGCGTGTTATTGGCCTTTCTAATTCATAACACAAAAAATATTTTTAAGATCTTCTTTATTAAAAACCAAAAAGAAATGTTTTCTTTCTTTCAATAAAAAATGATGTGTTAGCTACCGTTTGCTCTTTTAAAATCTTCTAAACTGGCAAGGAATAGACAAAAGAGAACTTTGGAGGCTGGGTGTCACATTACATTTGGAATCATAATATGAAATGATCTACTTCACGAGTTTTATCTTATTTACATTTTACCTTGCGTATAATTCGCTAACACATTCCGCCGGCTTTCTTTTTTGAATTTAATGTTATATAAATCACATTTTATTACGAAAGTCGACTATTGCTAACGCAAAAATGCTTCTAAATGGGTTCAAGGGTTTTTATTTCTACCATAAATCATATTAATTGTTTTCTGTAAGCGGACCAAAGGGTTCGGGTTTTAGAAGCGGGTGTTGTCACTGCCCCGTCTTTTGTCGGGGAGCGTGACTTATTCCTAGAATTTAATTAGTGAAATTAATATTTCGCGTTTGCGTAACGTTGCACAATTTACGCCGAGCGTATTTTTTATGTGAGCTCATTTGTCGTGCGACGTTTCAAGGCCGAGGAACTCGGGGACATTATAAATCTGGCTGTTTTATTAATATTTTTTCCTAAAATGTTTTAATTTTTGCTAGTGGTAGAGCCAAGCTGTTTCACAGCACGAATGGCCCTGCTCGTCCGGGGAAGTAACACCCTCTCACGTAACATCAGCGTGAAATAATATAATATATATCTTCTATTGTGTTTCGTCTGATTTGTAAGGGTGCCGGAGGCCCACACCCTTAAAAGACCGTCAACACGTCAACGATACTTCTGGTGTCGTGGTTGTCCATGGGCGGCGGTGATTGCTTACCATCAGGCGACCCGCAAGCTTGCTTGCCGTCTCTGCCATAAAAAAAAAAATTGGCTTTAAAAGTTTCCTTGGCATTACGTACAAATTATAAGTAACGGACTTAATAAATATGCAATTGTGCAACTATACCCACTACATTGCATTGGCTTAATTAGTGATACTGCTTGATAAATAGAAAGTTGTAGTGTTGCCTATAACACGGATTTTTGAGGTATTTATATTTATATATGACATAAAATCAATGAAATACAAAAACACAAATGAAAAACATTCTCAAAACGCGGCAAGAGGCAAATAAAATTCGTTAAAACCAACAAGAGTGCTACTAAAATATTTAAAATATTAAAAAGGCCGACGTCTTATGAATAATGAGCAATGATACACAGAGGAAAAAAAATATTTTCAATGAAAAATATCCATCATATCTTTTTTCAACATACAAAAAAAATAATCTCAGTCATCATTTGTATTTGTAAGCTAAGCACGTCCATCACCATTCTGGGCATTGCAAACAGCGGTAATTTCCCTTATCATGACAATATAACGCTTCAAAGAAGCATTATTATGGTCGCATGGTACTGAATAGTAACATTAAATAAGGCTTAATCCATGACAAGGGCTCTAACTTGTACCGTGCGGAGCTCGGGCGGAAAATAGTCTGTACAGTCATGAGCACTAACATGTATACGAACACATTGAAATATGAACTTTACTGCTTTGACATAAAAGTCGAGGTGTATACATATTGCCCGTGACTGCATAGTAGTATGAATAAGGTTTAAATCGCATTTATGCCTTAGAATGTTTGTAGGTAAATAGTATGAATTTATATATAAGGCGTGCGTTTGCCATTTAATTATTAGAGAAATTCATTTATTATTATAACGTTGTGGCAACACATATCTACAAAGCGAATGAAGCTCGTTCAAGATGCCTCCTGTGACCAATGTGGAAATAATAACGCAGATTTACCACATATAATCCTGAAATGGCCAAGATTCGCCCTCGATAGACTTGTTTTGGCAAGCGAAGTTGATTCAACGGAATTCAATTGTGATAGTGACAGTGACGATTTAGTGCCAAAGGATCAATTAATAATACATACAAAAACTATTAAGAAGTTTTAATTATTTTGACGCTCTATATAACTTTATAAAAAATACTGTAAATAAGTAAAACTAGTGCAGTGATAAAGTGAAGAAGTGAACATTAATCTCTTTAAAGAAATACGGGCTCAAAAGGGCAAGCACCCAGAGCCACATATAAAAAAGGGGATTAGTTCCGATACAGCTCAACAGATGGCGATGAAACGCACTCGCATACTATCTGCGATATTTCCATACAAACCTACATCGCGCAAGCAGAGCTTCCGCCGCGATTAAGTTACTATACACGACTAAAGTGTCTTCATAATCTACGAACTCTCTTTACTTACTAGTCAAAATATGTACTTTATTCATACATTATTCCACTAACTCGGAAGGAATAGAGTTAACTATTTATTTAACTCTATTCCTTCGTATAATTGAACTTTCCTGAATTGTATAGAAGTTAGCGGTACGTATTTACGAACCGCTAACTTCTATACAATTCAGGAAAGTTTTTGCAATCTGCACTAAAATAATGTTTTTATAATTCTCGTCCGTCACAAAAAACATCTTAAGTATATCTTGTACTTATCGACATCAGCAGCTATCAATTCACGCGAGTGTAAGACTATCACGTTATCGAGAATAAACGGAGTAAGCATCGCACTGCTCAAAGTGTTTCGGATGAGGCAACCACGCATAAAAATAGTGAAAGGATAAAAAGGAAATCTCCAAGAAATGTATGAATAATAGGGCATTAGGTACAAAGAAGTTCTCCAAAGGCTTTTCGCAATTGTGTTTCACTGTATTATAAGATATCGGTCACATTACTACTGAAGCATATCAGGAACACTGTTGTGTTTGTCCTCTATAACCATAGTGCATAACCCACAGCATACGTAGGCATACTTTTTTCTACGGTGCAATGAAGGCGCGTCGTAATTATTAAGACTACCATAATATGCATTGTAATTTTCGCACAACTGCAGACCGGAACATCATCACAATAAATCAATGTACAACATCTGAACCATCGCGCGTCGAATCGTAAGAAAAAATCAACATAAATAACATTTAAACTCCAATATCATGTTATTAAACTCTTTGACCAAGTTCTTCCCAAAACCCCGAATTGTAACTAAGAATTTCCGAACACAAAAACTCAATTACAAATGTTTGAGCCATCTCAAATCGAATATTGACTGGGGACACTGGGAAACGCGGTATAATGCGACATTCCGTTTGAGTCCCTCAAACAAAGTTCATAGGGAATAAGTAAAAAGGTCAGTCTCTAAAAGTTTTCCACCAAGGTGGACCTACTCATACCTCTATTTCCTTCGAGTCAGCGCTGCGTCAAAGCGAGGCCGGTTGACTTTATGCGGGTCTTTGAGCAGTCGCAAATAAAACGGAACCCTTTATAATAAGCACCGTGTCTTTGGAATACCAATAACATGGACATAAAGAAGAAGAACTTACCCATGGCTACGTTGTTGGTACGTCTGAGTTTTACGGGCGTGTCAGTTCTTGGCGTGACTTTTTAAGTTGGAAGCAGGTCGTTAATGGGGAGATTAATTCGGAAAGTAGTAAAAAAGCACATAACATTAACACCAATTTTAAGCAATATAAGATTTTAGACTTTCGCGTTGCATTATTATACTAATATTATTTAACGTGGTTATTAAAAGAAAATTCACAACGGCGCCCGAGCAGACGACGCACCCCATCACCAGTCCGCTTGCGACCACGGTTGTTGTGAACGCAGCCGAAATGTCAAGCAGTAAGTAGTATACATACACTTATTAATATCGTAACTTATTAATATCGCGATATGTCCAATTAAACAATATATAATTTTAAGCATAATGGCCACTCCCGGTTTAGGCCTTATGCCCATAGTTACCGGGGAACTTAGTTAACCACCGATGGCATGCCGAAACATCTATTCTATGTTTTGACGTGACATTTTTATGATATGATTTATGTACAAAGGGATCTCAAAGAACATGGTTTTATTTTATAAAAAATCATTTTACTTTCTTTCTTTAACTTCATATCGTGAGTACCACCTACCTTATTAATTTTCGTTTTGCTTTGGAAGATATTTGTACTATGCTGCATTATTTCTGCATTTCTTTCGACATCAACGTTTATTAGGAATTTTTCTCCCTCAAACCGTTCCTTTGCTAATAATCTGCAAGTTCGTTATTTATTAAATACTAGAATAGAATATTATACAAGTTTCATTTTTGATGTAGATTTTTTTGTTGATGACACCATTGCATAACTAGAAAACAGAGATTATTTTCTTTTTCATTTTCATTCTTTATTCATTTACATTACGAAATGGAGCCCTAGGAGAGGCTTAAGTCCAGCAATGGACTACGATAGGCTGAAAATGATTACGAAATGTTTTGTCAATGTTCATTTGCAAGTAGTTTCATAGTCCAGGAATTTTAGGTTTTATCTGCGGAAAAATTCCTAGTGAGCTGAATTTTTGTATACACCTTAATTATGATATTGTAATGAAGATGTGAAAAATCGACATTGATATCGTGCCGGCTAAAAAAGTTATAGGGGTCCAAACGTCACGAAAATCAGTTTTTCGCAAATATCTCGCGATCTATTGCTCAGAGGTCAATAATGGTTTCATAAACATTGTTCGTCGTAAAATTGTCTACAAAAAAGGTCTCTTGCATTTTTCTGAAGAATTAACCGTTTTTGAAATAGAGACTAGAATGCACTCACATATTGATATTTTATACCGTACAGCGCATACCGAGGCATAAACCCTATTGTTTTTTTCCCCCATTTTTGTTTGTATGTTTTTTGTTAGTATGATGTGCTACGTATAAAAATATAAAGCACTTGAATTACTAGTACAGTCAGGAAAATAGGAATATCAACTATAAAAAACTAAGTGGCAATTTTTTTTGTCACTTTATAACTCAAGAACGGGTTCACCGATCCAAACCAAACTTTCAGGGTTTCTTCAGATTATTTATTTATTTATTTATTTATTTATTTGGATTACCAACATAAGCATTAGTACAAAATAGCTTGACAATTTATCGCTAATTACTTATATCTAACTAAACTTATAATAACAGGTAATCTCAGCATGCAAATATAATATACAATTAAAAAGTGGAGACAGAAATAGTATTAAAATATCATACTTAGGTATACTAAACATACATTACTGTTTAAATATATATAATGATTTGTATATAATATAATTTATTAATGAGGTAGGTCCGAACTTTTAATAATTTTAATAAATTTGGGAAGGCTATGCAGGTGAACATCGAGCTCTGGTATCTTTTTAGACAGATCGTTATAAAGTCGTGACAAACGTATCGTTGGAGCATCACGGCCCATTCGCGTCCGGCAAAATTTCTTCCGAAACAATCCACATGGATACCTCGGTATTCTGCTTGGCACATTAAAGGCTAATCGATTCAATATCTTGGGGCAGTCAATGTGGTTGTTCATTAGTTTGTGCAGGAATGACATGTCTAGGTATGTGCGTCGTGCGGAGAGTGTGTCCAATCGGTAGTGTTTCAATTGATCTGCATATGATGATGTACGGGGAGTGTTGAAACGGTATGTCAAATTGCGCATGAGCTTTTTCTGGACTTTTTCAATTCGGATCTCATGTAATTTGTAGCTTGGATACCATACTGTGCTACAATATTCTAGTCTGCTTCGTACATAACTATTGTATAGAAGTGTGACTGTAGTGGGGTTTTTAAAACTTTTGGCGGTTCGCAGAATAAATCCTAATGATTTATTTGCATCTTTTGTAATTTTGTCGATGTGGTTTTAGTAGATGGTTTATGTGAAGTTTGAACAAAATCGGTCGCTTCACTTTATACGTAGCGAAGCACGTACCGGGCCGCTGGTAATGATCTAGATATGCTATGTCCGTGACGTTTGGACCCCTATAACTTTTTTAGCCGGCACGATATCAATGTCGATTTTTCACATCTTCATTGATATATCATAACAAAGGTGCATACAAAAATTCAGCCCACTAGGATTGCGTCTGTGGATCAAAATTGCTAAAATTACTGGACATAGCATATCTACATATGTCATTACCAGCGGCGCGGTACGTGCTTCGCTACGTATAAAGTGAAGCGACCGATTTTGTTCAAACTTCACATAAACCATCTACTAAATAATCTGAACAAAGCGTGTAAGTTTGGTTTGGATCGGTGAACCCGTTCTTGAGTTATAAAGTGACAAAAAAAATTGCCACTTAGTTTTTTATAGTTGATATTTCTATTTTCCTGACTGTACTAGTAATTCAAGTACTTTATATTTCTATACGTAGAACATCATACTAACAAAAAACACACAAACAAAAAAGGGGGGAAAAAACAATAGGGTCTATGCCTTAGTATGCGCCGTACGGTATACAATACCATATATGAGTGCATTCTAGTCTCTATTTCAAAAACGGTTAATTCTACAGAAAAATGCAAGAGACCTTTTTTGTAGACAATTTTACGACGAACAATGTTTATGAAACCATTATTGACCTCTGAGCAATAGATCGCGAGATATTTGCGAAAAACTGATTTTCGTGACGTTTGGACCCCTATAATTTTTTTTGCCGGCACGATATCAATGTCGATTTTTCACATCTTCATTACAATACCATAATAAAGGTGTATACAAAAATTCAGCTCCCTAGGAATTTTTCCGCAGATCGTGGATAAAAATTGCTAAAATTACTGGACTATCAAAGGGAAAAGTCGTAAAACATAGTAAATAAAATGAATGAATGACCTTTTCAAAACTCTTACTGATTTTTGTAACTAACATTTCGGGTTCGGAAGTCCAACACTTATAGTAAAGTTCATCTAGTGGCGTTCTAAACAAGTATCAACAAGTCCACAGCGCAGACAGTTTGAAGAGGACTGACTCGGGCTATTTCCTATAGTTGTTTGAGAAAAAGACAATGCCGATTTTTATAGGGAAGGTGGCAACTTTTTGTCTCGCGTCCATGGCAAAAATGGTAGGTATTCTTGAGGGTTTTACAAACGATATTTGCTAAGGCAGTATACATAGCTGTAAACTCAGTTCAAGCTAAGTGAAACTGGCTTGAACTTTTTTCGCTTTATACGATTTACTATGGTAAGTTGCGTTTTTTTGCGTCCATCTAGAAAGCTTGGTAAATTTGGAAATATATTAATTTAATGAAATCAAGAATATACATATAACCATGTTTGATCCATATAAAACATGGAAAAATATATTCTTGAGGTCATTACAAACGATATTTGATAAGTTAGTAGTATAGCTGTAAAAATGTTAGAATAGGACACGGTCTGCTCCGATGCGCTCCCGATGGAATTAAAGAAATGAAGACATTGTGGTAAAAACATGTTCATTTATTTATGCTGATATTGTGTGTCTGGTATACAACCTAAAACATGTTTTTGTGGCTTTAAAGCAACGTTGATGTAATTGCTTTTCAGAGCATCGCATTTGTTTTATTTATTTAAACTTTATTGCACGACATAAAAATTGTACAACAAGCAGACCTAATGCCTTGTCATTACAAATGTAGGTAGGTAGTGCTATTAAAAAAACATTACGTGAAAATGCTCCCTGTGAGATCCGAACCCACGACCTCCAAGGTTTTTGAGCACAGCGTTCTAACCACTACACCACGGAGGCATCGCGTTTGTAAGTACTAGTTAATTTTTCATCAATTACATTGTTGACGAAAGGGTTTGAAAAAACATAGTTGTATCAGTCCCACTGCGCCTATTTAAACTGTGTATACTCTTCGGGCTGACCAAGTTCGCTCCATTAGCATTAAGTCCCGCTTGGCACGCGACACAACTTGTTGCAACTTGGGTGAACTTTCCGCACCCACCTTATAAAGTACAAATTGCTACTTCATCCAATACAACCCATATTTGGTTCGGAACTGACAAAACTTTTCTGAATAACAAGGAGAAGCCTTATAAATATTCTAATGTCCGCAAAAAGCAATTATTGTACAACGTCTTACGCGTACAATTGTACATATGAAATATTTATTTACACCTATTTTGATTGCTCTCAGATTACTCGTAATGAAAATGAAATAAATTAAAAATTGTCTCCCTTAGCGTCCCTTCAGAAGCACAAATTATTAATTAATTCTTAACGAACCATCGGGAAATTCAAGCCTGCAATGTCCTTACCAAACTTGGAAAAGCTAGTCATAGTGCAAATGTTTCCCGTGGGATTCGAACCCACAACCTCCGAGATTTTGGGCTGATTGTTCTAACCACTACACCCAGGAAACAGCTATTTTGCTAATGCAGGGAATTCTGCAAAATGTGATATGATGACCAAAGGAAAGGACTTGCCAAGAATAAATTCAGACATAATGTTTTCTTAGGTTTACGCGACTGTTACTCATGAAATAAAAACTACTTTTAAACGGATATAATCGCGGTATATTCTTGAAACTACATATTTACAGGAAAACCCGACGTTTCGGCTCCTTTTCAGGAGCCGTGATCACGGAATGACTCAGATGTAATGCGTCACTTGTCATATTTAAATTATTGCAAAAACTACCCTCAACTTAAAATCTAATCGCCGTCATCTTCACTGCTATCATTCGTAACGTTCCGATCCACGCAGTAGGAGCTGATGGTGTCTTGAAGCTGCACACTGTGATGTCGACTGGAACCCATCAGATGTAAAACTGGGTCCCATGTAGGTGGTACATTCCAACCATCTTCCCTATTGAAATTTGGATGTTTTTTAATTTCAATGGCCTCGCGTAACATCCTGGGTAGGAATCGGTTTTCTCTAGCGAGGACCTGGGGTTTATCAAAACGAATGTAATGGTTGGGTTTATCCAGTACATGCTCACAGACCGCTGACTTCGTTGACCTCCGATGTTTCATGTCCGCAATGTGTTCTTTAATTCGCGTTCCGATGCTCCTCTTGGTTTGACCTATGTACGAGAGACCGCAGTCACAATCAAGCTTGTATACTCCTGCCGTTTGAAGAGGATTGTTACACTTGACAGGTCTTAAGAACTGGCTGATCTTCTTCGGCGGCTTGAAATAAGTTTTAATTGAAGCTCGCTTCAGGATGTTGCCAATTTTGTCAGTGACTCCCTTCAGGTACGGTAGAACGGCAGGCTGACGCTCGACTGTAGCTGGTTTTGCACGGTGTCTGCGATGACGTGGTACTTTCAGCTTGTTCTCTCGGAGTACCTTCTTGACATGCTGGACTTCTGCATGCAGGTGGTCCTCATCGCAGATCCGTTGTGCTCTCTGTAACAAGGTTTTACCAACAGTAGCTAACTGCGAAGGATGGTGGTGAGATTCGCCATTTAGGTATTTATCAGTATGGGTTGCTTTCCGATACACAGTGTGACTTAAACTATGATCTGAATTCCTGATGATCAAAATATCTAAGAAAGGTAGCTTTCCCTCACTTTCTAATTCCATAGTGAATTTTATTTTTGGATGGATGGAATTAAGGTGGTCTAAGAATAACGCTACTTTATCTGATGGTAGAATTGTGAAAGTATCATCTACATACCGCTTATAGAACCTAGGGGTGACTGGCGCTGAGCTCAAAGCTTTGTCCTCAAAATCCTCCATGAAAATATCTGCCATCACAGGGGATACAGGAGACCCCATAGCTACCCCATCTAGCTGTACATAGAATTTGTCGTCCCACATCAAGTAGCCTCCTTGCAGGCAATGTTGTAAAAGCTCTGCATATTCCAGAGGTATGTCACTATCGGCTAACCTTTTCCTAGCAATTTCAATGCAGTCCCGAATAGGTAAACATGTAAATAGGGACTGGACATCAAAACTAACCATAGTTTCATCATCAGCCAGTTGAAGATGTTGTAACTCACTGATGAAATGGTAGGAATCCTTCACATAAGCTGTTGTTTGTCCTCTCAAGGGTGATAGTACACTAGCCACATGTTTAGCCAAACGATAGGTGGGAGAATCAATTTGACTTACAATAGGACGTAATGGAACACCTGACTTGTGTATCTTTGGCAATCCATACAACTTAGGGGGTTTTGGGCACGAAGGTATTAAATGTGGAACGTCTAAACCTAACTTCTCAGAATGTTTTTTAATAAGCTCGGTGGTCTGCTTTAATATTTTGTTTGTTTGGTCCGACTTAACCTGTTTATATGTATCTGCGTCTGACAATAACTGAGAAATTTTACTATTATAATCCGACGTATCCATAATAACCGTAGCATTACCTTTGTCTGCGCGGAGAATAGTTAACTCTGGCTTATTTCGCAAGTTCTTAAGAGCGCGATATTCGTCTAATGGAAGGTTTAACTTCGGCACTTTACTACGACGTAAGACACACGAAACATCTTGACGTATAGCCTCTAAATCGTCCTTTCTCAAATTGTTTTTATATAAGCAATCCTCTACACTACAGACAATTTCCTCGTACGGTATTTTACGCGGTGCCACAGCAAAATTTAAACCTTTCCCTAACAACGAAGTCGTGGCTTGGTCTAATGTTTGTTTTGATAAATTGACAACTGCGCGAGAGTTGAATATATAATAAATTCAGACATTCACAGATCTTTAGATCTTTTTAAAGTGCACTGAAAACTCATTTTAATTCTCCAAGTTTCCTCTTCCTCAATTTCAATTTTGACTTTAAATTAGTAGATATCCATATGCTTGCGAACCGCATTTTATAATTAAACTAGACACTGATTCGTTGATATTGTTGGAAATTCTTACCTAATAGAGAGGCTAGAGGAGGAGAAATTATTATTATCATCATCAGCCCATTAACGATTGCACTGCCAGATCATGGGTCTTCCCTACGGATGGATAGGGGGATATTATTATTATTAACGTAAAGTTGAAAAGACGAGTATATATACACAATGCGGGATAAAATAAGCTAAGCTAAGCTGTCCAATAAGAATAAGATACTAGCGGCCACCCACGACCTCGTCCGCGTGTCCTTTTTAGGGTTCCGTAGCCAAAATGGCAAAAAAACGGAACCCTTATAGATTCGTCATGTCTGTCTGTCTGTCTGTCTGTCTGTCTGTCCGCCAGTATGTCACAGCCACTTTTTTCCGAAACTATAAGTACTATACTATTGAAACTTGGTGAGTAGATGTATTCTATGAACCGCAACAAGGTTTTCACACGAAAATGGAAAAAAAAATAAAAAAATGGGAGGTCCCCATAGTTAGAACTGAAACTGAAAATATTTTTTTCATTGAACATATACGTGTGGGGTATCTATGGATAGGTCTTTAAAAATTGTATTGAAGTTTCTAAGCTCATTTTTTTCTTAAGTGAATACTTTGCGTGACAGACTCTTTCAAAGTGGAAAAAAGTGTGTCCCCCCCCCCCTCTAACTTCTAAAGTAAGAGGATGATAAATCTGAAATAAATATATAATGTACATTACCATAAAAACTACCAACGAAAATTGGTTCGAACGAAATCTATTCAGTAGTTTTTTTAATACGTCAAAAATAGAATTTGTACGGAACCCTGAGTGCGGGAGTCCGACTCGCACTTGGCCAATTTTTTTATACCCTTGGGGTGGAATTTGTCAAATTCCTACCCTACGCCATAGTAGCTTTATGGATGCAATATTTGAAATTGACTAATTTTCATACAAATTTTCATCGCCTATTTTGTACCCTTAGTAATTATTAACACTTTACTTTCTTACTTCATAACATCTAACCGCATGCCAATTCCTGCCCAATATATTTTGTGGTTTGGGCTGTGCGTTGATAGTTCACAATATATCAGTTTGAGTTTTATATCCATACTCCACACTATCATAACTCCAGTCTTCAAAGGGAAGGGATCGGTGCAGGAGTGCGGAAGCTATCGCGGTATAAAGGTAATGTCCCACACTATGAAGCTATTTGAGCGGATAGTTGACTCTCGGCTACGACAGGAGTGTACTGTCTCGGACTGTCAGTACGGGTTTCGACCTGGTCTTGGTACCATGGACCCTGTTTTTGCCCTAAGGATGATCATGGAGAAATACAGAACGAAGAACACGCCTCTGCATTTCCTGTTCCTGGACATGCAGAAGGCCTTCGACTGTGTTCCTCGCATGATGATCTGGTGGGCACTGAGGTCCAAGAGGGTGCCTGAAACCTATATTGACGTCATCCGAGACATGTACCACGATTCCGATTCAATAGTTAGGACTGCTGTTGGTGACACCAACCCTTTCCCCGTTACCGTCGGAGTCCACCAGGGATCCGTCCTTAGTCCCTTCCTGTTTAGCGTGATATTAGACGAACTGTCAACCAGCATCATGGACGCACATGAGCAACCCCCGTGGCTGCTCATGTATGCTGATGATATCGCGCTGACGGATTCGGACAGGGGACGACTGGTGCGACGAGCGGGTAAGTGGAAGGTGGCACTTGAGAACGGCGGTCTAAAACTAAACGTGGCGAAGACTGAATACATGGCCTGCAACACAGATCCCCCACCCGTACGCATAGACGGTGACTTGGTCGAGCGTACGGACCAGTATAAATACCTGGGATCTGTACTTCATGCGTCTAGCGACATCGATTGCGACGTCAAAGCCCGCATTTCAGCAGCCTGGGCCAAGTGGCGGGAGGTGACTGGTGTCATTTGTGACCCCAAAATGCCGGTTAAGCTGAAGGGACAGGTCTATAAGACCATCATTAGGCCCGTCCTTTTGTACGGCAGTGAAACGTGGCCTGTACTTGAGCGACACAAGCAGATGCTGCGTGTCACGGAGATGAAGATGCTGCGCTGGATGTGTGGAGTGACGCGGAAAGACCGCATTAAGAACTCACGCATCCGGGGTAGCCTTCGTGTCCGTGATATTGCAGATAAACTGCAGGAGTGTCGCCTACGTTGGTACGGCCATGTTTTACGGAAACCGGCCAGCTACGTGGGAAACAAATGTCTCACCATGCCACCACCGCCGGGTCCCGGAAGAAGGGGCAGGCCCAAGAAGTGCTGGCTTGGCGTCGTTGAAGATGACATGCGTGCCAATGGTCTTTCCACCCAGGATGCCCAAGACCGTGCGAAGTGGAGTAGGTGCAGCAGGAAAGCGGACCCTGGACTCCGAGGCAAAAGCCGAGGATGCGACCGGGACAAACGCTAGGATGATGATGATGATCCATACTCCACACTATAATAATATTATAAATGGGAGAGTGTGTATGTCTGTCTGTATGTTTGTCTTTCTTTCACGGCAAGACCGAGTGACGAATTGACGTGATTTTTAAGTGGAGATAGTTAAAGGGATGGAGAGTAACAGAGGCTACTTTTTGAACCATTCCAACCCCCCACTTCCCTAAAATGGGGGGTGGAAGTTTGTATGGAAAATCTAAACTACTTAAGTTAGACGCTTGAAATTTGCCACGCAGGTTCCTTAGTAAACTTGATGCTTAGTTGCAAAAGGATATTGCAAAATTCCCTTGTGAACGGGAGTTAGCGGGAAGAAATGTTTTTACATTTCTATCTTATCCACGCGGACGAAGGGGCGGGCGGCCGCTAGTATTTTGATATATAGTATAGATAACATGGAGTTCAAAACGTATAATAATGGAAGTTTTGACTTTTATTAGCCGCGAGGCTGGCGGGAAGATTATTCAAGTTCTCGTGGAATCGTCAACATCGATACCCCGGGAATGTTCTCAGTTACCGCCAATTAAAGGGAGACAGATGATGCTCTGACTGGCGCTCCAGGGCTCTCGTCTGAGAACTTTATCTAGGGAAGTTTTCCAGCGTTCTTCTTATTGATCGATTGTTACCCAATATCTACTGCTTACATTATTATGTGTACCTATTTGTGTCTAATGGCCAACACGATTTTAAAGATACGGAAACGTTTATAAATAAATAAGTAGTGAGTAATGATTAATGGACTAGTAGGCTAAATGTTAGCCAAGTTTTTATAACTTATAGTGTGTACCGATATGGAAGAAGTGAATATGATTGATAATAAGAAAAAAAGAAAAAAAAAACAAATCACACGTTTTCTTTTGAAACTGGTACCGCAACATCAGGTTTTTCTTTTGCCATTTTTTTTTCGTTATTATTTTGTTACTAATTTAAAAAAAAAAATGTATTCATGCCTTACGATTACATTTCATATTTGGTTGGATTAAAATAGTCTATGAGACCATTTAAGGATTCAGTAATAGAAATGTGAAAAGTATTTTCACCAATAAGCTTAATTCTGGAGAAAGCTAAGTCTGCATCAGTATCTTTAGCTCTCAAGTTAGTATTTAGTTTTGCACCGGACGATCCAAGTTCGGATATTGACTCCCAAAATAATCCGAGGCACAGTTAACAAGTGGGCCAAGTTTGGGCCTCAAACGCCGGGAACTGAACATCTCCTATTAATCCCGTCGTCTTAACGATTGTTTTCGAGCTTTAAAAGCCATCTGCGGCCGAATTCCCCACGACTTCCCAACTAAAAGGATTCCGGGGATAAATCTAAGTGGATTCGTGATTGGATGATCGGCTGACAGTGTGCCCTTGTTTTGCTTTATAAGCTGTTGTGAACGCTAATGGCTTGGAATGGCCGTAACCTCATAACAAATAAGTTTAGCAAAGGCAGTTACGCTTTTTATAATTCATTTAAAAAATGTAGTCCAGACAATATGTCTCTATTATCTATTAATATTTATTTTATCTATACTATAATATATAAAGCTGAAGAGTTTGTTTGTTTGTTTGTTTGTTTGTTTGTTTGTTTGAACGCGCTAATCTCAGGAACTACTGGTCCGATTTGAAAAATTCTTTTTGTGTTGGATAGCCTATTTGACGAGGAAGGTTATAGGCTATAGTATATAACTATTATTTTACTCCAAGGGGATGAAAAAGGGGATTAATGTTAATATGCAACTTTGTCAATTTTAAACCGATCGGGCTGGGACTTTGCATGCATAAAGCTACTATGACATAAAGATCCCTTTAAAAAGGATTTTATATGTTCCACCCCAAGGGGATGAAAAAGGGGATTAATGTTTGTATGAAACATTGTCAATTTTAAACCGATCGGGCAGGGACTTGCCATGCATAAAGCTACTATGACATAAAGATCCCCTTAGAAAGGATTTTATATGTTCCACCCCAAGGGGATGAAAAAGGAGATTAATTTTTGTATGAAACTTTGTCAATTTTAAACCGATCGGGCAGGGACTTGCCATGCATAAAGCTACTATGACATAAAGATCCCCTTAGAAAGGATTTTTATATGCTCCACCCCAAGGGGATGAAAAAGGGGAATAATGTTTGTATGAAACTTTGTCAATTTTAAACCGATCAGGCTGGGACTTGCCATGCATAAAGCTACTATGACATAAAGATTCCCTTAGAAAGGATTTTTATATGTTCCACCACAAGGGGATGAAAAAGGGGATTAATGTTTGTATGACACTTTGTCAATTTTAAACCGATCGGGCTGGGACTTGCCATGCATAAAGCTACTTTGACATAAAGATCCCCTTAAAAAGGATTTTATATGTTCCACCCCAAGGGGATGAAAAAGGGGATTAATTATTGTATGAAACTTTGTCAATTTTAAACCGATCCGGCTGGGACTTGCCATGCATAAAGCTTCTATTACATAAAGATCCCCTTAGAAAGGATTTTTATATGTTCCATCCACCCCAAGTGGATGAAAAAGGAGATTAATGTTTATATGAAACTTTGTCAATTTTAAACCGATCGGGCTGGGACTTGCCATGCATAAAGCTACTATGACATAAAGATCCCCTTAGAAAGGATTTTTATATGCTCCACCCCAAGGGGATGAAAAAGGGGATTAATGTTTGTATGAAACTTTGTCAATTTTAAACCGATCGGGCTGGGACTTGCCATGCATAAAGCTACTATGACATAAAGATCCCCTTAGAAAGGATTTTATATGTTCCACCCCAAGGGGATGAAAAAGGGGATTAATTTTTGTATGAAACTTTGTCAATTTTAAACCGATCGGGCTGGGACTTGCCATGCATAAAGCTACTATTACATAAAGATCCCCTTAGAAAGGATTTTTATATGTTCCATCCACCCCAAGTGGATGAAAAAGGAGATTAATGTTTGTATGAAACTTTGTCAATTTTAAACCGATCGGGCTGGGACTTGCCATGCATAAAGTTACTATGACATAAAGATTCCCTTAGAAAGGATTTTTATATGTTCCACCCCAAGGGGATGAAAAAGGGGATTAATGTTTGTATGGAACTTTATAGGTATAGTGTATGTTTGCGGAAACCGGAAACCACGCGGACGGAGTCGCGGGCGACCGCTAGTTATACGGTAAAAGCGAAGTTGATATATTTCTAACTTGTAGTATTAAACTATCATTATACATAGTCTAGATTATTATCAGGCTTCGAAAGTAGGTAATGAAAAAGGAATATGACACACATTGATATGACTTAAACAAGTGTTGTTAATTTCTTAAGCAAACCGTTATGAAAAATGCATACTACGAGTATACCGTTATACATAAAGAGGGGTTAAAATAATAAATAAATATTTCACTTAAATAGATACATGTAACACCCAGACCAGTAAAAACAGACAATATGTTCATGCACACAAATATTTGCCCTTTGCGGGGATCGATACCGCGACCTCTTGGTCCCAATAGTCAACTTCTTGACTATCACACCAAGCGGGTCGCCCTTGAATGAAACCTTGAATTAGTACATAAAACCCTCCAGATATTCTATTATTCAGTCCCAAATGTATCGCGATCCACAAACACACATAATAATACAGAGAACCAAGAAAAGGCATCAGCCTCGGGGCTTGATGTGCGAACGATGTTGCCGAAACACATTCATTTTACTGACGCTATCGTAAAACTGTGTTCGCGAAATTCGCAGCTAACGGCATACAGTTCTTTTTGCAATTAGTCGGTTTATGGCTTGGAGAAATGGCAGGCTCGCAACGTGCGAACGCTCATCAGTTACAAATGCTGTTGGTTTTTGTGTGTAGTTTACGGTGGTGTTATTGTAATATGGGTGTTGGAATCATACTAGTATTATAAATATGAAAATTGTCCGTCAATCACGCTGAAACTACTAAAAGGATTTTGATGAAATTTGGAATAAAACGGACATTTGATAACGTCATCCCAATTGACAGCTTAGGTGGAAGTACTACGTGTGTCTGCTATATTGCTCTTTCACACGTGACCATAATGAGGGGAAAAATAGTAATAGTTATAGTATAAAATAGTAGTAGTAATAGAAGTGAGAAAAGATATACGAGTGTTTTGATTAATTGAAGTAACACCCCAATTCGATTCTTATAAGTTTTTATCACTCTCAATATGTTAAAATTAGAAACAAAGAAAAATTCATCGGATCTCGTGGCTCAGGCGGGAATCGAACCCAGCGCCTCTTGCAATCCGGGCAAGCGCTCTGACCACTAAGCTACCGAGACCGTTAGTAGACCTGACGAATTTCTCCTTGTTATTTGCTTAACGCTAAGAATGCGTTATCTCTTCAATGTTATAGTAGGTACCTACTACAACACTCGTTTGAAACGCTATTTGCAGGCGTTTTCTAACGAAAGAAGAGATTTTTCTTGTAACTTGTAAGAGGCGCTGGGTTCGATTCCCGCCTGAGCCACGAGATCCGATGAATTTTTCTTTGTTTCTAATTTTAACATTATAGTTAAAAGGTATAATAATACCTAGCATTTAAAAATGCTAAAATAAAAATATACAAAAAGTCACTCTCAATATATTAGAAACGCTTTACGATTTGAAATACACAAACAAAACTCACAAAAAATCTCCGTAACTGTGTTCTAAAACTATTGCAAATAAACAAAAAACAATTTCCTTCTAATAAATAAATCATTTCACACGGAATGAGCGGGCTGTTTAATAAATTGTTCGCCATTGTTGGTCGATAGTCGCCTAAGCTCCAACTCCTTTGTTTCGTCACCTGCACAGTTGACAGCTAAACCAATAACAGTTCCGTTGTGTCATTTTCCCTCTGTTTGAAGAACAATATAAAATTGCTGGAAGGGTCAACGACGGTTCCGGTCGGGATTCTGTGAAGGTGACATATTTTAATTAAACAAAGGGGTTAGCTAAATCTTTCGTAAAAAAACTATACATTTTTAGTTCCTCATCAGTAACTTTTTATAGTTTACCATTGAATTGGTATTAATTTGGTATACTATATCAGAATACTTCAAAATATACCTCTGTACCTACCAAATTAAGGGAGGGGTATAAGATTTAAGTACTTGAATTCAATTTTTATTACTGAAAATTCAATTCAAGTGTTAAATTTTAATACGCACTATATTAATATTTTTAGTTCACCTAACTATATTATGTAGGTACCAGGCTGCATGAAAAAACAAAAGTGTTAAATAAATATATATCTGGGTGTCTATCATAACTAAAAAAAATTGTGTCAGGAAAACATCCAGAATTTAATTAATTAATATTTAGCATTAAAAGTAAGTGTGTAATTGTATTTTAGGCGTTGAGGTGGTCGGGACTGTCCCTGTGGACTACTTGTTTATGACGACCCCACTTTGTTTTTAGTTACTTAAATGCTAAATATGCGAAACATGGGACCCATGACATCATGAAAAATGTAAAGGTATCAAATTAATAAATAAAAAAAAGTTTTATTTCTGTAAATCATTTACAACAGAAAAATATTTCTTTATTATTTTAAGAGCCGTAGTGTTTCTGCTATTTATAACTTGTTTTAGTTTTCGTCTTTTGGAAATTGCTTCTTTTTTACACCTTATCTAGCCCTTTTTTAGGTAGAATACCTCATCTATATAGAGTGGATATATTCGTTTTGGTTGGTATGCCTTTGATCTGGATTTAGGATATGCTTTCAGGATTAAGCTACTTTTATATATTTATGATGTCTATCGTTAAGCATTTCAATAAGCATTGGAATGATATTTAAATCACTTGAAACATCAGTGGTGTTCGTATCACACGTAATACTCAACACATCTTTACCGACCCTCGTCTAAAAATGGATTTCACTTTGCCGTGAGCCCGTCAAAATGTAATAAACTGCGGTTTGTGAGTTCTTAGACGTATCAAAGTTTCACGGGTTTCAATTGAGTTATCAGTTAAAACTATTCATATATGTATATAGTAATGGTGGTAGCTAGAATAAAGTTTGTGTAGCAGTTCTAATTAGTTGATCTCAATCAACCCAAAAATACCAAAATTCTAAAAAAAATATTACCCTTGAATATGCCCTTACAAGACAAAGGCATTCATAATTTTAAATCATATTATCGGTAAAAAGATGGGTTTTGGCTTCATCACCACGCTCGCCAAATCATGATCAATAGGCTAGTTGCCTCATGTCACCATTTATAAAATCACTTTTAATTCGAATACTATTCCGTACAAGGGTCCAAAATATGTAAACTTCATTAAATATAAATATGGGATTGCTGCAAAAATTCAACTTAAACCCGATACATTTTTACTTCTTTTTCTCTTGATTGAAAACACCGTCCGCCATGATTCTACGTCAGCAATATTGTAAACAACACAAATTCAAACGACAGTTTTGACAGGTTATTCGTGGTCTTTAATTTAAACGCGTTGATTGTTGTTTATTTCACTATTAAAATATTATACACTTCACATTTATTGAAAACAAACCTGCCCAAAATAGATACTTTGATGGTTGCAAAATGTTTTGCTTCAAATTCTGATTCGCAAATTCTCATCACTGGGTACTTTAATCCACAACTTCTTATTGATGTATTCTTACATTCACGCACGATACAATAGTGGTAATTCATAAATGTATCATGTAATCTCTACGAAGACATGGTTTTAATTCCGATAAACACTTTTTGGTTATGTCACGCGTATTGTTGACAAGAACAGTGACGCCACGGCACAGACCATCATGGCGGACGGCGTTTACGGTAGTATAGTGAAATTAATAATTTAAAATTCAAAATACAGTTGGATAGGTGCATCAAAAAATTTTCATATTTTTTTTATGTTGTAATATTATCGTAATGAACCGTTCTATCAAATAATAAAAATAGTGGCAACTAGCCTATTACAAACCCGGGCTTTTGTTTGGAAAACCGACACAAATTTTCCCTAACCAGATTCAAACACAGGACCTCGAAACCACGGCCAAACAAATACTTAATTTTAACATATTCGTAAAAAGAACAACATTGATAAACGAAAACAGAAGTTCCTCTTTTTACAACAGGTACAAATGACAAACACTAATTGATTTTTTTACCTGGTTCCAAAAATCAGGTAGCAAGGCTATTGAGACAGACTGTAAATCAAATTTCCCGTCATAATTTTCCGGAGCGCGACGGTTTTCCTAATTCCTCGGCGCACCTGAACACGAAAGCCGCGTACATCCATAAAAAATAATCGAATAATGATTTATAGGACGAAGTATAAACGCTTGGCTACGACTAAGGAAGTTACATTGAAATAAGATGCCATATAAATTAAAAAAAAGTTTTAAAATGATAAAGAGTACCTTCTGTCTCCTATTTTAAAATGCCTAATACGGTGTCCAAACATCTGAAACCTTTGCACTTCAAATAATATTATTAAAAGTAGTCATAATTTTGTAGTGTAATGGCATAAGGAGGATATTGACTAGAATCATCACACAGTTGCTACAACGCCAATAAATTAGGAAACATTCCAACCGAAACAGACTAACAGTTATGCTCTATGGCATCAAAATTAGTTCAAAAATGTTAATAGGACTTTTCTCAAAACATAATATAACGAATCCTCTTAGAACAATTTGAGTTTGAACCCATGTACCACGTGAGATAAGATCCCATCTCAGCAAAAACTCATCTCCATTTATGTGGAAATCGAGTACCTACTTACAGGGAAGTTGAAATATACGATAACCAGATTTCTCTGAGTCTGCGAATTCACACGTTTCGCTTTAAGTTTTATTATGGCAGTGAACTACTATTGTCTCTCCTAAAGCATCGGCCTATTAATGTCCCACGGCACGGCAAATGCCTCTAATTCTGAAATTCATGAGTTTTTGTTACAAAGATTGGTTTGATTTCACCACCATGTTTGCCAAATGGGGATTGGTGGATCATCTGCAATCGAGAAACCTGAAAGACATTTTGAATGACCCGGAGATCGAACCCAGGACCTCAAGACCACTTGGTATTTAAACCATACACCACCTAGGCTAGAAGAGTCCTAGTCTAAAATTCTGTGAATTTGTGAGATTCATAACTCGACAATAATGGACTATGACAAAAATAACTTCATAATGTGAACGCAGTTGAAATATTTTCCCTCGGCCCCGGTTAATCACAGTATCACTGGGAACATTCCCGCCATAGCTTTAATTTAATTAAGTTTGCGCAATGTACCTACTCAAAAAACAAAATTTCTCTCGCATTTTGATTAATGTTACGGAAGCCATTTCCATTGTCGTGAGGAATGAAATTAAGTCAAACAATAATGATTAACAATGCTAGCCATAATTTAACCATAAGATTTCTTGTTATATTATTATACAATATTTTTGTATAAGTAATTTTTATTATGACTTCTATGTAACGTTGTGTAAAAGTATTATTAAATGAATCTAAATAAATAGTATGCATAAAATTGTAAATAAATATTACAGAGTATAACCTCTATTGGCGACTTAAAACCTCATTTGTAAATGTATGTAACGTCGGCCGTCATTAAGTTTTTATGTTTTTTAATTGTCAAACTTCTTTTGTTAATTTTCATTGATAATATTCCAATTATACAATCACCACGTATTCAACTAAAAGTGTATTTTTATTTGTTGCTATCTCATGCGCTTTTAGTATTTACAAGATTTAATAAGTTTAGGGTAATGCCTTAACGAACGTAATACACAACTTCATTATTTTACAATTAATAAATTCAACCGCAACAACATTAACCTAGCAATTTACCATACTTATCGAAGATACCTGAATACATAATTATTACAAATGATACGTGTATTTCCTGATAGACGTAGCTTGCTTCATTTTCTTTTGAATATCAACTCTTTGAAATAATTATAATTTACTGCAGGTAAAACTCAAGTTACAATTAAACCTGTATTTTCTAGCTAAAGCACCGCGGTAGTCAGTTTTTGCAAGGTTTTCTTTGTGAACTAAATAAGGAATAGTCACGTACCGCCCTTATTTATCCAAAGGAAATTTATCGCCTGTGACAGAACCTCTTAATAAATGTTTTGAACAGAAGCAACACCGCTAAAAGGAGTTGCGTTATAATTTATTTTTGGAGCTTAATTTAGTAGCGTCGTAAGCAATGTTTCAGCATATTTACAATGTAAAAGAACAAGGTAAATTATACGTTTACTAAGACACTTCAAAGTCGGTTGTCGTGTGAATTACAGCGACGTGTGTTACCCGAAATCGTTACTCACGTAGACAATTTGAAAGTAACTTTGTATTGCTTGGTGTAACTATTATTTTTTATATATAGATTTTGCGTTTTGGTTGCTTAAAGCTTAAAATTAAATTAACTTAAATAACAGGAATTTATTAAATAATAGAATAATTGTAAAAATAATTTTATTATAATTTTTTATTTTTAGCTTCTTTGTAACCATAATATGTCTCACATAACTAATAAAAGAAAATAGTTATAAGTACGTAGACTAGCTGAAGTCAGGAAAAATAAAAATGCATGTATTATTATTTATAATTTCTGATGAGGTATACTATAATTAATTAATGTTTTAATTATAACGATGACCTAAGGCTAGAATTAGTTAATGAATGAACATGTTTTCCTTTAACTTCCTTAGCCTTAATCTAATAAACACATACATACGAATAAGTGGCATTTTTCATTGTCAGTGTAAAACTCAAGAACGGGTTCACCTATCCAAACCAAATTTTCAGGGTTTGTTTGGTCTATTTAGTAGATCCGTGACTTTCAGTTTAGAAGCCAGGGACATTGACCACTAGATCAACGGGCTCGAAAAAAAGTGCTTGTAAAGGATCCATTTTACACAACAAAAGTTTTGTTGACAACTTTTACAACTTAATTACCAAAAACTTTTTGTTTTCAAAGTAAGTCTCAGCCATTCAGTTTTATTCTTCAATCGTATGAGCATCAGATTTATCAACATAGAACACTGTTGAATGTTGAAACTTGACCAGTTCCAACCGTGTGTCGTTAGCATGCGTACAGAATTCAGATTGTTAACCTACCGTAAATGGGTTACCGTTTGACGTCTGGCAGCAATGACCACGCTTTGACCTGCGTAATGTCACTATGAGCGGTGGAGCTCTCTTTTCACGGGTTTTTGGGAAAGTGCTTTTAGTATGTACTAAGCGGCCCATACGTGCTTCGCTGCGTGTGAGAAAGGAAGAACGTCTCGACCGATTTTGTGCGAACTTCACGTATACCATTTACATACTAAATAGTCCGAAATTACCCTGAAAATTCGGTTCGGTTTCTTGAGTTTGTTGACAACGAATAATGCCACTAATTTTAAGTTTACCCATAAGATGACTGTCTAGTTCCAAACGAAACTGTTGATTTTCATCATAACATTTTGTTTGTTGTGCAATTTGTTTTCCTTTACAATGGGGATATATGAGTATGACATTTGTTTTTTCACGGAGTGGGTTACGCACTTATGATTATTACAGTTTTTACCGAGTACCGTGCCATAATGGCTAAAAATAATTTACGAATATTCTGAATAAATTATTTCATTTGAATCAGCACTCAAGCTTTACCTGACTGTTAAATAAAATAGAATAATAGCATTAAAATTTATCTTTGTGTCTTTTTAGGGTTCCGTAGCCAAAATGGCAAAA
The DNA here is from genome assembly GCA_958496325.1 of Nomophila noctuella. Lineage (NCBI taxonomy): Eukaryota > Metazoa > Arthropoda > Insecta > Lepidoptera > Crambidae > Nomophila > Nomophila noctuella. The sequence continues at coordinate 4,009,532 of OY292490.1, read as the reverse complement.
AAACGGAACCCTTATAGATTCGTTATGTCTGTCTGTCTGTCTGTCTGTCCGCCAGTCTGTCACAGCCACTTTTTCCGAAACTATAAGTACTATACTTTTGAAACTTAATGAGTGGATGTATTCTATGAACCGCAACAAGGTTTTCACACGAAAATAGAAAAAAAATAAAAAAGGGGTGGCGTCCCCATAGTCAGAACTGAAACTCGAAATATTTTTTTTCATTGAACATATACGTGTGGGGTATCTATGGATAGGTCTTCAAAAAATATATTAAGGTTTCTAATATCACTTTTTTCTTAAGTGAATACTTTGCGTGACAGACCCTTCCAAAGTGGAAAAAAGTGTGTCCCCCCCCCCCCTCTAACTTCTAAAATAAGAGGATGATAAAAACTGAAATAATTATATAATGTACACTACCATAAAAACTACCAACGAAAATTGGTTCGAACGAAATCTGTTCAGTAGTTTTTTTAATACGTCAAAAATAAAATTTGTACGGAACCCTCAGTGCGTGAGTCCGACTCGCACTTGGCCAATTTTTCATCTCTGCTGAGAGCAACCACAAAGATGGCATAGGTAAAACCAATAACCTTTCTTTAAAATATTTGAACCGATACCGGTACTCCAGACAGCCATCACTAACACTCATAAAGTTAATTACTCTTTGCGCTCGGTGGACAACAAAATTGTGGCGAGTTGCAACGAACTGAGTGCAGTTTCATTTAAAAATTCCACATCAATTGAAAAATTCTTCAATGGCGGTGCGCGGCTAGGAAATACGTTTCCGGCATTTACGCTATTCGACCCTGAATCAAATGCCGCTGGTCATGTTATGGCTTTATTTTAAAACTAGCGGCTACCCGCTTGTTTGTTCGCGTGGATTTCGGTTCCCGCACAACATAGCGCTATAAGATCAAGCCTGCCCCGCCAAATTGACTATCCAACACCAAAATATTTTATTTTCGAACCATTTGTTTCTGAGATAAGCGTGTTCAAACAAACAAACAAACTCGTCCTCTTTTTTAATATTGGTATAGATTCACTGGCAAACTGTGACTGATTGTGTGGCACTCTGATCGAGTATATCTCTTTTGTGAGTGGTCAACAGCCCGGTAGTTCCGAGAGGAGCAGAATTTTACTGTTAACTTGTCATAAAGTCGTCAGAAAGCATTACTTAAAATTAGTTAGCCATTTCTAAGTAATCATTAAAATACGATTGTTGTTACGACTGTTATTGTCATTGTCAGTTTTTTTAAAATGTTGCGATAAAAATATCGTAACATTTAGGATGTAAAATAATTTAATTCGGAAAAACAAATATCTGATCAAAAGACACACTTTTTGAAGTTGTACTACCCCTACGCTTAAGGAAAAAATGTAAAACATTAATAAAACATCCCCTTCCTACCCAAATAATTAAATATCAATTTAATTTACGACATTAGCATCCCTTTTTGAAACATTTTTTAAATATATTATTTTTATTTGTTTTTAACAATAAACTCATCTTTTACTCACAACTTAAATAAATAGCACAAATTAACATACAAAAACTGATTTAATCTTGATGTTACACAAAGGTTGAAATGGGAATATCATTTGGGAAAGAAAACTATACTCTGTCCACTTTATGAAGCGTCTTTTGACAGCTCACGCCCATGAAAGTTCGAATTGTTTTCGTTTAATTTTCGAAAAAAGAATATTGTTCTTCATGGACGGTTACTGCCAACTCAGTGATGTGCTACGAAAAACGATTAGAACGATTGTGCCCCCGATTACAAATAATCGATAAAAATAAATGCTATGAATAAATCTAAACTTCTTCATAACATGTTCATAAGGTATAATGTATATTTTACATAGAAAGGTCACAACATTTGGATTTAAATTTCTTTTACTAATATGACTTACTTGTTTTATATTTAATTTATAAACTCAAATATATGGATTTATATTTGTTTACAATAAATCTAAGAGAATGTTAAATAAAAACGCATGTTTATCGAAATCGGTTATTTTTTACGTGCCTAAGTCGAATAATGATAATAGTACAATCGGATTGTTGACTCATTTGAGATACTTTAGGACATCACCAATGTTGTCAATCGGCGACCTGTCAAAAGACGCTTCATATAGTGGACAGAGTATAGTACCTTTGTACATAATTGGTACAAGTGACAACGGTTCGGTCGGCATATTAACTTGGATTTTGTCTTCTTCCGATTTGACTTCTGACTGCTAGGAGGTATATTTTACGCCAAACTGACATGAGCAAAGCTCTATGTTCAATAATATAATAATGAAAATACCATCTAAATAATTGAGATGGCGACAAGGTCAAAAACTAGTTACATTGCATTATAATTATGGTTGTAAGTTTCTGTACCGTTAACTTTCTTTCATATTATCACATTATTTTCCAGCCTAACGAGGGTAGTTGAAATAAACTTATGAAAGATTTAGGCTCGTATTAATAAATCGCACTCAACTCTGAGCTCGAACTTGAGCGCGAACTTGAGGTGCTGTTTTGTATGAGAATGACATATCTACTACATAGTACGCACTCAAGATCGAGCTCAGAGTTGAGTGCGATTTATTAATGCGAGCCGTTAAGTAATGTTTATTGGGCATTGTATTCAGAAAATAAACATCATCGTCCACTTGTTATTAGAACTGTTTGTATTACTTTTAATCGATAGTGATGACTCTTTTCTACGCATCTTGTTTCTTTCACACGGAAGTCGATAAAATATTCAATATTAATGTCCAGTAAAAACATCAGCAAAGCGCAAAATCAACTAGTTTATAACATGAAGGCAAACGTACTATTTTATCCTATGGAAAAACTATAAACTAAAACGCATACATAATTCGCTTGATCCGGACATCCGAACAAGTCAACGTTAGTATAATGTGAATATCTATACTAATATATTATAGCTGAAGAGTTTGTTTGTTTGGATGCGCTAATCTCAGGAACTAATGGTTTCAAATTATTGTATTTTTGTGTTGGCTAGTCCACTTCTCATAAAAGGTGGACGGAGTCGAAGGCGGCTGCTAGTTTAAGATAAAATGAAATAAAACCCATTATTTTGTTTTCATGTCACTGTGACATTATAAAAAACGGCCAGGATCGAACAACAAAGGATGACCTTTCGTTTTTGGTTCCGGGCAGATTTTAAGCTTAAGTAGTACTTATAAAGGTTATCTCTGGATTTTCCTCTAACGACTCTAAAGCCAAAGTGAAATAACGGACGAAAAGAGCGATCAGTCGTGTAATAGCTTTAAAACGTGCCCTATCATGAGTTTGGGGAATTATGCAAAGGAGCCTTTGGGACCATTTGGCTGGCGGCCAGTGCACGGCTCAACAGGTCAATAGTAGCACCTCGTAAAATCATTCGTGGAAAGCAATAAAGCTGGTAATTTATCAAATTGAACGCTTCTAAGAGTTTCATTGGAAAATTTAAAAATAATTACTAATTTTTTTATCTAATAGACTACAAACCAAATTGATATTCAAAATGTCGACGGTTTCATTATATGATGAAAGAAATATGGAGAAACGTGATTAGTCTCATTAAATAGGTCTCAGAATAGTTGTTCTTTATTTCAAAATAAAAACTTTGTGGTGAGCAGGAAAAAACAAAAATGATTATGGCGTTGTAGCTCTTGTTTATTTCCTTTGTGCAATAAACATTAACAACCTTCATTGCCAAGTACATTCCGTTATACTCGTAAAGTACGCAGGTTGTGTTAAACCTCTTTGTAACAAATCATAAAAAAAATCAATTTAATATCAATTTCGCACAGATAGTATCAACAATTAGCTTCGAAGGGTCGCCAATACAATGGAACACCAACTCGTGGCTTATCTTCTGTGAATCGAACAGGTCGGCAGCGTAAAGCATCGTAGCGTAATCCGCTTAGAGCACCAGCTACTTGAGATTCTAGTCTAGAACATTGACGTATTAGGCAGGACTATTTAATATTTGATATTTTTATCGCCTCCAGCTCATGGGTTCGATGCCCGTATAGGCCAAAATTTGGTTTTTTATACACAGCTCGCGAATGTGATCACCAACTCGCATATGGTAAGCGTGGTGAATAAGCAAAAACCCCATCATTGTTACGATGGAGGCCTTTGCCCTGTTTTGGGCCATTACTAGACTGTTGATGGTTTTGCTAAGTCAATGACGAATAGGTGTTCAGAGGACGTAGTCCTAGACGTTGATTCGAGCAGGTGGCTGTAGAATGACGTATGCCTATTATCCCATGCACTCCACGAAGCAGAAAACTGTAATGTTTGGAGTACCTATTACATAGTTTCCGTCGATGCCGCGATCCCCATTAGTGAGAGAACGCCTTGAGAGGAATTTTCGAAAATTAGGTGCCCAAAGTGGATTTCCTCAAAGCAGGGCGGGCGTGCCCTCCGCACGGCTGGCCAGATTACAGAGATAAATCAACCGATATTCGGGCCTGGGATCTCGGTGCCGAGTTGAGCGACGTGATGAATTCATTAACTGAGCAGTTTGTTTAGGATCATCATTGAGAGGGTTTAGTGACATTAAAATTGATAATGAACATTTAGTGTGAAGAATAAACTAAATTCGAGGTTGGAAATTGATAATGAACATTTAGTGTGAAGAATAAACTAAAATCGAGGTTGGACTTGATAATGAACATTTAGTGTGAAGAATAAACTAAAATCGAAGTTGGACTGTAATAGTGGACGTAGCCTTTGGTTAGTAGTTTAATTATTGTTAGCATGCTTGTCTGTTTACCAAAATCCATATTTTTACCACAAAGATGCTCAAGCCTCTTATTAAGATGCGGATTGGTTGTGTCACCACACAGGTACTGTTACCAGATTGACGTGTGATTTCTGCGTCGCTGAATAATATAAAATTCATTGGACTAACACTCCAATTGCCTACCCCAAACTTAGCTTGAAGCTTGTATTATGGGAGCTAGGGAACCGATAAATATACTTAAATACATTTATAACATCCATGACTCGAGTACAAATGCCGATGTTCATCACACAAACATTTGCCTCTAGCGGGATTCGAACCCACGACCTTTGGTTTTGTAGCCAGGGTCTCTGACCACTCTACCAACGGGCCTGTCAAAGCTTTATCACTTTGCCATCTGAATGAAGTTCTGGACACCCCTAACAGGCTTACACCATACAACATAGAAACATACAATAGCTATTAAGTGCAAATACATTATTTTCTTGTGTTAAATAAGATGCTTATTACAATATATTCAAGGAGAGTATAATATAATTAACTTCCAATCGTCATTACAAAAATGGACTTGCCATGACACTAAACCTATGGACACAGCCCACAATACCTCATTTTATTACGAGGTTTAATTCCAAATCTCCCCACCCTTCCACAAGATTGAATCCCAGAAAGGGATAACGCAGCATTAACCGGGCTACAGGGATAAAGACAAAATAAGAAACCTCAAAAGTTATATGTTCGAAGAAAATTGGAAGCTTTCAATCATACAACTTTATGGTTTACTTTTCTTATTAATTATTCATGATAACTTACTACGACAATGGTAGTAAATCAATATTGCTGATTGTAAAGAAATATTTTTCTTCCGCATTATAGATATTTGTGCGATTTGGCCGATGAATAAAACCTTACATAAGACTTTATTGCGATGATTAGTATCGCAGTGAAATTGTTTTTGTAAGATTAAATAAAATAAACGAAAAAATTACTCTCCCTATTTCGACAACCAATTGCGTTAATAAGACGAATCAATGCCACTTGTCCTATGATTGGACAAGACGATTGGATTAGCCGGATAGGCAGAATATATTATTAAGAGTCTTCAAGAAATACAGACAGAAAACGCTTTATTTGTAATGGCACACATTTCTTTTGTCCTTTTTTATTTTCTATACCAATTTATTAGCTTTGATTTACGTGATGTCATTTTAAGTAAGAATCATTGGTCTTTCAGATGTTATGCGTTAGTCATTTATTAATACGTGAGTTGAGAGAATGGGGGCGTTTGACAGAAAAAAGCGCTAGTAAACGTTTGTAAACTAAATGGCGATTGTTAGCGCAAAATGGCGATTGTTAAGCGGTAACACAGTAAACTGACAGTTAGCAAATACGTCCTGGCCGAAAACTGTACAGTTTGTTTTTTAGCGCTAGCAAACGCTTGCAAACGCTTTTTTCTGCCAAGCGCCCCCAATGCTTATCTGTCTTCTATCTCATTAAAAGTAAACTAGTCAAAGTTTTGTTTTTGCTTGCGCGAGCTTCATAAAACTGAGTGTAGATGATGTAAGATGATCAAGGTTGTTCGGAGTTGGTGCACTCTTCCTACTTTGGTTTTGTTGGCTCAGTGTAATAGGCAAACACTTTAGTGTAACTCCGAGTAAGATGCTAAGTCATAAAATAAGAAACAGTAAAGAGATGAAATAATAACAACATAACGTAATAGTTTAGAATTTTAGGTTTATCAAGTTTTTCTTTCCTCTGGTCGATGAAAATAAAGGCATTAGTGTTTTTGACGTCATCTTAAATATGAAACTCTGGTAAGTCATTCATAATTACCTACTGAAATTCAGCCGTTGATTTGCGTAGCTTAATTTAAATTATTTATGTAAATAATTGCGTTGTAATTTAAGAACAATTTAAGAACAGTCTTCAATCAACCTCCTTAATTATTCAAACAACAATCCTCCACAAACTCAAACTGGACAGCCAACCCAACTCTTTCCTATCGAAATCCGGCCAATTAAATTGAATCGCCGCAATAACAATAAAAATAAACATCACTCCAGAATAAAAACACGTCGGTCGACTCCAAATTGCTTTGTTTACGTCTACAGCCATGTTTTTATTCAAAATAAACAACCCCCAAGGTCTGTTTTGTTCGCGATGAAAAGGAACGGACGAAAGAATGGCTAGTAAAAGTGGGACTTTGCAACTTCTCCCGTTTGTCGGAGAATGGGATAGTGTGAATTATTCAGGGCAACGGAGGCGCTATTTACGCTGCAAAGACATTTTTTTCTGTTCATCAACGCTTAAATGACTTGTAACAGTTGAGACTTGGACCTTTCTAATTACTTTAGGTACTAAATAATAGACTTTAAGATTCTCGTCTACGCTATAACAATTGTCTCTAATTCCTAATCTTTGCTGTATTACTCGCTAAAATAAAGTTTAAATCGTTTTGAGAACTATGCTTTAATTTCCCACTTTTGCATTAGGATAAGTACTATTTTTATAACCTAATAATCTTAATTATTGCGGCCGAAACAAGTTCTTTTTTTATTCTGATAAAATAAATAACTTTGTTGGGCTAAAACACCAATTGCCTAGCCCCAAACTGAGCTCGAAACTTGTACTATGTAAACTAGGAAACGGATAGGCTTACTTAAATACTTTCATAAACATCCATGACTCGAGTAAACATGACCATGTTCACACAAACATTTATTTATTTATTTATTTATTTATTTATTTATTTATTTATTTGCTTGCCACATGGTGTAAAAAGGTCTTACAATATAGTCCAGTACATTATACACGTGACGTTTTATGAAACCACAGTCTTTCTACTTCCTACGTTGAAGACGAACACATTTACCCTAATAAAAAACCGAAATAATCCTTATAAAGTGACAAGAACATGTCTATCCATCAACGTGGTTTCAATCAGGGTTCCGTGAACGCAACATAAGTCATTTAGACTCTTCGACCGGTAAAATGGGGCTACACGTATGTTGGGATTTAGAACCGTAAAGGGCAGTTTGGATAAACGAAAACATTCTCGTAACTTACTTTTGAATTGAAGTTACTTAAAATTAAAAAGTACATAATAATATCTATACTGATATAATAAAATTGAAGAGTTTATTTGTTTGTTCAAACGCGCTAATCAGGAACTACTGGTAAGAATTGAAAAAATATTTTTGCGTTAAATAGTCAATTTGATGAAAGCTATAGTATCATAATATGTCTGCAATACGGTAAATGAATTTCCGCGAACGGAGTCACAAGCGGTCGCTAGTTCGACTACATAATTATTAACTCGTACATATTATTCCGGAGATTTTACGGTTGCACCGACTATTTATTATTTGAAACGCATATGAAATTCAGAAATATTCAACAAAATACGTTAATACGCATTTATATTCGTTTCATAAAATATGTTCGTTTTAATTAATCCCGAGTTTAAAAATTAAAATGTTTAATTGGCCCACTTTTTCACTTAAAGCATAAAACTGGGCAGATGATTTTAAATTTCTTTTAGTTTTATTTGCCTTTAAAAATAATACAGTTTAACTTTTACGTAATCATTTATTTATAAAACTTTATTGACCACACTAGTAAGTAAGGTACAAAAGGCGGACTTAACGCTAAAAACATTATCTACCAGTCAACCATTCGCATTTATAACACCGTATACGAGTATACAGCGTACCTTTCAAGCCACACCATGAGCGGTGCCTTACGCTATCTAATTAAATTACGCCTCTGATGACCTCATCATCGCCCTTTCTCTGACCTTTCCTTTATTTAAACGCGCCAAAGGTTATCTACCGGGTGACATTGAAAAATTGATATGGACATAACCTAAAACCAGGGGTTAGGTTACCAAGGCAGCTTTGAAAAATGTATCCCTAATTTCCTATTCCTGGCTGGTTAAATATACAGTTGGCGGTATTTCTGACGGGTTTAATTGGGAGTTTCGTTGATTTTTTTACACTTTGCGTGACTGATTCAGGAGTTAGATTTTCAGCATTTTAGGATATGATGATGCGGGTTTATTCAATGACCCGTGATTGAAACTAGTAGTACCTTATTTCAAGGGCACTCAAATTTTGAAAAAGTTAATTGTTGGCTTCTTTTACTTATGAAGAGTGCCTGTAGGTTTATTTTTTCTTATGGTGGTTCAAATATTAGCCCCTACAATTATACATAGAAAAGTAAATGCTTCCTGTTTTATTTTTGATCTGAGCTTTAAGCAAGCTAATATTTCATACAAGAAAGACTCGTTTTTATATTTTTTATTCCTTTAGGACTTACCAAAGCGATATTTTTGGTCATGGCTCGTGATTACTTTCTTGCTTCAGAGCACATCTGAACCTTTTGATGTCTAGCAGAACTCATTTTACATTTGTATTTCAAAGATACAAAAATATTACTACATCCCTTATGTTGTTTCAATGACTTCTTTTCAATATTTTTAGTAATAAAAGCAACATTTGGTATTTTATTAGTATTGGCACAGTAAGTGACCATGTTCCGTGTTAGGTTCAATTTCTGGAATTAGACATTTTTTAAGCGTCAATATTTCAATTTGCATTCGACGTTGCTAGATCGCAGCCACGAAGGTAGTGCTTCTTTCATGTAACAATGATGTTAAAAAAGTATAGAGAACACATTCCATTACTAATTGCCTACATCTTTCCACTGCAGGACAATGGCTTTTGTAAGGCATTAGTGACATAAAAATCTTTGCCTACTCTAAAGCTTATTCATGACAACTTCAAATTTTTTTCAGTTAAATATTACTAAATAAATAAATAAATTCCTTGGACGAACGCACGAATTGCCCAAACTAAGCCCGAAGCTTGTACTATAAAAGCTAGTGAACGGATAGATATTCTTAAATATTTTTTTTTATAAACTGCCCCTTAAATCGAGTACAATTGCCAATGTTCATCAAAAAAACATTTGGCCCTAGCAGGATTCGAACCCGACCACTAGACCAATGGGCCCGGCAAATTAAGATATTTTTATTTTGGCAACCTCAGAAGTTTGAGTTCCGAGGTTGCGCAAAATGAAAAATCTCTCCAACCCTAAATTGTATCTGTGATGCAACTCACAAGTAGGTCAGTGCATTTCACCCGGAACAGCTCGGGTCAGGGAGAATTAGTCTAACGGGTTATTCATGTCCAACCCTGGGTTTTTGGGTTTCGAAGTGGTGAACAATGAACATGCGATTGTGCATTCCTGACTTGGTGTACGGTTGAAAGAAAAGGGCGTAGTTAAAATAAGGACAATGATTTATAAGAAGAGCCTACGTTGATAAAGGTACATTTGTACTACTTGTAGACTTATGATTTGTTGTATTATATATCGAAGATACTCGCACACACATTTTTTATTTAAACTTATTATCTACAATTATTTTTTAAAACAATTGATAAGGTAAGCACGTAACATTATTGACCCCTTTATAACTTTAAATCAGATGATATGTCGTTGAACGTTTTACTTTTTTACTAAAAGATAAAACAATTATTGTCTTCCTATTTGAATAATATTTGCAATTTCATACAAAATATTATTGGGCAGCAAACGAACAAATGCGTTGCCTGCCTTTAAGACCCCATAACCTCCCCAACTGAGCTTATGTGACCTTACTCACCAGCAGAAACACAGAACAACAGTTACGAAGTGCTACTTCAATGTGTGTACTTCTGTAAGGTGGAAGCACTTCCCTAGACGAGCGGATCTCTCGAGTTGAGGTTCCACAAAGCGTTAGCTCTCTTAAAAGAATAAAAAGTAAGTATTGACCCCTAGAAAATTCGTTCCGAGCATGTTCTAATATTAGCTACATCAAATTTCAATCGTCAGTTGTCGTGATCACGACCTATAAAAGGTTAGCGAAGCAATATTCCTCTTTCATGCCTATTCAGCGGTCCACAATGACGCGAGGAAATTGAATGCGTCACACGGATGCACGACGGCGAGCGGAACTGTCTGACAGCACGTGGAACGTGCAGTGGTAGTTAAAGCTAACAGCTTGAATGAATGAATAAAACGTATATTTGGTTCCGATAAATAATAATAAGAGCGATGGTGGCCTAGTGGTACGGACGGCGCCTCACATGCGTGAGGTTCGCGGTTCGAATCCGGGCCCAAATCTCTGGATTTTACGAAGGTCTGATAGCAGTCCAATAACTGTAATAACCAGACTTGCCAAATCCTAGATCATGGTGAAAGCGGACCCTGCATACAAGCGGGATTAACGCTAGGGAGAAGAAATAATAATAATAGCTTCGGCCTCACGCATGCTTCAAAGGACTGAGTCCCTTTTGAAAGAGTACCTAAAAATAATTATAACATTCTTCCGGTCGTTTTCGACATTTTCGGCTGATCTTACGATCAGCCAGGTAAACAGGATTTATTTTTTATGTGTGTGCGCAAGCACAGGCGCACTCCCTATTCCCTCACTTTCATAGTAGGGTGGGACAGCAATCTGACACGACCGTAGGGAGATCAGGCGTAAAAACAACGACTTTACGTGCTTTCCGAAGCACAGAGAAGCTCGAAACGATATTTTTTGGTCACCCATCCAATGACTGGCCGTTGCGAAAGTTGCTCAACTTTCAATAAATATGGATACAGAGTTAATTAAAACAAAAAATTAAGACCCCGATGCTCAATGTGCGTGTGTTCGAAAATAAAGTGCTCAAAGTCCACTTTGTAGCCCACTACCAAGATATTCTCCAGGCAGAGTAAAAGCGACGGAGTGCTCAGAGTCACCTTCACTGTATTAGTTTATTGTTTAAAATTAAACAGCGACCTTTCCTTATTCTGCCCTACAAGCGGACGAAGCTATAGCGGGCATCGAGGGAATAAATCCGCACATTCACACTAAAAAGTTTCAATTATCAGGATGTTTTATCTGGTAAGATTACTTTAAAACCTGGCTAAACTTTATATAAGTATTGGAGCATCCTAAGCGAAAAAAACGCGATCGAATGTACGCAGTTGAATTTACATTCCGTCGTATTCATAATATGAAACAAATTTAAATGGGAGATGACACACTATGCTGAAGTTTCCTATCATAATTCTGTATAGAAAAATATTTCCGCAGAACTTCGGTCGTGAAATTAATCTGTGTGTAGTGTGTTTCTATAATAAGATAACAACTAATATTTACTGTGACCGTTGCTTCGCCAAATGCTGTATAAAGTCTGGAAAACGACACCCAGTCGGCGTGCGGCCGCTACGTGACGCGAGGAAATTGAACCCTGAACAACACCACGTGACGGGCTCGCCCGTTTGCAACATTAAAATAATATTAAACCATACCTTTCCAGTTTGAAACTTTTTGTCCGGCTACTTTGTGCCGATTCCTATTCGAATTTTCAAAAAGTTGAACACTTTGTCTATATTTTTTAAACAAAGGTAAAATAAAACTTAGCGTGTAAAAAATGCTTAAAATAAATATAGGTACAAGAGTTTAACACGTTTTTCTAATGGTTTGGCTTGCACGACAAATTTAATTAATTTTATCACGTAATTTGTTTATATTAGGGATCGTTAGTATACTATAAAGGGGCCCCTTAAACCTACACGCTGGGTCGCAAGTCCCAGGCGCCGCCTGACATTCCTCTCTGTTCCACGCGATGGACCCGGCACCCGCACGGAGAACCCATGGATAGCTAAGAAGTTCGTCTCTTTTCGATTCAAAAATCCGTTAGTTGGCAATACGTAGGCGTGAGGTCAAACTGCTGTAATTTTAGGCAGGTAGGTGGTAGACGCAGGGTCACATACCAGTTACACCCTACACCTACCTACTGCCATCTAGCGGAATTTTTCATTCGCGAAAACCTTCATTAGAATTACGTCGCCATCCTGAATTACTTCTGCGAGATAAATCAAGCTCACATAAAAATATTTATAGCAAAAGAGGGCAAAACTTTTAGAAATATACGAAACGAAAATAATTCTTTATTTTTAATTGACTCTTGGCTTCTCGCCTAGTGTCGAGTTTCAGAGACCTAACCCGTTAACTAAAAGACTATTCTTAATGAACAGCTAAAACGGCGTCGCTTTGAATAACGATCCATTTACGGCTTTTAGCGTTTCCGTATTGATAGTGAACTGAACATTTCTTTACTTTAAATAGATCTTATCCAATAAGCATTTACTTAAGTGCGCCATTACGATAAAAGTTTCAGGTCTTGTTTACATTGTGAACTTTTGTTGTTTAACTTTAAGATTCAATATAAACGTTGCCAGCATCAATGATTCCGGTCTTACATTAAGTGTAAGTGCTTATGAACACTAACATAGTGACCAAAAACTTCAAACATGACATACACAAACATTTGATTATAATACACGTGGGCCCACGGCTTTACGCAATGTCAACTATACTTACAATATTTTACAATGTTTATCAAAAAACACTCATTCTTCTAAGTACATACCTTTTGTTGCGGATACTAAATGTATACAAACAGTATATGCACACAATTTTCTCGCCAGTGTGGACAATATACATATAAATATCGTGTAATTTCGCAATCATCAGTGACAATATCTGATGTTTTGCAAACACATCGCGATGCTTATTAATTACCCGCAGCTGCAACATTGCAGTCATTCGTTGTGACGAAGCGGCGCAATTATCGCGTCGCGTCACAAACAGCGCGTTGATGGACGACTGACACGGCACATCGCGGATGTTAGGATGTGGTCAAGTACCTACCAATCCGTGGCCCGTGGTTCTGGGTTCGACTCCCGAGTTTGTCAAAATTTGTTTTGTTTTTTAGAAGGCAGCCCAGTTTTTGATCAGCAATCCAGATTTGGCAAGCGTGGCTGGTGACTAAGTCAAAACCTATCATTAATGAAAGCATGAATAAGTAGTAAGTATTTTCCCCACAGCGGCACCGTAATAATTGGAAAATTAATGTTTGTCATTGCGGACCATTATAATAGTGCCACACTATCTCGGTTGTTTAGTAAACACATCACTGTTGATTAATTACCCGCGGCCGCACCATTGCACTCATTCGTTGTGACGAAGCCGCGCAATTATCGCGTCGCGTCACAGACAGCGCGGTGATGGACCACTGACATGTCACCGCTGATGTTAGGCTGTGGTCAAGTACAGATCATTTGTCCAGTCGTTTAAGTACCGAACCATAGTTCTGGATTCTGGAATCCCGAGCCTGTCAAAATTTGTTTTGTTTTTTAGAACACAGCCCAGTTTGTGATCAGCAATCCATATTTGACAATCGTGGTGACTGAATCAAAACTTATTATTAATGAAAACATGATTAAGTCGTTAATATTTTCCCCACAGTGGCACCGTAATAATGGGAAAAGTATTGTTTGTCATGTGCGAATCATTTTCATAGTACCACACTCTCTCGGTTGTTTAGTTAACACACCATTGTTAATTATTACCCGCGGCCGCACCATCGCAGTCTCTCGTTGTGACGAAGCCGCGCAATTATCGCGTCGCGTCACAGACAGCGCGGTGATAGACCACTGACATGTCACCGCGGATGTTAGGCTGTGGTCAAATACAGATCATTTGTCTAGTGATTTAAGTACCAAACCATAGTTCTGGATTCTGGACTCCCGAGCTTGTCAAAATTTGTTTTGTTTTTTAGAACAAAGCCCAGTTTGTGATCAGCAATCCAGATTTGGCAAGCGAGGTGATTAAATCCAAACGTATCATTACTGAAAACATTATTTCAAACAATGTTAGTATTTTCCCCGCAGCGCGACAGTAATAATAGGCAAGTTAATGTTTGTCATGTGCGGACCATATTCACAGTACCACACATCGCGGTGCTTATTCATTACCAGCGACCGCAAAATTGCAATCGTTCGTTGTGACGAAGCCACGTAATTATCGCGTCGCGTCACAGCCAGACTGACAGTCACCGCTGATGTTAGGTTGTGGTCGAATACAGTCAGAATTATGGTTATTACATTCTTCACTTTGTTTTCATGTTTTACAAATAACATTGGCAATTTGACTCATTTTGTAACATACATTGGCAATCAAGTTAATCTTCTTCTTCTTCGTCGTAACCCCATGACTGTGGGGCTTGGTCATAGCGCGCAGCTTCTGTAAGAATTGCTCTACAGTCTGCAAGGTTTTGCGGCATTTGGATGGTCGCTTCGTTTGTAGCTTTGGTGGCGTCCTAGTTCATCGTCCCCTGCTTTTCTTTCCCTCTATATGGCCAATAATTATTTAGCAGCCTCTCTATAATGTCAGGGTCTCTCCTGACGATGAGTCCGTAGAATTTTAGGACTCTTTGTCAGCAGATAGTGGACATGCGACAAAGTTATTCATACTGCGTTCTATGCAATGTGATGGTTAAGAATAAGATTCCCGTGGGAGTCGTAAAAACCGACCAAGATGTATCCCGAGATGGGTTTTATCGTTCCCGGTTCACTGTACTGCGGTCACCAACCCGTGACCAGGGTGTGTCTTCTGCTAGTCAAAGTCCAGCAATGTACTGCTCCAGATGAACCATAAAATTGGATGGATGGTCCACGTTGGTAAACTGTAGTTTTGTAACTTAAAGTTCGAGTTGAAGTCAAAGTTTTTCCTTTCTTTTTGTTACTGAAACCTACTCAAAATGCTACACGTTCGATTCCTATACAATTTGCACAGTACGTTTCTGTGTGGTAGTATAGACGGCGCACTTAAAGTTCACCGGGGAACAATTAAATGCTTCAGCTCGTCAATTAGTCCTTTGCTACGCCAAGGTGATCGTTACGTCGTAATTACAAGAACTTTAACATCTGTCATACTAGCTTGAGAGGTAGATATCTCGGATCTCCCTCGAAAAAATTGATCGATAAGGTGTTACAAAAGCGAATTATCTTAATAAATTTTATTGCAACTTATTATAAAGGTCGTAAGAATAAAACTAACGTTTTATTCTCATACTCAATTGGCAACAAACCTACGCTTTGCTGCCAATTGAAACTTTCACTCCAAACGAATGCTCGATTTATGTTGAAAAGCCTGCTTAACCTGCTTTCTATCTAGCCCATGAAAGGCAGCAATCGTGACAAAAGACAGCATAGTAAAATGTTCTGCTGGAAAACATTTCCAGGCACTTTCAGTGTATTTTAAACGCGTTCGCCCATGATTCAAGAAGACGTACCTAACTTTTTAATGCGGATATTTTAAATGTAAATGCCAGTTAGTTTTTACAGTCCGTCTTTCAGTTCTTTACTAATTGTTTTGCTTTAGAATTATTCTTCTAAGGGACTGAGCACTAGGGGTACGTCCTTTGGTTAATATTTATGTTTTAACTGGTGCGTCAAAATATGTATATCGTTATTTTGTACCATAATATGGAACAATTAGTTTTGTTTTGCACCTGAATAAAATTGATAGTTAATGACACTAACTTAAACTCCTCTGAAGACTTTTAGTTGATATTTACAAAATTTTTGCTACGCGTATTGAAAAAACTTTTGATTGAACCATGTATCGTTTTTTCCAAATATTTTTAGTGGTTTTCGGCTAATCCAATCATTAACGAATATTTCCCGGCAACAGACCTATCGATGTCACCGCCACCGGCCGGGCGGCATCAAGGCAACCAATTACCTTCGCCTGCGGTCCCGATGTAATTACAACACATGTGCCCGCTAAAATGCAATGGCGGCGGTAAAAAAGTGATACGTCCAACATGTCGACCGGATTGGGCATGGCGTAATTTCAGCACAGAATTTATTAGTGATTTAGATACTTTAATGTGATATATACATAATTTTGATTTCATGAATACTAAGTTTTTTTAAACTTAAAGTTGTACACATTTTGGAAAGTATTAAACTTGACTTGAAAGATCATTCATTTTGATATGAACTTTAAGAAAACACAATACGTTTGGAATATTTATGGACGGTGCCTAATAATTATACTTATTTGTACATTATAACCTTTATTTTTTTTTAATACCTTTTGTGTACCTTTTTAATATCAAAATTTAATTTAAAGCTAAGTTAGCTAGCGAGCGCCAAAACTGCTACAACATGATTATTACTTATTTTAATAACCTACATTGCAATCCAAAACATAACTTTACAAATCCATTCCAAACTAGGTATCAATAAGTTCAACGAAATGTACATCTATAACACTGCAGCGGAAGTTTTATTGAAAAATCAAACTTCGGTACGAAGATAGCAGTCTCCAGTACACCCACTTGTGTTAACTTTTTATTACTTTTTGAAATTGCTCTCGAAATGGACCAGGTTATTGTTGCTTGAAGGAAGCTACCTCAGCAAAATTGGTACAAGCAGTCTACTGTAGTCATCACTTTTATCATGAGTTTGTGAATAGAAATTACACAAGAGTTTAATCTAGTTAATATCTATTGAGAATATAAGCGAATACGATAGTACGTAACAATATCCATATATCTAAACAAATATGTATAATAAAGCTGAAGATATTGTAATTTTTTTTTGACGCGCTTGTTTCAGTAACTACTGGATCGAATTGAAAATATACTTTTTTGTTTGATAGTCCAATTGTCAAGGAAGGCTTTAAGCTATGGAATGTGTGCAGAGACCGAATTCCAGGCGGACGAAGTCGCGGGCGGCCGCTAGTTTCTAATGAACGTAAACATCAATACTTACGTCTTTAAGTTATGTTCATAAATACGCAAGGAGGCTCCATCACCAAAAAAACTTATCGGGTGGTATCAAATTTTATACATTTTTAATTTCATATTATTCTATTTTTAAAACAAATGCGATCCGACCGTTTTGACATTTATAATTTCTTTTAATGTAATAATATTATACGTAACATTATACAGGGTGGTCCAACTAGTGACGACAACATATTTTTTTAGGTTCCTCGCCTACCTGTGGCTGTCCGAAAAGACCCCATGTATGTTCCGCGATTTTCCTTATTTTTCGAGTTATAAATTGTTAATGATTTCTCAGCGAGGTTTCGAAAATTCATATATTTTTTCGTTGTAGGTTATTTTTCAGACTTTTTTTTGTGACATTATTGTCTTCAATGTGGTTTTCAATAAAAAATAAACTCAGCTGGTTGAAATTAATCAAAGTTATTTAAAAAAGGCAGGAAAATTGAAATAAAATTTTAAGAAAAAACAATATAACTCGAAAATTAAGAAAAATCGCAGAATATACATTGGGTACTTTTAAGCAGCCGCAATTGCGAGGAACCTAAAAAAATTGTTGTCGTCACTAGTTGGACCACCCTGTATACAAGTTGTACAAGCTTGTAAAAGTTAACGACACCAAAGTTATTTTCATTTTGCAGACGAAGGTCGCGCCTGCTATATAATGTGACATCGAATTTGTGTCGGGCTAAATATTCAGTACAGATAATTTATGATCCGCCAAGCGGTGCGGCTTCTTGAGGCAAGTATGGATAGTAGCTTTTTTTGTTAATAGAGGATGTTGATAAAAGTTTGACAAGGCATCACAATTTTATCAACAACCCTATTTATTTTCTAACTATTATTATAATTACTTTTTACTAAACGGATTTTTTTTAATTGTAAATAAGCGAATTTTTGTGTACTTAATCAAACTATTGAGAAGAATTCAAGAGAAGGCGTGAATACATATCTTGCGGGTGCCGGTATGGCGATGCAAACCGATAGAATACTACTCCTCTTATTCAGCAAAGAAATCGTTCTTACTCACATAATAAATAAAGTACTTAGAACGAATTATAGACAATCTCTTTGAAGGTTAGGTGTAAAAAATCCTTACTAATATTATTAATCGGAAAGTGAAAAGTCCGGATTAGATAATAGGGTACTTTTTATCCTGGAAAAAACGATATTTACAAGAAAAACAAAAATATTGTTTGCAATGTAACCGAATTCTAAGAGGACGAAGCCGCGGGCGAAAAGCTAGTAAATAATTTGCCCAAAACACATACATAGACAATCTTTTTGAATATAAGGTGTAAAGAAATGTATTATACAGTTCTGCCAACCAAATAACTACATTTGAAGGAGCGTGTGACGTCATATGTAGGACGTTCCGAGGGCAGCGTCGCGCGTGCCTTCGCATAACAATTTAGCGCAGTCTGCATATTGGATGAACTCGCGCCCATCTTGATTTATAGCGGTGCTTTAAAACGTTTATAAAGCGCAACGACTGACGTCCGCGAGATTGATACGGCCAGGCAGACTGACAGTTTTCTTGAGTGGCATCTTTACTTGAAGTTTTAAATCTGGTCTTTGCAATACATAATTTAAAATTGAGGGTCGTGGCTTCTAAATCCTGCTAGGGGAACATTTTTGTGTGATGAGCATTGGCATTTGTACTCGAGTCATGGATGTTTATAAAAATATTTCAAACCCGCTACCCTCGCAGTACGAGGGAGTGCATAAAAAAGGTTCAGTGTCATTTTTGTTTCGGTAACTTCCATTTTTCTTTCGAATTGGTCCGATTATTCCGCTAAATACATTACTTAGTAATTGTTTCAGAGCGAGATCTCAATCAGAGGAGGCTAAGCCTTAATCAATTACTTAAAAGGCAATCACTTACCTGCATAACAACTGCAACCTGCAACAAAAGTAACACAAAATTGGAGGATTATGAACATTTCGCAATCGATAACACTTTAAATATTCGTAAATAGTCGGGGAAAAAATGTATACTGAAATAAAAATAATGACAATAATGCTGTAGGCACCTTTTAAGACCTCGTAGTAAGACAATATAAGTTTTTATCCATACAAGTTTTCAATTCGTACAGTTTTCATGCATTGATTGTTGTAAAATGTCCACAGTAACTTCTTTAAGCATTGAATTTTCGTCAAATGCAGTTATTTTTAATTCTTTTTTTATCTTTATGTTCATCATAGTCATTATTTTCAGACATTGCTTGAACTAGGCCTCTCCTATATGAGAATTATGCTAATAGAGTCACCACGTTGGGCAGTCGGGTCGATGATCAGCTCACAGAATCGTGAATGGTAGTTACAGGAAGAAATTATCATCATCATAGACCTTTATGTCTATTTCAGACGATTTAAACATTGTCTTGTGAAAGACGAGGGAAGAAATATGGTGCAACTGTTGTTTGCCGTCACTACACGCTACACTAAAGTTTATACACAGCGGTGTATAAACTTTTCTAATCAAAAGTCATACATGTCAAGGGTAGTAGTTGCAACGCGTGCCCTAGCATATAAACTAAGCGGTCTAGATATCTGAGGCCTTGCCTTCAACCAGATTGCAAGTCAGCCTTCAAAGTTATTCTGTGTAATACGTGTGTGAGGCTTAAAGTATTTCATCGGTTTAAAAATATTACAACCTTCATCCTGTATCGGCAAATCCTAACTTAGGCAATGATCACATGTTTGACTGAGTTACTTAACATAAAAAGGTGATAAGGCCTTTTGACCATTACACAACGGAGATTGACTGCTTCCGTGGTGTAGTGGTTAGAGCGCTCTGCTCAAACCTTGAAGGTAGTGGGTTTGTATCCCGCGGGGAATACTTTCACTTTGAGTTGGGTTTACCAGTTTAGTTAAGACATTGCCGGCTTGAATCATCTGATTGTCTGATAAGAATGATGATTCCGTGCTTCGGAAGGCACGTTAAGCCGTTGGTCCCGACTATGATCCAACTGGTCTGGTTTCCCTTGTGGTTACGGAGGTCAGACGACAGTCGCTCCATTGTAATAACCAGGCATGTCAATTCAGGATCATAGTCGCAGCGTACCCTGGGCACCAAGGCAATGGCCGAGGATGCAACCGGGAGAGGCGCTAGGATGATGATGATGATGATGATTGCCGGCTAAATCGCTTGATTGTCTGATAAGAATGATGATTTCGTGCTTCGGAAGGCACTTTAAGCTGTTTGTCCCGACTATGATCAAAACGGTCTGGTTTCCTTTGTAAGGGTTACAGAGATCAGACGACAGTCGCTCCATTGTAATTATCAGGCTGGTGAATAAAGGATCATAGTATGAGCGGACTCTGGGCTCTTCTTTGACCCTCTTTTTTATTTGCCTCCCTATAATATACAAAATAATAATAATAAGGCACAATAGTGTCTTGAATGACATATAGGGAATATCCACTCGGCGGCAAGGTAAAAAATAGGATCAAGTCAGTAGTTGTTGCATTTGTTACTTTCAGTCTGAATTTAATTTTCAATTTAACTTCGACCTTATTGTTTAGTAGTCAACCTCTTGACCACTACATCAAGCGAGTCTATGACAAAAATCGCTGTGAAAAACAAGGTAACTAGTGAAATTCCAGTCAATAAAAAATGGATCATTGTATTTTATACAATTAAAAATTGGAAAGGATCTCTTATACAAATAAATAATTGTCGCAGTAGCAATGTCTATGTTAATTACAAATCATACAGACAGTATAGTCGGTATTCAAATCATCTCACGGAACAATTCACAAACACGTATTATACTCGTAAATAGGTGCTAAAATGGATATTCTGCCGCGAAGCATACATTAATATCGAAACGGAATGGCACGGGTCATTCAAAGTTAATTAGAATCGATAATAATGTGATTAAACTTCATGGCTATTAAATGTACAGGTAAACCAGACACATGCCTGTAGTACACCGTTGCTTTGTAGCGAGTAGCGAAACCGCTAGGCGAATTGTCTTTTTTACGTCATTTTTTCCATGAAATACACATACGTATGTATCTACTAATAACTACTAATAAATAACACTTTTCTACTTGTTCTAGTATCCTGCAACTTTGAGGACGAGATAATGCCCAATTTTCTGTGCGCAAATATAATATGTACGTCTTCTCTAATTTATGAACAGGACTTGGATTGCCAAGTCCTGCCAACTTGTATTATATGTATTATTTATTATAATTCTAGCGTTTATTCTGGTTGCATCCCTGGCCTTGGAACCCAGGGTACGCTGCGACTATGATTCTGAATCCGCATGCTTCAAATGCCGCTGTTGTACTGGCAATTGCCAGTACAGCAGCGTTGGTGTGGCGCCGTAGTAACTTATGCTGAGGTGCCCGATTTTCATAACACACATACCTGTTTTTTTACACATATGCCTACCTTACCTTGCTATTTTTTTTATATTTCTTAATTCATTATGTTGTTTGCCTTTTTTCTTTTTTTTTCAATGGAGCGAGCTTTCCACACGGATTCAGATTTTTTATCGAACAATCAGAAAGAATCAGGTGATTCAAGCCAATTTCAATGTCCTAATCAAATTGGGAGAAAACCAACACAAATTGAATCCCCTCGGGATTCGAACCCACGACCTTCGAGAGTTGAGAATAGCGCTCTTACCAAAACGCCACGGATCTACTCACTACACCATGGATGTAAGCACTACAATACATCCAGTTAACATATACATATGTATAAGGAGACGAATTTTATTAGTATTCGTAACACTAGCGGTCGCGTACATTCCCTCATTGTGTTATCCTGCAACTTAAAGCCTTCCTCGACAAAATAGGACTTGGTGGTAATATAACAGCAGTTCTCTTGTTATAGCATCGCAACGGAAGTGTGCTACAGGCGTGAACGTTTTAATTTGACACCGTTATCATAATAATTGAAGCGATGGTGCTTTATAATCGTGAATAGTGAACATATTGGAATGACGCGCTTGGTATTGCATTGTTTATTCTCTGGAAGTATGAATTCGTTGGGACTTAAAGCACTGAAGATTTATGTCAGGTGTACTATATTCAGTTTTTTGGTTTCGCAATTTTATTGTGCAAAACGTTTGTCACACAATGAAAACAACTTTTAATGAAGTATTAACAACATATATGTGTGTGCATGTGTGATGATCTGGGTTTATTTTTCTGGTTGCTTTCGGCCGTGGTGGCCAATCTTACAATTACGCAGGATATACGCAGGTTATATTATAGTGCTAAGTGAGCGCTCAAGCACACGTGCACTCTCTATTCCCTCACCTTCATAATTCGTTTGGGCAGCAATCTGATACGACCATAGAAAGATCAGGTGCAGGACTAACGAATTAACGTGCCTTCTGAAGCATGGAGGAGCTCGAGATGAAAACTTTAGGTCTCCAATCAGACGACTAACCTCTGCGAAAGTTGCTTTACTTCAGCATTTGAAGCCACTTACAACTGTACCATCGTGCCCCTTTTTTTTCGCAGGAGAACGCTTTTATGCGCTATAGCGTACAGATTAGCTAGGCCTGCAGCCGTGTGTGGGGCTCAGAACTAGACGTCCGACGTTCATCCCACTACCCACTAAACTCCTCCGATTTCCTTCGCACCCTAGCAGGGAAGGATCGGTGTCCTCCTTGTTAGGCGCTAAACCGATCCTTCCCCGGGTACTGCCTGGCCTAATTAGATCAGGCCAGGGGGGCCCTAGAAATTTTTACATACTAGCATAATATAATGGTATGTGATATTATTGCTGATGACTTTACTGCCTTTGCTTTGACATCCCAAGGTGACATTCTTATATGTAGTTAATCGATTACGTTGTGTTGTTATGAGCCTGCTAGTATTCAACGCCACATCACGTTCACAGCCAATTGAGCGCGGAAGGGGACTTTTATCGCCTAATAAGAGTTTTCTTATACTTTTTTCTTTGCTATTTGGTATCATTCCATTCGATAAACGATGTTTAGATGCGTAGCAAACATGTATAGTACCAATGTATTTATTTATTTCAAAATTTTATAATAACAAAGCTGTTTTCATAACTATTATGTTTTATGTACTTAAGCAATGCAATTTCCCATAAGCAGAATTAAAATTAAATTGGTGTTTTTAATTTAACGAGTATACCTACCTCAATCTATACTTAATATATATATATATATTATATATATATATATATATATATATATTATATATAATATATAAAGCTGAAGAGTTTGTTTGTATGTTTGTTTGTTTGTTTGTATGTTTGTTTGTTTGAACGCGCTAATCTCAGGAACTACTGGTCCGATTTGAAAAATTCTTTTTGTGTTTGAAAGTCCATTTGATGAGGAAGGCTTTAGGCTATTGGAAATCGAAATCCACGCGGACGGAGTCGCGGGCGGCCGCTAGTACTTAATATATAAAGCTGAAGAGTTTATTTTTATGTTTGTTTGTTTATTTGTTTGTTTGTTTATTTGAACGCGATAATCTCAGGAACTACTGGATAAAATTATTTTTGTGTTGGATAGTCCATTTGACGAGGAAGGTTTTAGGCTATTGGAAAACGAAATCCACGCGGACGGAGTCGCGGGCGGCCGCTAGTAATAAATAACGTTAAATCTAAATTAAACCATAATTTCAATCAAGTATTATTACCTTATTTCAAGTATAAAACTTTAAGAATACACTGGCAATAAGACATCAGAAACGAATAGAAAACAAACAAAGATCGTGCTAGAACATTCTCATTGAGAATTCACTGTTCGCGCACGCCCTAATCCCTAGAGGCAAGCAACAGACGCAGTCAAAGTACTTTGATATTAGTCTTGGAGCCAACGTACAGACTTCTTTGATCGAAGAAAAAAAGTATCAGCCTATTTTTGTAATACAACAATATGGATTATCCATAATTTAAAATACGGTTATCGTCACAAATATGATTTTGAGATGCCGCTTGGCAAAGTGCGGACTGTTGTGCACGAGCCCAAACTGTGTGTAGAAGATTTTGCCTGGCTGGCAATCGAATCCAGGCCCTCACGATGACGGTTAGGAAATTAAAACACCAAATAGGTATTTGACTTCTTTATACACCTCCCAAACATACGGTAATATGATGCGACTTTATTGTATTTATTCTTAAGATTTTTATGATATCATGTCACAGAGTACAGTGTACGTACAGTGTATTCTATGAGATGATAAAAATCTATCATAACCGAAATTTTTTTCAGCACTGCTGTCATTCCCCTTTATATCATCGTTCGCTAACTGCGATTAATGAATCACCAGCACAGTTTATAAAAAAAAAATAGTTGGCATGTAATGTAAGTTAATTAATTAACGGATTAATTTCAATGTTCCCAATATCATGAACCATTTTCTGCGAACCGAAAATTATGGCTACCTAACTAATAAAATAACAGCAAAGACCTGTAATTTTTCCCTAAGATTAGCCAAATTTTAAATTATTCTTGACGAAGGTGTAACTTTAATGAGCCCGTGTTAATATGAATTCAAACTGAAATAATTAAAACTAAATGACATTAAAATTTAAAGAAAACGTTGGCATTCCGTACCCTGGGCTATATCATCTGTTACGAGCAAGCGCGTAGAATTTGATGTGCAACCTTTTACACTTATGGTAACGACTTTTGAGCTGGATTTTTCTTCAGCAATAACACGGAGTTGGTAATCGCTTCGGCGACCGTTTCGAGACCGTTCAACTTTTATGAGCCATCTTTAAAATCTAACGTTGTCTCTGCCATTATAACCTGATTTTATGCGCCCTGGTGGGATGGAAATTCGACCTGAATTGATATTGAACAGCTGTCTGCTCAGATTATGCGGAACGTTACCAAAATCTTGTGACGTGAATGGCCTTTATCATTATGTATAATCTAGCTTTATTTCGGAAAAGGCGAACTGGCGGACTTCTCCATTGTAATTGCCAAGAACCTCGTGTGTTTCTTCAATGATACCAAACCTCAGTCATGAGGAATACAATTGTGTAAGAAGATATAGGATTATCTTAATTAAAATGGCTATTTAAAGATAACAGATGATTGCTTCAACAAGTGTAGTTGACTTATCTGTACTATGTCTAACACTTACCTTACTTCTCCTGACACGAATGTTCTGCAACGGGAAAACTTCTGAAGGTCGAGCTTGAAGGATCACATTACACTTATTAATTTATCTTGACACTCACTAATTCACAAACAGACACGGATAAAGAATAACATAAAAGGCCACGCTCGTGTATTCCAAGATGCAGGTCGAGCAACACTAAATGTAACAAATGTCCACTTCCAATGTCCGTTTTTATCCAAATTTTTATCACACTAAATCATTTTGGTTGCTATGAAATATGACAGTCATAAGAACCGTTTAGAAACATAAATATACCAGTTCCGTTTAAAAACAAATAAACGAGTGTTGTTAAAAACAAAAAAACTGGCATCCGTTTAGTAACTTCACACTTGGAACAAAATATAGTAAAAATAATATATTTTTTTTCAACTACACTTATTAAAATTAAATTATATTTCATATTTATTTGGAACATTATTTCCTTATAATAAGAAATATTTTTTTCCAAGTCGCCAGTTGGAAATTATTTTTTTATAATAAAAAATTATACATTATTTTTTCCAAGTGGCCAGTTACAAAGCGGCTGCCAGTACCTGTCAGTTTACTTACCATATTTGAAAATTATTATGTCAGCGAATAAAAATAGATCTTAAAAAGATAAAAAATACCGTTAAGGAAGATATTCCTTGATCCTATTCTTCAGATAAACAATACAAAGCTAGTAAACTAACGTATGTAAACGTTCGATACGTCTAAAGTCACTCAATATTCGCAAAGCGCATCGATTGCGAAGGATTATCTGGAATATTCCTCCACTCTCGCTTACCCGTCTATTTTTCAATACCAGATCTCAGGCTTTCTTTTATTTGCAACCCATTGAAACGCAATCCGTGTACCAACGAATAGATGTTTGATGCCAGCTGAAGTGCAATCATGTAAATTCTAAGGGAAAGGGCTGTATATAGAAGGATCTTTTTATGAGTCACAATATTTTACTTGCTAATAGTCTATTTATGTAATCCATTTATAACAATAATCGTGGCTGTGATCCGTCTGTAAGTGGGTACTTAAGCAAAACGCAATATACCTTCGAGATTTATTACAATACACATATTTAGTAAGCTTGTGGATTAAAACAAATAACAACGACTTAAACAGTAAACACAAAATTATAAATTAATGCTCTAATTACCATTCTAAAGACCATAGGGGCCCGCTAAGCAGAAATTCCACAGGATAAGTAAATACCATCATGGCTGGTTCAATGGAATTCAAATGCGAGCAAAAAAGTGAATTCTTTCTATCTCCCGCAAATCCCGCAGCGCTTGAAAGCTATGTCTGAATGCAGGTGTTTTAATGTTCACCCGCTCGAATGCGCTTTGAAAGCGTATTTTATCGCTTTTTGCATCATTACGTAAGAGGTTTTTTCCGATTACACAATTTGACTATCGTATGTTCGTTGTTTAAATAATTTTTCATTCAAATTGCGTTCATTAAAAGTGCTA
The DNA here is from genome assembly GCA_958496325.1 of Nomophila noctuella. Lineage (NCBI taxonomy): Eukaryota > Metazoa > Arthropoda > Insecta > Lepidoptera > Crambidae > Nomophila > Nomophila noctuella. The sequence continues at coordinate 3,982,529 of OY292490.1, read as the reverse complement.
TCCGAATTATTTATTTATTTAGACGGTGGCTGAACATTTTTCCAATAACTTTTAGAAATAACTAATTCCACTGAGTAAATTTTACAGTTCACAGTATGCAGTTGTACAATATTGTCTGTTACTTTGTGATAGGCTTCTCCATATTTATTATTGCTATGTAAAATAATTATAAAGCTTTGATGTTTGTAACTACATCTTGATATTGTCAATTTCATTGAAATTCGGTTTACAACAGACACCATATTCGACAGCTACTTGTTGTAGTTGTATCAATTTTATTAACTACACTAAGTAGATAGACTGAAAACTTGTGGGCAAAAATATATGTGGGATCGAGGAGCAGATATTAAAGAACTGGAGCAGTTTTCTTGGTTTATTCCTTATTGCCTTAGCCAAATCATCATCGTACGGTCATCAGACTGCGCTCTCATTGGTCATCCACACTCGTCAATCATTATTCGTCACAGACAATCATCATAGACAACCGTCTATCCCTCCCATATAATTATAGGTAAACTAGCGGCCGCCCGCGACTCCGTCCGCGTGGATTTCTTTTTTTTCGAAATAAAAAGTAGCCTATGTTCTGTCTCAGGGTCTAAAGATTGTCTGTACCAAATTTCATCAAAATCGGTTGCGAGGTTTAAGCGGGAAAGCGTAACAGACAGACAGACAGACAGACAGACAGACAGACAGACAGACAGAGTTACTTTCGCATTTATAATATTAGTTGGGATTAACTTTAAATTTCGAGATCATACATATTATCTCAGAACTTTCAAGAGTGATTCGACTAATTTAAATTTAAATTACTACATACCTTGCTCGCGTTGAAATAAAACTTTTCCCGTGTATCTCACATGAATATTAAGACGCGAACTTACAGCAATGAGCCGACACCTACCTCGTGAAGTTTGAGTTAACGCCTCCGATGGGACCTATAGATAAAAGGTTAAAACGCGGTTAAGATTTTTGAAATATGTGCATAATTTCTAGCTTCTTTAACCTTTTTTGATAAGTTTTATAGAAGTAGAAGGCAAATTACTAGTTAGGAATTGTATTATGCTATTTAGACCCAGAACTTCTAGGATTTTTTCAGACGAACAAAACTTAATTTACGCTAGTGAAACTAAAAAAATGCTTTTAGATATAATAATGAACTTCTTATACTAACTTATTTAATACTAGCGGCCGCCCGCGACACCGTTCGCGTGGATTTCGAATTCCAATATCCTAAAGCCTTCCTCGCCAAATGGACTATCAAACACAAAAGAAGAATTTTTCAAATCGGTCCAGTAGTTACCGAGATTAGCGCGTTCAAACAAACAAACAAACAAACTCTTAAGCTTTATATATATATATATATATATATATATATATATATATATATATATATATATACTAGTATAGATTGTATAACTAAATTAGGTCATCACTTAGACAGTCTTATATGGTATGTCTGTTGCAAAGTTAATAAAAATCAGCGAATGTTAGTGTCTTTGGTCCTTTAACTTCTTAAGACAGTATTCTTTGACTGTCGCTACAGCGGTATTTTCAGAGTTATTTTCTTACTATCTCCGAGTTTACTAATTAAACGCCCTCGTCGGCATCGCTGCGACATACACAAAAAGTCCATTACCAAGGAATACCGTTCTCGAATTCACATCTTTGCTCGACTAAGAGTCCTTTATATCTCGATATTTGGAACGATAGGGTGCGTTTTACAGCGGCGCGGCGCTATCTGAAGACATTCGCTTGCTCGCTGAGAACCGCCCACTAGATCTTATCGTTGATTATTACTCGCTTGGAGGAAAAGCGAGTTAATTTCTCGGATTTTAACCACTGTCTCGGTGCGGGACATGCATTTTGTTTAAATTATTTCGGTTTGAATTAATTAAAGTATCTTTATTTGTTAGAATTGTGTTTATTTTACCAAAAATACCTTTAGTTATTGTAAGGCCATACTATGTGAAGGTAATATTATAATTATGCGGACCAGCTGTTCGGGCTACGTGTTTTTTATAGGACGCCATAAGTATTCTACATAGTTCATTAATATTTTAATACACAGTAGTAACGATATCGATTTACTACAGTTTATTTATAATAATATAAAGAAAAAAATATCAATGCATTTACAAGCTTGCGATTGCTTTTGAAGTATTAAAATAACTTGCCTTTAATTATTCCCATACTTTGAACCCAGTCAGGCTAGAATCAGTCCGAGTCTTGTAATGAGTTTCCTCGCATTTATCACATGCTGGAAACCAAACTAGATATCTCTCGAGGTAATGCAAACAAAAAAGAACGTAAACTTCAGTTCGGAACGAACCGCGCACCACTCTCGGAACAAAGTTCCCTTGGAAATTTAATTGGGAACTCTTTTCTTACGTTTTGGTTCCGCAGATTTTTCTTGAAAAGTCCGCGAATGGTGGCTGACTCACTTTCTGTTACTGTAACTTGGACTTCTGTTCCGCGAATCATTCCGTCGAATTAATGTTACTTGAAATTTTGCAGCTTCCCACGTTTGACGCTAACTTGGTTGAAACTCAGAGGAAATGGCAAAGGTTGACGATTACGAGTTCTTTGGAATCGAAGGTTACCATATCCTTTAGATATAGTGATAGAATGCGGCAAAATATTTTCTAGAATAAGACATTATTTCGTTTTTCAGGTTTACGAAGAACGCTTATGTTGGCACTCAAAGACATTACCTAATGGTACATCCGTAATTATATAATTTTGCATGTAACGTAATACCAATTCTTCTATCACTGAACATAATATCACTTTATACTTTTTTGAACCTATTGCTCGTGCATGCATCCTCATCCTGAGCCAACCGAAGTTATATAAAGATACATTTTGCAAACTGGCAACATCTTTCACCCTCTTGACTTTCGGTAAGGACGCTCTACACAGAGATACGCATCTAACGCGCGGCGCTCGAGTCGAATCGAAAATCAATTTTCATGACACTAACCTAATGGTGAATGTCGTGTGCTCGTTAATCATTGTTATGAAGTTGATATGACTCCCTCGGGAGAAATATGATTTGTTTACTCAAGACGTTGACGTGAGTTATTGTGTGTGTAGGATTTGGTACATTTGCTTGCAGTAGGGTTGAATTTACGTTCTATACATTTTGATAAAGGCGGTAAAAGAAAAAAAAATCATAGTTATCATATTTTTTTTTATCAAATTATATTCATTTCTGACAAAGATAAAATTATAGGTATATAAGCGAATTTATAAAAACAATATTCATGTTATTCCTTATAACATTTTCATAAGGTATCATGCCGAAAATTAATATTGTTTTTCGTTCGTAGAATCCTACATTAAAAATATTTTTTATGCTACCTAGTATAACTTTTGCTTCATGAAAAAAAAATTGTTAGACACTCATACTTAGCAAGTCTTTTGTTCGTAAATTATCTGGGTTTAAAAATAAGTACCTCAAGTTTTGTTATTTTGCTATCAAAAAAATAACTGTTGTGTTAAGGGAAGACAAAACAATATTACAAGGCAGCTCATCGTCAACAGGTATTTACACTGCCGCTGCCGTTCATATAAGAAGGTATCGATCGCACCCATGAATAATTCAAGCGCCTCTCACCGACTTGTTATCACTCATAATTCGGGCCACAAATAATATGACTTCATTCCCACAGACAGTAAATTGTATTGGGAAAAGAAATACGAAGAATTCTTTGAGCTGACGACGCCACATTTGTTGATGAGAGATATATCTGTGACTTGTTTATTTAGCGTTGGAATTATAGCTTTGGAAGAACTGCTCTAGCTGAAATAAGATTTTTTTTTAATTGCTTAGGTCATGTTATAAATACAAAGATTTCTGACCTAACAAATCTTTGGCCATTACGTTTAAAATTCCTCCTACTTAATTGCCAATGCACCACAGAGGCAGAAAGGAAACACCGTTTATCAAGAATAGATACAATCGTTTCTTACTAACCTTCTCAGTATCTGCCGCCTGACTAAATTGTTATTGATAACTTCAATAGGGGACGGGCGGGCTGAGATTAGCAAAAGAAAATTAAAATACGTAGTAAGTAAGTAAGAGTCAGAGATGGTTATAAAAGAAGATTAATGATTCACAAGTCTTTAAGTAAACAAACAGTTTGAAATGAAATCGAATTACCCATAACTTCAAAATCGATCAAAAACAATCAAAACTTGGGTCGAGCGAACAATACCCGCTTTCATTAGCTTTTATAGAAGACCATTATAATACGTTATCGAACCAAACTTTTAGGGAAGACACAAATTTATAATACATAGTTCAGCGAGCTCAGATCGTTTAATTTTGATTGTTTAGTTTGTATGTCTTCTATTTTCATTGTTTGTATGACCTTTGTTAATAAAATGACAGATTTAAGGAACCAAGCCTCAGAAATACATTGTTTTTAAGAATACCGACATGCAACATCATCAAGAGATTAATAATAAAATGTGCATTGTGCATTTCGCACAAACAAGATAGTTTTTACCCATAAACCCAATTGCAAGTTATAGGCTGGATAGCGCAGTAAGCGTTGTCTGATATATTGCATGTAGAAGCGAAAGAAGCGTCGTTTTTCACGTAAGTCAAGTTAAAAACGCTAAGTGATATTAAAAAGAACAATACCACTTTTCAAACATTGAAATACGTTAAAAACAGAACTTCAATGGACATAATTTAAAAAGAAATACATACCGTAACCAATATACTTACTGTTTAAGACCAACCTTCCTCGTGATACTTACTGACTCCTAGGTTCGCTTAATAAAATAATCATATAATAATTAAAATAAAATAAAAATCGAACTTGCTTTTATAACCGTTTTATTTTCATACTTCACATTGTACATTCATGTACATCATTATTTTTAATTTTTAAAATGGACACAGGATTTCAACCAAATGTTTTGAATGGCAACAATCGTTCTTATATTTGAAAACTTCAACAAATAGTCTGTGGGCAGTGCCTAGAAATTATGCAATCATAGGATTACTACGGCTACTTGAAAGGACATAAAATCATACTATCAGGTGCTAGATATGATTAGATGACCCAGCTATTCTTATCTAGATATTGGGACGCAACTATTAGTATACACACAGTCGTTTATCGAGACATACATATATCGGAGAGCAAATGTCTTCTTTCGACAAAAGACTCATATTTATTTGTGCGATTGGTAGTGTGGTGCTATTTGCATATTTTTATTTGGACAGTTACCGGGACTACAAGATTAGGAAGTGGTACAGCAGTGGTCCTTCTAAAGTAGTGATAAAACCATTGAAATATGTTTTGCAGTGGACACGACCGGACACCGAGCCATTCGTATTCATGGGAGTCGGCCAACAAGGTTTTATTGACAGAAAATGCGAGTTCACCAATTGTGTTATAACGCCTAACCGAAATACACTCGCTAGTGTTAAAGATTATGATGTTATCCTTTTCCATGGACCCGAATTAGTTTACGTGCCGATACTGAATAAGAATTTCCCTAAAGAAAGATCTCCTGAACAAAAGTATGTTTTCGTGTCCAGAGAAACGGCTCACTACTATCCAATTTGTTCGAGTAGGCTAGACAATTACTTCAACTGGACTTGGACGTATAGGTTAGATTCGGATATAAGTTGGAGCTACCTAGTCATTAAAGATTTGAATAATACTGTAGTTGGGCCGAAACATATTATGCATTGGAAGAAACTGGAGGACATGGAGCCAGTTAGCGAAGAATTTAAGGAGAAATTAAAGACGAAGAGCAAAGCTGCGGCTTGGTTTGTGTCGAACTGCAATGATCGCTCTGGTCGCTTAACAATTGCTAAGGAACTCAAGGCTAAGCTGGAAAAACTAAATCTTACATTAGATATATATGGAAAATGTGGTACTTTAACATGTGGGTTAGACGAAGACTGTGATAAACTCGTTGCTGATAACTATTACTTCTATCTAGCGTTTGAAAATTCTTTCGATGAAGACTATGTGACGGAGAAACTGCTTCGTGCATTGAATAACGATGTTGTGCCTATTGTTTTTGGTCAAGCCAACTATACAAGGTAAATATAGATTGTTATGTCAAAATAAATATTATACAACCGTAGAATCCTTGATCTTTGATGCGCTCATAGGCAAAATATGTAAAGCTTAATGCATCTTTAAGCTAGTTAGTTTGAAAAGATATTAGAAAATTAAAATTTTCTGCACCTGAAACCGATATAAACCATTATTGAAGCGTTTTCATCAACGCTCTTGTTAATAGTCTGGTATTATATATGTCTTATAAAAGACACTTTTGTGCTAGTTATTACATTACACAGTATTGGTGTAATGGTAAGAGCGCTGTGCTCAAAAACCTCGGAGGTCGTGGGTTCGAATCCCGCGAGGAACACTTTCACTTTGTGTTGGATTTCCCAGTTTGGTAAGGCAGAACATTGCAGGCTTGAATCACGTGATTGTCCGATAAAAAGGACGATTCCTTGCTTCGAGTGGCACGTTAAGCCGTTGGTCCCGACCATGATCTAACTAAATGGTCTGTTTTCCCTTCTAAGGGTGACGGAAGTCAGGCGACAGTCGCTCCATTGCAATAACCAGGTTGGTGAATTCAGGATCATAGTCGAAGCGTACCCTGGGCCCCGAGGCAATGAATGATGATGATGAGTGAGCTAGAAACATTCTGCCTAGATGTCCATTAGTAATATATTCTTCAATTAATTTATTTCCAGATTCATGCCTGACGGCATCTACTTGAACGCTAGAGATGGCGTAGATAAAGTAGTAAAGACGATGAAACAACTTATAGATAACCCGGATCAGTACGTCGATTACTTCAGGTGGAAGAACCATTACTCATACCATTCCAGAGAATGGGGTTCGGAGAATAACAATTACTGTGAATTCTGCGCGATGCTTAACAATAATGAAACGATGAGGACAAAAACGTTGGTTAAGGAATTTAGGAAATGGTGGGACAGAAACCAAAGGTGTGCAGAGGAGATGAAGGGTGGGATTAATTAAGTAATAAATAAATAATAATCAATTCTTTGGACTACACACCAATTGCCTAGTCCCAAACTAGGCTTAAAGCTTGCACTGTGGAAGCTAGGGAACGAATATAAATTCATAAACTTATACTTTTATAAACATCCATGTCTCGAGAACAAATGCCGATTCATCGCACAAACATTTGCCCATAGCGGGATTCGAACCCGTGACTATTGGTTTTTTCGCCAGGGTCTCTGCCACTAGACCAACGGGCCCGTCAACATGCAACGTGATTGGTTAATTTCTGTGAGCGTCAATGGTCGCCCTTGTGTTCCCTTCAACAGCCAAGTCACACAACACTAACTTTAACCTTTTGAACGCCAGTACTCAAACGCATCGGCGCCCTTCCCACGCCAAGCCATAAATTCAGAGCAAATACCTACAAATAAAATAGGAATGCCAACGATGTTATCGATAAGTTGTCAATAACCGATTTAATCTCTGCTAATCGTCACATATTTTCGAAATAAAATATATTTTTTTGATTTCGTATTATTTAACAGCAGGTACAAAATTCTATACAAAGTAAAAGTAGACATTAGAACTACAAACGAATAAATCAGGTAATAATAAGATACATCACTAATCTCGTTCGTGTAGGCATTCGCTGTCGGGAAGACCCGACTCTGGCGTGGTTGGCACGACCTTTGACAGCTTTCTTGCGTGCGAGGTAATGATGTGACATTTCAAGTAAACTTATAATTATTATTATAAATTATAAACAACAAGGTAAAGAAAGGGTTGTCTATTAGAGCACTAATTAATTACTTAGCTTTATTTGATTTTCTCCGTTTTTACTTAAAGAGGCCTGTAACATCTCGATCATGATTTTTGCGTAAAATGCCCCTTTTCACATTTTATAGTAATTTTCCAGTTGTATTTATCGTTATTTATGGAAATAGGATAATAAATTCATGCTTAGTATAACAAATTTTCACTCTGCGAGAAAAAACTGAGTTCGGACGGCCGGCACATATTTTGTAGTAATTTTGCAGTTGTATTTATAGTTTTTATCGAAATAAGATAATAAATTCATTATAAAATATTATGAAGTAACAATTATTCTGGTATAAATTTTGTTCAATAATATTATCGTATAGGTGAGATTCACAGCCATTTTTATTCATATTACACTCCCCGTTATAAATTATAATAGGATAGGAAATCACTAGCAGTCTCCCGTAGCGCTAATGACGTCACCGCTTGACGTGTCTTCCCGACTGTGGCGTACAGGTAACTGTCTATGCGCTGTTCCGTAGGGATGCGCGAGAGTGAACAGTTAACTATCGATCGATAGATATAAATAGTAATCATTTTTCAGTAATTTCATAAATATTACGCATTAAGAATATTCAGATACAAATAGTTGCTATTAAAAAATAATTATCGATGTAGTAGTAAGCTGCTTTCAATAAAATATTTCATAAATTCAAAATTTAATTTACCTAACTTACCCATCACTAGCTGTCGTGTCTTGCCGACTGTGGCGTGAGGAGAACACCATTTCGGTTAGCAATATTTAGTGATATTTTTTGCTAGTGAAATGTAACTGATGGATATATCTTCGTGCCATTTTACAATACATCATTAAAGTACTTTTAAATAATAGGAAAAAGAAACACAGAAAAGTTGATTTAGTATGTTTATTTTGTGTTTTAAAAATGTCGTTTTCTCGTCGGCCATACACGACGGTGGCGTGTAGGGCACTTTTTCATTTGTCGTCCAGTGCCGACCGTGGCGTTCATAAGGTTAATAATGAAGAAATCGCAGTAAGGAACCGTAGGCTTGGCACGATTTTTTCTAGATTTCATTACTTTTTAGAGATGAGCAAGCAGCTCCATCGAGATTTGGCTAGATTTTTTACAGAATGTTTTTGATGGGATTTCACTTCTTTTTGTAGAAACCTTATCTTATTTCTTACTGTGTGATGAAAATTTCTGCGTTCTGGTCTTATCCAGAGATTCTCAAATAGTGGCCTGAAAATGCGGCGAAATGGTTCCAGTAAATGATGGTACGGCAGTGTTTCCTTCGCGCTTGCCTTGGCGGGGGCACTAAAAAGAACAATACCACTTTTCAAACATTGAAATACGTTAAAAACAGAACTTCAATGGACATAATTTAAAAAGAAATACATACTGTAACCAATATACTTACTGTTTAAGACCAACCTTCCTCGTGATACTTACTGACTCCTAGGTTCACTTAATAAAATAATAATTTAATAATTAAAATAAAATAAAAATCGAACTTGCTTTTATAAGCGTTTTATTTTCATACTTCACATTGTACATTCATGTACATCATTATTTTTAATTTTTAAAATGGCCACAGGATTTCAACCAAATGTTTTGAATGGCAACAAACGTTCTTATATTTGAAAACTTCAACAAATAGTTAAATTTGCTCCATACATGATTCTAAGGCCTTTGAGTCCATAGTCCCAAATGTTTTCCAATCATAAGAAACGTCTGTTGACCACAAGTTAACTCACAGATTTTACGTAATTTCCCTAATCTATTGTACAATATATAATTTATTTCTATACAGTAGCACATGAATTAGTCTATTTTAAAATATACTTTGCTTCAATATACACATTATTTTAACTTATCACATCGTTTAGCCTAATAAATAAACCTTCTACAGTAGTCAGTGTAAAGAGCTGCAGGAAGACTTTCAACGCCATCTGGGGCATTGTTTTTAATGTAAGAAAGTTTTAAATCACCGATTATCATGATAGTAAATTAATGTATCAGCCTATTAATGTCCCACTGCAGGGCAAAAGCCTCCATCGTTGCCAACGCTTGCCAAATGCGGATTGGTGATCACAAACCCAGTCTGTGTTCAGAAAAATCAACACAAAGTTTGCCCGACCCGGGAATCGAACCCAGGACGTCGAGACCAAGGTACTTAAACCACTAGAACATCGAGGCGTTCATGATAGTAGATTTTATAATATTAATAAAAGTTAAAACTGTATTTTTCAAACATCTTGAACTCGAAAATAGTTTCACTTCTTGATAAACCAATAACAACGAGACGCATAAATTGAAAGATAAAACGCAGGGGAACTGCCGCCCATCCTATCTGAATGGCATTTAGTCGTTCCTTACTGAGGTTTCGTACGACACCCAACGGAATCAATGATGTACTACTAAGCCAGCACATAGGAGTTATTGATTTCTTAACAGTAATAGACGTTGATTTTAAACTTTCTTTCAGACAACACCCCTCTGACAATTACAATTATTAAATTTATATTCACTTTACAGCATAACTCTAATTATATCGAAAATATCTCGCAGAAATACGTAGACAATTTGAATTCTCAAAATATCATTTAATTTTTATCATCTACCAACATGCAAATTTATCCGATTGTGTGCAGACAAGAAAGGAATGATTTTTAGACCTAATACGCTTTTTACATTAAGTTACAGCCTGTAGACTTTCCACAGCTGGTAAAGGCCTCCATCAGTTAAAATAGGTATCATTTTGTTTTTATACGCGTCGGAATATTCACCAACAATTCATTTTTTATCAATTTTGTTTTCTTTCGTATAATTTACAAAAGTTGATTATACTGAGACTGAAATAAAATGTATTTAATTGGATCAATGATCTGACTTCACTTTTATAAATTGAATATTCTCCAGCTTATACATATTTATTTTTTTCTATACCGTATATAAGGAGGAAGAAATTATATTTGAGATTAGTAGCACTGTACACTGTGTACACAGTTAATCGATTTTGGATTTAATATAATCTTATCAACATGAACAAAATGGATATTGGTGAATGATTCATACACGTATCATGATGGGTGATCGCGTAATTTCTACAGTTAGCTAACATTTAGAAATGATCTCTTTTTCTGGTTTTGTTATATTTAATCGTAATTTACACGCAGAGAAAAACAAATAAATTAATATTACACGATTCCTAAAATACAACAGGAAAAACATTCAAAGCGGTTTTTAAACTATCTTCAATTTTCATCAACATCTAAATAAATATTTCATAAACAAACAAACTATTGAACAATTAATCAATATCACTACTTCGTCGCTATATTTTTTTGGTATTTCGTTAGTTGATTTAGTAAAGGTAGGTCTAGGAAATATATTTTGTGTCGATTTCAATAACAACATGTGAGAAGATAAAGTTTCTATAACTTTCAAACATAGTGTTCTTGTCTATTAACATTCGATTTTAAAATTATTTAGGAAAAATATTAACTTATACAAGGTCAATAAATCGTTAGTTTGTACAGTAAGCATCATATTAACTGCACTTTTTATGCTGTCTTTAACATATTTTAAAAAATAAATGTTGACAACTTTAATTGCACAACTGCTTCTGTTGCTGACTTTACTACACGTACCTACAGCGCTAAGTAACAATCTCTTTGAATTGCTCTACACAGCGCACATGACTTGTTGTGGTTAGATATCGTGTCGTGACATTGGCTGTTACTTGGCCAAACTTTGAGAATTAGTTAGTATGGTAATCTTCTGGAATGGGTAATGTTGTCTTTTGTTTTCTTATTATTAATTTTGTGTGAGATTTGTTTTATTTTTTAGACTGATCTGCAAGTAGATTTGAGAGTGTAGAGCTCATGACAAAATTATTACCAAAAACGTTCAGTGTTTATTAATATTGAATAAATTGTTAGGAATTAACAATCTTATAAAAAAAATGTATCCTGTGACTGTATACTAAAATATATGTCGTATGTGTTTTCTAAAAATAAAAATATATTATCCATTTTTAGTCATAATCAATATATAGGTAGTGTCTTCTTGAATTTCAAGGAAAATAAATACGTTTTTTAAATTCTAGTTAAAATGATGTGATTATATTATAAGTCTCTTTGTTAATAATACAAGTTATAAATTATGACGAGTATTATTACTAGAAAAAAAAAACTGTCCACGATTTGACCTGGATTCGAAAAGGTTTTATATTATATAAGCGGTATATATTATGCTGTGTGATGCAGTCAAAGCACTCAAAAGAATTGGTAAACAATTCCAGAAAATAAGGAACATTCCAACGGATTCGTGTGCTTCAAGCAACAAACATATTAATTTAACAAAACCGTAACCTGGTTAAAACTCTTATTGAAATAGTTATGTACAAAAAAAGACCGCATCACACCACGCCTAATATATTTCAACTTTTAACAAACTACACACATCAACAAACTTACACGTGACTATTGTAATAATCGTAAAGACTGTCATAAAATACGTTATTTCAAAACAAAAAGACAATATAATTATCAACCGTGACTGTTTTTATCATAAGTACAAGTTGTATTAAGAAATAAAAGTGAAAACAGCGATAGATCTCTCTGACATTGGCTTAATTTCACAAAACCCTGTAGGAAAAATTAAGTTAGGACGATCTGTAATTATAGTCGAGTTTTAAATTTGTCGCGTGTTTACATTACCATTCATAAAATATGTATTGAGTCTCAACTATAAATACAGAATTTAATTGACATATAGAAGCTCAGGAAGAAATAAGCTGTGCGGTTTAGTTTAGTGAGAAAAGTTAGGCTACAAAACTTCGGTTGGGAGAAGAAAACTAATTAACTGACGATAATGCATCATCGACGACAATTGTTATTATTGTAATTCATCTCATTTTATCTTTAAAATAAGTTTTTAATATTATATTGCTAAAGGCTTTTTGAAATGTAGGCATACCTACATAATATATTCAATTTCTAAGATTCCATAAGGCTGAACATTTTTTATACACGACATTTTTGGGACTATTTAAGAATTATAACGTCTTTGAATCGTTTTGTAGCCTAACCATCATAAGGTTACAAACTAATTGTAACAGTTTAAAATCTTTTACTACAAAATATTTAATGAACACAGTAAAAGTTACTATGCAATTTTAAAGACTCTAATTGAAATATTAACCTCCTAAATTTGTTAAAATCGCACAGAGCGCATGTAAAATGACTTTACAACTAGTTTTACTAATGTAAAGTTATACAACTTTAAACTAACGGGAGAATGTAAAAGAGGTTTAGCAAAAATGAGGACAACCATTTACCTTGAAAGTGAGACGAGAAAGCGTAAAACATGCTTCAGATTAAAAAAGTGAAAATCAAATGTACGTAACTAGATTACACGAGTATTACGTTAAGCGATTCGGCTGTGATCGAAGAGTCCCGGAGTCCTAATTCGATAGAAGAGCGAGGTGGCGAAGTAGAACGCCGCATATCGCCAGCCAAGCGAAGTGGTAATTCGCTTGTCGTCCCCCGCAGTTGGCCTGACTCTCCGAATGTGGCTTTTTCATGCTAAACTCGTTCACCGCCACTGCCGGATGAAGCAGGTATTTGCATTTCAGACAGTTATATTTACTTTTGAACTCCCGAGTTGCGAACTTCTGCGGCAAGTCGCATTAATATAAATAAAAGTGGCGCCAGTATTGGCTGAGAAGTTCGTTAGTTAATAATTTAACGTGGAAGCAAAGTTCTGTTTTGGCTTCATTATCGAGCTGAGTTTTGCTGTTCATTGAAAACTGTCTATATTTGTATTAACAAATCACTGACGAAACTGTTAATACGAATATATCAATGTTGTTGTAATATTGCATGCTGATAATTGCTAACTTCATTAAGTCAATATGTAGCAAATTATTGCATTCATCGAATCATTTCAATTAATCTCATTAGTTTTAATTGAATCTGGATTGACTGATTAAGCCCTAATTGTTACGGGAGTTACTAGCTTATTATTGATTTAGCTTGAAATTAAAATAATACGTTTAGTAATTTTTATTTTGCAGTTTTAAAAATATTATAATTATATTAAATCGATTCCACAGACGTTGCTGTAATACTTTATTGACCTCGTCAGAAATGGTCCCGGTGCAGGTTAGCTGCTGACGACCCCTCTTCGGCACTTGGGGCTCAAGTATCATCACCCAGAGGGAGATCTTGGTCTGTCTCTCAGGGCAATAGTAGCGTCAGCTATAAATACAATACCTTACCAGTGACAGTCTGCTTCTTGGCGTCAGCGAAGCCCTCCTCAGGCCCGACCTCGTCAGAAATGGTGGCGGTGCAAGTCAGCTACTGTCGACCCCACGCTGGTGCGTGGAGCTCAGCTATCGATACCCAGTGGCAGATTCGTGTCTCTTAGGGTCATGGTAGTGTCCGCTATCAAAACAATACCTTACCAGTGACAGTCTGCTTCTTGACGTCAGCGAAGCGCTCCCCGGGGCTGACCTCGTCAGGAATGGTGGCAGTGCAGGTCAGCTGCTGACGACTTCGCGCCGGCGCGTGGAGTTCAGCTATCGACAATTCGACACCCAGTGGGAGATCGGTGCCTCTTAGGGCCATGGTCGTGTCCGCTATCAATACAATACCTTACCAGTGACAGTTTGCTTCTTGACGTCAGCGAAGCGCTCCCCGCGGCCGACCTCGTCAGGAATGGTGGCGGTGCAGGTCAGCTGCTGACGAACCCGCGCCGCTGCGTGGAGCTCAGCTAACGACAATTCGACACCCAGTGGAAGATCGGTGTCTCTTAGCGCCATGGTAGTGTCAGCTATCAATACAATACCTTACCAGTGACAGTCTGCTTCTTGACGTCAGCGAAGCGCTCCCCGGGGCCGACCTCGTCAGGAATGGTGGCGGTGCAGGTCAGCTGCTGACGACCCCGCGCCGGCGCGTGGAGCTCAGCTATTGACACCCAGAGGGAGATCGGGGTCACGGGCGGCGCTCGCGGCCTCTCTTGCATCTAGAGATGAATAAGTATTTATTGTTAGCAATTCAATTTAAGACGAATATTTTTGCACAGTATATTTTTAAGGCGTAGAGGAAGTTGATTTTCTCATTTTAAGTTTCATGTTTCTTCTTCTCAGTCCTTCTGCGTTACAAACAACATACCCATACCTTGGCCATCTCCTCGCTCTGCGCGTCCTTCAAAGTGCACTTGTTATGCTTAGTTTGGTTGACCGCCGGCGGCGTGGTGGTCTCACTGACCAGCGCCCAGTACTTTGCGGTGTAGTTGAACTCGGGCGCGATGTATCGTTGCTGGTACTTCATAAACTACAGAATAAAGCACCAGCAACTCTTCTGTGATGCCTAAAGTGTTAACAAACATACCTTGGCCATCTCCTCGCTCTGCGCGTCCTTCAAAGTGCACTTGTTATGCTTGGTGTGGTTGACCGGCGGCGGCGTGGTGGTCTCACTGACCAGCGCCCAGTACTTGGCGGTGTAGTTGAACTCGGGCGCGATGTAGCGGTGCTGGTGCTTTCTGTGCCGGTAGCCGCCGCCGCCCTTGGTACGCGTCGAACTGGACACTCGGTACGAGAAGTAGCGGACGGACTCCTCTGGAGCCTGTTTTATTGATAAAAAGATAAAAATGTCATCTTCTTGTATAAAGTAAATATGATTCATATATTTTATAATTCTGCTGCTATTGATTTTTGTTTAAATCTTTATTTTGCGTCATACCTCCCAGTACATTAAAGACCAATAATAAAATTATGTTCCAAAACGTCCTTATTTATTCCCCAGGCTGTGAAAGTAGAGACTACGGGGCATTGCGGAGACATGAGCAGCAGCGTTTCTCCTATATTGTATCTCTTACTATACTGCTTACCGACCCGCTTGCCCAATTTGGTGACTAACGGGTAAAACCATCTCGCTTGTGCCCCGAAAACCTCCCGGCTAACATTCAACTGAAACAGACAGATGATGGCGTACGCTCTGTGCCACCACCCTATATTTACCTAAGTCTCCTCCTTGAACTTAGTAACTAGGATATAAGTTCATATGTGTGTTCATCACCTTCTCATTATCAATGTACCAGGTGAGCTTGGGCGCGGGCGCGGCGGGAGCGCTAGTGCAGTTCGCGCGGAACATGCCGCCCACCACCACGTCCGGCTTCGCGAACGTTATTATGGGCGGGTGTTTCTGTGCATCTGGAATAAAAATATTATTATAATACATAATTTGACCAAAAGCCTCCAGGCTGGTGGTCCAGGTTTGGTAAACGAGAACGAGGACGTCCTCCTAACAGATGGTCGACCGATACAGTTAAAACGGCGGGTAAGACCTGGTCGAGACTGGCACAGGACCGTCGTGCATGGCGTATCGGCCGTGGGCTCCGAGGCAATGGCCAAGGGTGCAACCGGGATTTGAGCAAGGATGAGAATAATGGCACATAGATTCGGAACCAAAAAGTCTAGCATGATGATAAGATAATGTTATGTAACTCAAAACAACTTTTGTGCTGTACATTTGGAATTTCGAAATTGTTGCGGTAGGTAACATTACCATAAAAACAACTTCTGAAACTCGAAGTGAGGCCCGAGCATACCGTATTTAAATTCAAAGTTAGGTTGTAAGGCGCGTCAGTGACTTAACTTTTTAGTTTATTTTTGACTTAACATTACCATACGCAGATAGCATAGAATGGAAAGAAAATGTTTTCTTTAAATGAAACATTCAACATGATTTCAAAGGTGACACAACACAAACTTATATTTGTTTTTTTTTTTGTCAAAACTATTTTATATGTAAACGTTTAAAATGCAAAAATCTGGGTGATGGGCAGCAGTGTTTCCCTGCGGTTTGTAGTTCACCTAAACCCATACCATGTGGTAACCAAACATAATGTAATACTGAAGGAAAATTGCAAATTTTGAATTAACCGCCTCCGTGGTGTAGTGGTTAGAGCGTTGTGCTCAAACTTCGTAGGTCGTGGGTTCGAATCTCAATGGGATGATGATGAACGAAGAAATAAGATGAAAATTTGCAAATTATGCAACCGCCAAACTGATAAAACTTTAAAAAGCTCTTAGTGTATAAAAGATCGCAACGAAAAAGATCCATTCACCTAAGTCTCATAAGAGCGCTGATTAATTCAATATGCGAAACACGACGCGACAACTTTGCATTTTGGGAACCAAACTCCAAGTGTGACTCGTTCATTCAATAAAGTTCTAAAACAGATTAAGGGGGGAATGTTACTACTCTTCACAAGTCGGTAGCCGCGTTATGGCGTTTATTTGATGATAAAGCCTCGGTTTTATCTGCTTTGAAATTAGCTGCTTGTATTCTATTGCCATTGTTACAGCTACCAACTGTTTCCGTGTAATAATACTTGAATAAAAACTTATTGTGTGGTTCAAAATTATATTATGTGATATAAAATTAAGCGTAGCGTACCAGGCTTATCTATTCTAGTATAATAAAGCTGAAGAGTTTGTTTGTTTGTTACGCGCTAACCTCAGGATCTACTGATTCAAACTATTTTTTTATGCTATAGTATAGCACTATGTGTGTGGACACCGAATTTCACGCAGACGGTGCCGCTAGTTCAATAATAAGTAGGTAAATATGTGATATCGGAAAATACTCCATCAGAAAAGATCGATCACATTGAGCGAGTAACAATAACAAAAAAGATACATCTTTTCAAAGAAGGGCATATAGTTAATATTTTTTCGTTACTTTATTAACGTATAGTTAGCTAGCTAAATTATAAGTCATTCCCGCACAGTACATATGTACATCGTAAGTACACAAATTTACGGCCAAACAAAGCGTGTTATCATTTAGCGATTTCGAGTAGCCTGAGATATTCTAGCAATACATCTCGGCTGGTACTAATGGACCTCGCTTTGCACAAGATATAGATAGCATCCTAGGTCCCCGGAATGGTTCAAAGTCCGTCTGGAACTGAATACTCAGCCGGTACACTAAGCACTTTAAAAATGGTCCTACATAAATACAGTCAGGAACGAAAGCTAAGATCTAAAAATACTGTTCAATTTCATGAAAATACGCGTACCTACTTTTTAATTTATACGCTTGGTTGAGATTTGATTGTATGTTTACAAAAAAAAAAACTACATTTTACATTATTACTATACTTCTGTACTTATTTATTTATTATTATTTATTAATATAAGATAAGGTTCGACTTGAAAAAAATGTTTGAGTTGGATAGTTCATTTGACAAGAAAGGCTTTAAGCCTATGAGTGCGCAAACCGAAATCCGGAGTTACGGACGAACGCTAGTGCAAAATAAGCATTTAAAATTTTATAGCGTGTATTATTTCTTTCATTCTTTCTTTTTTATTACCATAAAGAATAAGTAAGTATTTGATCGCAGTCTCACCTGATGTAAAGAAATGATGCAGGTGAGGGCGGTGCGGTGCACATATTTTATTTACGGAAAACAGAGGCCGGCAAGGAATTCTATTCCCTGGCGGTTTACATAATATAAGTATTTCTTTGCATTGCATAAATTTTAGCATAAATCGGAAAGTGAGTTGGATTGTTCCGCTTTCACGCCGTAACTACTGAACCGATTGCTTTGAAATTTTGCAGACGTAAAATTAGGAGTCCGGATTAAATCGGGTACTTTTAATCACGGAAAAATATATATTTCCGAGGGAAGACAAAACTATTTTTTGCAATATAACCGAATTAAGAATTACTAACGAAGCCAAGGATGGAAAGCTCGTATATAATTTTAATAGAATCGTTTCATCCTTTATTAATGAATACTTCTCGTTCGTCAGTCATAATTATTTTAGTTACTAGCCGAATTAGGTTATGTATAGATGAGTTCATGTTATTATATTATATTCGCAGCCAAACAAAGTGAGATATTATTTAGCAATAGAAAAGCCAAGGCTATCCTAGTTATACCTTATCAAAGAATTGGAACGATCCTGCGAGCTTTGGTTACTAGCAGACGTTTCATCCTTTAATAAATAATGGCTGACATCTCTGCCGATCAAATAATACTTTATTTATGAACTAGGTCAAGTTGTTTATTCTTAGTTGAGTTCATGCTATTATAAGAATGTAATACATATAACTGACAAGAGACAAAGTTTACCTACTGACTACTCTGATGAGATAACGGTGTCAACTTACATATGCTGTCGCTATCTCTAAGACACGATGCGAAATCATATAAATAAAGTAGTTTAAAACTTAATTCTGGAAACTAATTATTTTATTAAATTTGGCAAATAGGAACAATTCTAAACGTTCTTAACAATTTACTAAATTGTTTTGGTTTCTGGTTTACGGTCCGCCATTTTGACGGGCACTAATAAAACTACCTTGGAGAGCTCCATTTTAGTGTAGAAAATTAGGTGCGTCCATTACTTTACAAAGGAAAGCTCGTGATTTGAATATAGCTGAATACACAGAATCAACCTAACCCACTTATTGGACACATGTCCGTCACTCAGTGTTCCTTACTGATTTGAACTGACAGGTGTGCTTATCTACCTTTGTTAAATATTCAAGTGGGTTATGTCCATATAATGCCCCTTTTAATGGACATTTCACTTGAAGAAGGAAGGGAAAAATAATCGTGAAAATGCACCTTAAGTTGAGGGCAAAATTATTGTTATTCAATAAATCCAAAAAGGTAGTAAATTATACGCACATAATATTGCCAACCAAAAATATGAAAAAACTTCGCGACATTGTTTATATTTAATCCAGTTAAGAGCAATAACATGTAAAGCTCTTATCAGGCTCAAAGTCAAAGTCAAAGCGTTTATTTTGCAACTTGATTAACACTGAAATTCTTTTGCACGTCAAATATTTTTTTACCCTACCAGCACTTCGACGTGAATGGCCTGCTGAGAAGAAGTGCCGCAAGAAACTCAACAGTTTGCCTTTTTTAAAATATAAGTTTTGATTACAATCATAAATAAATGTCAATAAATAGATAGATGTGCAGAGCGGCTCAAGTTATATCCACAAATCCTTGTCATTTAAGTAATCTGCAATTTTATAATAAGCTTTTTTCATTAAGCAATTTTTAATATGAATCTTAAATTTATGTAAAGGCAAATCAACAAGATTTTGTGGTAATTTATTAAACATTTGAATACTTAATCCAATAAAAGATTTTCCAGTTTTTGAAAGTCTGACATTTGGAACAGCAAGTTTGTCCTTATTTCTCGTATTAAAATTGTGAGAATCTGACTTCTTAGGAATATTTTTATAATTTTTACGAACATACAATATACAATCTAAAATATATTGTGACGCTGTTGTTAATATATTAATTTCTTTAAATAAGTCTCTAAGCGAGTCACGAGGTCCAAGGCCGTAAATGGCACGGACCGCCCTCTTCTGCAAAAGATAGACTGAATATCAGCCGCCGAGCCCCACAACAATAGACCATATGACATAACGCTATGAAAATAACTGAAGTATACTAGTCTTGCTGTTTCAATATCAGTAATATACCTTATTTTTCTAACAGCAAAGGCAGCTGAGCTGAGTCTTGCTGCTAAAGTACAAATATGAGGACCCCACTGAAGTTTAGCATCAATGGTAATGCCTAAAAATATAGTTGAATCTACAATTTCTAATTGCTCGTTATTCATGGTAATAAATGTATTGATCTGCCTCACATTAGGCATCATAAATTTTATACATTTCGTTTTTTTTGCATTTAATGACAAGTTAAGTTATTAGTAGAGAACCAGTGCGACACCTGTGAGAGAGTTTTGTTTATTACGTCAAATGATTTCTCGTTTCTATCTGTTTTAAATATCAGAGAAGTGTCGTCGGCAAACAAAACTATCTCACATAGATTAGTCGTAAAATATGGCAGGTCGTTTACATAGATCAAAAACAGTAATGGTCCTAGTATCGATCCTTGGGGCACGCCCATTCGCAGTTTGGAACCAGAAGAATTATTGTTGTTTATGTGGACCCTTTGTATCCTGTCAGTGAGATACGATTCAACAAGTTTTAAAGAAGATTCAGACAAACCGTAGTACTTTAATTTAATGAGCAATATCTTGTGGTCGACGCAATCAAACGCCTTCGACAGATCGCAGAAAATACCTACAGCATTATTTTTACTTTCCCAGGCATCATAGATATGTTTGATAAGAGCAGTCCCTGCATCGGTTGTGCTCTTGTTTTTGGTAAAACCAAATTGCTTTTCATGTAGCAAATTGTTTGCGTTGAAATGTGAAAGTAATTGGTTAAATATAATCTTTTCGAATATTTTACTGAAACTAGGCAATATTGAAATAGGCCTAAAATTCATTGGGTCATTTTTATCACCTGACTTAAATAATGGTATGATTTTGCTAGATTTCATTAGATTTGGGAATTGACTTTCATCTATACACCTATTGAATATATAAGCCAAATGCGGCGAAATTGTATTAATAATAGTCCTCATGATATCTGTGGAAATTCCCCATAAGTCCTCAGTTTTCTTTATATTAATTTCTTTAAACGTTTTTAAAATTTTATCTGGGGTTATATAATCAAAAGAGATGTCCCAGAAATGTATGAAGCCTCGGCCTGGACCATGTACGCTATACCTAAATATAGGCGAATAAGTGTACTACAGTTTTAATTACTCCAATTCTTATGGAAAACCTTAGTTTTTTGGCAGAAACAATAAATTAAACCACAATATTGCAACTCAGTACAATATGGCGGAGGACGCATCCATAGAGTAAAGTAAATATACCAAGACGCATCTTTCAAACTTGAATGACGTTTATGTCATTTATCCGTCAGTTTATTTTTGTTTTGACAGTATGCAGTTTATTTCACAAAGTATTTATATTTTTAGGTTACAAACGACCGAAAAAGGCTGGGGTCAAAGCTGTAAATCCCAGTAAAGAAAAAAATTACAGTTGCCATCTTTACGAAGTAAAGTGAACAATTATGAATTTGATTTTATTTTTAAGCCACTAAACTACGGACCAAAAATTTTTTATTGTATTTTTAATGGAAATAGCAATATTTTACCGATTTTTTGGTACCACGTACATGGTGCGGGCCTGGGATGGGACATCTCTTTTGAAAGATGTCTGACATTCATCAATACACGAAGCCAAAAGAGCATGAGCTAAAATAGAGTTAGAATTTAAGTGACTGGTAGTTGCTATGGGTATATCTGAGAAAAAAGTTTCAAAGGCGGCTGCTACTTCTTTATCTGTTTTGAGAAATTTATTATGAACTTTAAGACAATAACTATTTTCATAAGATTTTACCTTACTTCTTTCTCTGTCTATTATATTCCATGTTGCTTTAATTTTGTTGTTGGAATTACTTATTTTATTTCGTAAGAAAATGGACTTGGCTTTATAACATACTTTCTTAAATATTTTAGAATAAGATTTAACATATTCAATGATTTTTGGATCCTTAGAATATGCCTTCATACCGTAAAGATCATATAATTTGAGTCTACTTATATAAATTCCTGGAGTTGCCCAATCACTAAATACGGTTTTAGGTTTATTTACAGTCAGCTTCTTCTTAGGAAAGGCTAAACTAAATTCAGAAGCTACCAAGCCAAACAAATTATCATAAAGAGAATTAACATTGTTATCATCAAAGGAAAGATCACCTATTTTTCTTTCAATATTATTTCTGAAGTTATCTTTACGCCTCTCAGTGACAGGCCTACAAATGATCTCTGCAGACCCCGGGGAACAACTATGTACAAATTTAACTTGTTGTCCACTGTGATCTGATTGCAAACAATTAATTACTTTTTTGTCTATTACATCTGTGTCACAAAAAATATTATCTAGACAAGTGGCAGTAGTGGATGTGATCCTTGTAGGTTCACAAAACAGATTTGATAAATTAAATGACTTAAAAAGATTCAAGAGCCTAACAGTATTTTGTGAACCTTCAAGAATATTTACATTAAAGTCTCCACATACAACTATTTTTTTATTTGTATTACAAATTCTTCTAAGTACCTCTTCCATTGTATTTTCAAATAGATTTAGATCTGACGCTGGGGGCCGATACACACATAGTATTATATAACGATCCAGCTCTGCACAAGCTATTTCTATAGTGCGCTCAATAGACAGTGCTACTAAATCCTTACGTTCTTTACATTTTAACTTTTTATGTATTAATATAAGCGACCCACCATGTATAGCAGACTGTCTTATGAACGAACTGACTACCTTAAAATTATCAATACTAATTAAACAATTATATTGTTTGAACCAATGTTCGGTTATACACAAGACATGTATATCCATACTTTCAAGAAATAAACCTATTTCAAGTTCTTTTCCAGAAAAGCCTTGTATATTTTGATGAACTAAATTGAAATAATTACAAAACTTTTCTGTTGTCACTGCAATAGGTTTGCTAGAGACTTCCTCTATTGTCTTTATATTTAATTTAAATTATTTGGATAATTATTATCCAAGGTCTGATTGATGTACATGTCAGGTTTTTTATTCTGCTCAATAAAAGCAGGCTTAGTAGCCAAGTTCTTGGCTGAGAGTGAAAAATACAATGATAGCGATATAGCTATTTGTCTTTTAAAATAATTACTTAAATAATATTGAATATTATTAGTCATCAAATAATTATTCATCATTATTTTATTAATGTCAATCAAATGTACTGAATTTGAAAATGTCATGGTATCTAATGACATATTTAATTTATATCTAATATCATTTTCTTGTGGCAAACCTTGTATGTAAGGAAATGTGAACAAAAGAACTTGTTTTACATTTAAACAACACAAACTATTGAAGTGATTTATTAATGTTCTTTTGTTCAAATTACCCCTGTTTCCAACTAAAACAATCAATGTTGTATTAATCTTGAAATTGAATTTACTGATTTTATTTATTATATCAGAGTAGGAATAACCTGGTGAACAGTAATTAATAACAGGCTGACCTATCTGTGTACTCAAAAATTGGCCCATATTTTTTCCAATTTCATCACTAAACATTACATAATTGTTTGCATTGCCATCCAACTGTGTGCTAGTTTTTGGCATGTTCTCAGAGGCCGAGGACTCACTTCCTGACTGAGTGCTCAGTGGATAACTGCTTTCAAATAAAGATTGATTTAAATCTTTGTTATTCATGAGCTTCTTCAAAGTCAAGACATGTTCCTCATGCTCTTTCTTACTACAATTATATTGATTAGTAATCATTTCTAATTTTTTATTCAAAATGTTTATTTCACTCTGTAGCGATAGACTGCTTGTTTCATATTGAACTTTATTATTTTCTAACAAAGTGGAGTAAACATTTAATTCGTCACATAATCTTTTTCGTTCATTGATACCCTTAACATTTCTAAAAAGGCATTTTTGTTTTTTCATTAATGTTTGCGTTCTTTTTATTAGCTTATTAATTTTAACATATTTTTTATACTTGTTTCTGCTGCATTTGACTATTCCTACTGAGGGCATGGAATTTGAGCTTGATTCATTTGTTAAGTCAATTGTAGGTACTATATCAATTGCTGCAGAAACTAGGCTGGGTGCACTGTTAACTAGTTCGCAGAAAAGGCTTTGGTTGTGGTCGATATTGGCCTCTGTCTTCTCGGACTCCATGTGCGAGATGTGGTGGTGGGCCTCCTGCAGCTCCTGCTCCAGCAGGGTGATGCGCCTGAGGCCGCGCACGTAGTCCTCACTGCACTCGCCAAAACCGTCCACCACCGCCTGGAGCCGATCCCGGTCGTCCGATACTAACATTAATTGGGCGTGCATGTCAGCCATTTCCTTCTTTAACATTATATTTCTATGTAATACCTCTAACATTTCTTTTTCATTGTCATCTCTTTCATGATGAAATTGTTCGATCAACTCCTTGGATTGTTTCAATTCTTTTAATGCCAAGTCTAATTGGCTTGCAAGAGCAGTACGGGTCTGCATTTTGTTATTTGTATAAGTAAAAAACTAACAAAATAACAGAATGTAAACAAAGACACTCAAAGTGCCAATCGAACAATTTTTAAGCGCGGGTAGGTTTTTATAACAAATGTTATAATCGCGTAAAATAAGTATTAAGGCAACAAAATCAATATGATTATTATCACTTTTGTATATTATTGAATCGTATGTTTACCTGAAGAGATGAAAATGATTTACTTACAATAAGTAAGTATTCAAAGTTTTGAATACTTAAACCGTCCGGTGATATTGCTTGTCACAATACACAAACTTATTTTTCACAAATACATTACTTACGCACTAAACAACATATAAATAACATTTATTACACTTTTATTTATGTTTAGTGATGATAATTTGGCCACAAATCTACAGAAAAACTATTTAAAAAAAAAAAGGCTCTTTTGTGGAAGCCGTTACCGTACAGATAAAATGTTTGAAAAGAAAAAGAAAACTCTGCTTAATAAATAAATCATATTTATGTTACTATTTACAACAGTACAGTAGCGACTACAAAATATTTTTTCAGTTTTCCGAAAAAAAAAATTGGCTTTGCATATTTTATAAGCTGAGAGATAGGTCCCGGCATTTCAAACTTTAAAACCCACCGATCCGACTTTTGATTTTCCGCGGTCAAATTAGATTGTCCCACCGAGCTTTGACAGTAAAAAAGAGATGACCGAAAATGGCGACCTTCTGCGCATAAAATAATGAATGACTAAAATATATTTTTTTTAAATAGCTTCAGTCTTGACAATTTATTCTTCCATGCAATGGCGGTCACCTTCATCATCAGCATATTAGCGTCATTAATCTACCAAATTTTTTAAGGTTTATTTAAAGTAGGTAGGACCTTTGCATTCGTTATCATTTTAGCACAAATAATGCCTAAACATTTGAAAATATTCGTCTAGAAACCATTTCAGGAGCAAACGAGAAATTTATAGCGTCGTAAGTATTACTCATTGTTGTATCTGACACGATGAGAAAAATACGTACCGTTATAACCGTGTCGACGGCTGCAAGATTATTCATTATTTAGACAAGACCATTCCCTTTCGCGAAATGACTTATTCATCCAAATGGATGATACATCTTGTATTCAGTGCGCGCTCCGGCCTATATAATAATGTTATACAATACCGCCCCAGTCGTTTGAATAGGTGCGGCCTTACCTTGTTTTGAGAACTGATTATTGGGTCAATAATAATGGCTGTTCTTGTTCAGGAATAGGCTTTGCCGTTGTCTTTATAGGTCTAGAGTGTTTCCTCTCCATATGTCCCTGATGGCGTCATAAAAAGCGAGTAAGGGAAATTCCGGGGGAAGCACAGCAGTGTTGTCATTTTCCTTTTACCATACTACTAAGCCGTCGCCGAAATTCAAGCTAACTGGAAAGCCTATGTCAACAATGGACTGCGATAGGCTGATGATGATGATACTACTTATGAAACCATCTGGCGAGGTTAGCTGTGTGGCGGGCAATTCAGCTTCCAACCTGCAATACCACGTCTGGGAGCCTAAATCCAGCACTGGACTTTAATATTATGTTGATGATGAAGATGAGACATAATTTTGTTTGACATTACATTTTCTAACGTGAACGAGATAAATTTGTTCGAGAGGTAATAGAACAAGAGTTATGTAGGTTTTGAAACCGGCCGACCCGGAAGACTTCCTAATGAATTCAGTAGGGATTAGCATAACTGAGTAATGCTTCACTAATTACAGTACGCTTAAAATAACTTGGCCTTCCGGAAGTTCGTCACTTGTGGCCGGAACTTAATTGTTCAGTTGAAAGTTCTCATACACTTAAAATACAAAATGTAATTTTTATAACTTGTGGAATTGAACAAAACGTATGCGGCAGTTTATAAATGGCTACCAAAATATATTTTACGGAACAGAAGAAGCATTAGAGCTTTTATGAAAATTGCACACGCAATATTGTCCAAAACTCAGTATAACCATCATGAAAAGCAATAGCGTTTCCCACAGCATGACTTTCGATAACACATTACTACTAGCAAGGTTTCTTTTTACCATCATACTTACAAACAACAGTCAACTGGTGCGGGGGGGAGGCGGCGGTGAAGATGGGCGTCTCCAAGGACACCTCACACCAGTACAGACCAGACGCGGTCGGGTCCAAATTGTCTATTGTGATCGAGTTCTCCGTCGCTAACGACATCTGTGGACGAAAAAAAGTATTTGTAATTTGAACATTGGTTTAATACATTTTTGATTTTTGTTGATAAAGATTTCAATTATCACTGAGAATGGCTGAGAGCTGAGGTTTAATGATGACATTGTGTTAAAAAATGTTTGCCTACCATTTGATGAGAAAACTTCAGGCTATTTGTATCTTAATTGTAAAACCGTCTTTCATTTAATAAAAGTACGCAACCTTTCAAACTTAAAACAAGCCTTTCATATAGTTATCTTGATAATTATATTTAAATGACAGCTCAATTTAAAATCAATACTCGTATAATATGTGTATGTTCCTACATGAAAACAGTAAAATGTAATTAATTCAATGGATTTCTGCATGTTTAAGTATACTAATCAATATGTTTTCACTATAAAAAGTGGGTCAAAGACAATTGAAAGTGGGTGAGAGGCGCGTGTCAGTTAGACGATAATAATAGTCTACACAAGGATTTAATTATACATAATTACCACAATCGTTAATGTAGTGGGGGGAAATAACATGGGGTTCGGTCAGGCACCTCAATTTACACAGGAGAATCGTCTTCATTAATGTTATGGGAGTCTGGGAATGATGTAATTTAAGAAATGCGAAATAATAGTATACTTTGTAATAAATAAAATAAAATTTGTAATCTACTAGAAATTATAAAGTTGGAAACCATACTTTCTATCCACGATTTCGAGTAGAAAACTTAAATAAAATTATGATTTTACGGTAGTCTTAAGTCAACGTTACTAGAGAAAATTTGTTATGCCAACATTATGCACAATTTAACCTGCATCTTTTTGAAATAATTTATTTAATATATCAGCGTAGTGAGTTTCTGGCCTTTTAAAAACTAGGAAGCGTAGCCTACACTGATATTATATTGCACTTAAAATCACCCTAGTATTATTAAGTGCATGTAATAAAACATTAGCTAAACCTCAGGTAGCACAAAGCAAGCAATCTCTCTGGGACCAATTTACAAGCCGGGCCGGCCGAGAGACCTCTCGTGCAAACATTAGCATAACTGAGTAATGCTTAATTAAACCCAATTGCCGGTAATCTTATTGATTACACCTTGCAAGAGAGAATAGTTGCTTGGTAAAATAGCTAAAGGAAACTATAGCTTGTATAAGTATAGTATAAAATATCAGCCTATTAATGTCCCACTGCAGGGCAAAGGCCTCCATCATTTGAAATCATGTTTTCGTTACAAAGATGGGTTTTGGCTTAATCACCACGCTTGCCAAATGTAGATTGGCGATCCAAACCCGGGCTGTGTTCAGAAAAATCAACACAAATTTTGTCCGACCCGGGAATCGAACCCAGGACTTCGAGATCACGGCCCGTTACTTAAACCACTTGACCATCGACTATGGCTTGGCGATACAAAATTATATCGGTTGTAAAAATAAGAACATTAACATCATTCAGATCAACTGTAGCGTTTTGACAGATTGGATAATTGTTATACTGGGAACCTATCCGAAGCGCCATTCAGTATTATATTATTATTTTACTAAATAAATAAACATAGCGTTTAGTTCTGTTAACTAATACTAGTGTAAAATGTAGCGCGAAAATCTAAAATCTTATAAAAAGATATTTGACTAATTTCAAAATTGATTTCGCGGCTTAAAAGTACGAGTTAAGTACATACATACTTTCAAAAAATATTTTCTCTTCTTGTAATTTTTTTATAAGTTTGATATCTAGTTATCCTTGTGGATTCTAACTTTACTAATTAAAAACTACTTTTTGCGTAGTTTCTGAAGCAGATTGCGCAAAAGGGTTTGATGTTAAATACAGTTTGCGGTAGTTAAACTCCGACATAAGCTTTACTTTAATATCGTAAACTGCTATGATGTTAAACATAAAGTTGTATGTTGAGGTAAATTTATGTTGCTATGGACAATTAAGGGATTAATGTTTTCAACATAGTACCCACATTATAAAGTAATTTAGTTTAGATTAAACTCGCGAGCAAAAATTAAATTGTAAATGGGAATAGCTACATCATTTATTAAATTTAAATTTAGAAGACTTCATAATATTATGGTCAATGGAAATAAGTTGAATTATTTAACACTTGCAGATCAATAATGGCGCATATGACCCTGACATAAAGGCGGTACCAAGCACAAAGTGTATTGTCTATTGTTTGTTCAATCACTTAAAAATACTCACATTCAGCTTCCTCCAGTAGTTGGTGAAGGACGGAATGCGTTTCCTCACTGCTGTAGCTTCGCCTCACTTCACAAGAACTCCACCTTGCAGAGAAGTTGTGGTGGCACTTGGTGTAGATATTGTATTATCACTGAGCCCCCGCACGCCACCCGACTAGGAGCCTCTAGCTTCCCCACCACCTCTGTTGCTTGTACAATCGAGTCAGTCTTTACTCACATTCAGATTCCCTCCAGTGAAAGTGTAGTTGGTGAAGGGCGGCACGCGTTCCCTCACGTACTGTTGGAACTCGGCCTTGTACAGAAGCACGGCGGGATTTGTAGTAAACATCGCGGTTTTTCTGAGCCCAACGCGCTACCCAGCTAGGGGTCACTAGCTTCCCCTCCACTTCTGTTGCTTGTACAATCGAGCCAGTATATACTCAAATCCAGCTTCCCTTCAGTGAAAGTGTAGTTGGTGAAGGGCGGCACGCGTTCCCTCACGTACTGTAGTAGCTTCGCCTCGCTTCGCAGGAACTCCGTCTTGTACAGAAGCACGGCGGGACTTGTAGTAAACATCGCAGTTTTTCTGAGCCCAACGCGCTACCCAGCTACATAGGAGCCACTAGCTCCACCTCCACCTCTGTTGCTTGTGATTATGCAATCGAGCTAGTACCTTATATACTCACATTCAGCTTCCCTCCAGTGAAAGTGTAGTTGGTGAAGGGCGGCACGCGTTCCCTCACGTACTGTAGTAGCTTCGCCTCGCTTCGCAGGAACTCAACCTTGTACAGAAGTTGTGGTGGCACTTGGTGGAGACATCGTAATGTGGCTGAGCCTCCGCGCGCCACCCAGCTAGGTGCCACAAGCTTCACCTCCACCTCTGTCGCTTGACCGTTTCCTGGGAGAGAAGAAAACAATTTCACTACTTATATTAAACACAATAAAAAAATTGAATTACAAAAAGGTTGACAGCCAGGGTAATAATGAAATGGAAGAAGGAAAAGAAAACTTCGTAAAAATAGTTGACGCGAGATATTTAAACATGGACTGGTGTCCCGCATTCTTCCTACATTTTATTCTTATTTTTTCGATACGGACAGTCTGCGGAGATTCTACTCCTCGAGACAAAACAACAGAACAGCAAACATGAAACAGTTGAAAGAAAATACATTTTCGAATTCATTTTATTCAAGTAAATTATTTGAACGCAGGATTCCTATTGCCTCATCTACAAAACTGTTGTACTGTTCATAAAAGAAACAAAAAAAACTAGAACCTATTCGAACACTTAACCGTCGACAAACAGGATTGCAAAACGCTTTTGTATCGCAAACTCGATGTCCGCTACTTTGTAACTCGATAATGTGCGCTTTGTTCTGCACTTTTATGGGGCGTTGAATTTCTTTCGCATTCTTTTGCGGGCTGCGAGCTAATGTACAATACTGCACCTTTGAAATGTTGATTGCAAACGCAACAACTTTATTAACGCTGGCTTAATCTGATCTATTCGCTAATTCATTAACTAGGTCAGAGATTTCACTAGTGATTAAACTGCTCTTATATAAAGTTCCAGAGTTTTAGATTGCGTGGGGCATAATTACTTGGCAGATAGCTGACTTTTATTAACATCTATTACCTTACGAAGATAAACAAAAATATATGTAGATATTCGAGACTTACCTACCCATAGCAGAGAAAACAGATGGAACAATAGTACTGATTATTTAAGTTTTTGTTTTGTTCTACGAATGCAAATGCTACTTAATATTATTATTTTTATAATTGAGCGTCTCAAAGGGAAATTGTCTTAATGCAGAATTCTTGATTACCACAAAGAAAAGTCGTAGCGCTATAGTTCAGATATTCTTTTTAATTTCACCAAGATAACTAAATGTGTCTGTATAAAATGATTAAAACTTCTAGAGATATTTTAAATTATTATCATTAACTTGATAGACGACGCTTTAATTATCTCTAAATTATAATATTAATGTAAAGACTAATTTGAATGTTTTCCAGTGTAAATTTTACCTTTGTTTCGCAAGTCAATGATAGTTTACCTAAAGATAGGTACATAATTTGAAAGAAAGAAATAAAACCATAAAATTTTATTGGGCAAAACATACAATATTTGACAGTACCGTGATAAGACCCGAGAGTATTCACGAAAGAAAATAAGAAAAACTATTCTGTAATCAATTAAAAGTACATCCTCACTCAAAAACATAAGCGGAATGCTAGTTAATTCATAAAGACAAAGTAATTACTCGGCGTCCGAACAATATTTCTACCATCAACGCGCAAATTACTGGAGTTATTGAATGTTTTATCGTTCTCATATCAACACGCCAATACTTTCTCAATAATACGTTTCATTAGCAACTTTATCGTTTGCAGGGGTTAATGGGACGAGCTCGCGTTTTAATGATTGGAACAGATGACCCGTGAAATAACTGTGTATTTGTCACATTTCATCTATATCTATACTTATAATAAATCTGTAGAGAGGTCAATTCTGTACATTAAATATTTTTCCAAAATAACTATCAGGGGGTGTTTAGTGATCGATACTGATACCAAAAATGCAATCAGTAAATTTTTTGTCTGTCTGTCTGTCTGTCTGTCTGTCTGTCTGTCTGTATGTTCCTTATAGAATCAAAAACTACTGGACGGATTTTGACGAAACTTGGTACCATTATTCTTCATACTCCTGGGCATATTATAGGATACTTTTCATCACGCTACAATCAACAGGAGTAGCGTAGTGAAGGGTAATGTGGGGAAAACGGGAGAATTTACTCCATTTCTTAAGCTTCAGTCGCGTGTGCAGCCTTAATGGTTTTTTAGTAAGACTGTGTGCGGAAATCGTAACCGACGCGGACGGAGTCGCTGGCGGCCGCTAGTTTATTAATATGAATGATGAAAACATCCGGAGTATTCTTAAAAAAAAACAGCTATTATAGCTCTGATGTTTTATAAGTAGCCTCATATACTCAACTCCTCGACAGCCTAGTTTTAAGGTCCTGGGTTCGATTCCCGGGTCGGACGAAACATGTGTGGATTGTTCTGAAAACAACCCGGGTTTGTGATCACCAACCCGCATTTAGCAAACGTGGTGATTAAACCAATATCCATCTTGGTAGAGGGCTTTTCCCTGTAGTGGGTCATTAAAGGCTAATAGATACTTTACTTTCATATACTACATAATATACCCCTTTGAGCTCTTAAAGTGTTTTTTATTTAGTTTGATTTCATGAGCTTAAAAACCCACAATTTCTGAAAAATCTTGACCAAATCATCTAAAGCAACCCACGCGATTGCTTGACTACAGTTTCTATAACAACATTGGAGTTGTTAAGCACTAATAAGTGGTATGGTTAAATCATTGTACCAAATCAATTTATCTTTCGTAAAGAAACAGCTTGTTATTCTAAAACAAATGTTTCGTTCTCATAATATCGAGGGTCACGAAAATCCTACAGTTACAACATGAAACCTAAACTGAAATAATAGTTCTAACGTATCACGATTAGATTATAGCCAGCACATTCCGTTAAATTATCACGTTTATTTGCTATCTTGTCTTAAGCAGTATTTTTTAGAGTGAGACTTCACCAAAGCTTAGATGTGCCTTAAGTAGCAAATAGGATTTCAAGCTCTGTGATTGATAACGTGTTAAGACCAAATTCTATTGGCTGCTTACAACACATCTCCGCTCCACATCACACATATTTTCTTTGGTGAAGTTTCATCCTAATAGGACCGAACTCGAATTTCACTTGTTCTCTCAGATGATCCGTGTAATAACAGCGTATTTCTGAATTCAATATAACATGACATATGAAAAGTACTTCGAGTACTCTTCAAAAGATTTTATTGGTACGAATTTCCTTATTGCATGTTTCATTCCACGCCCTAGGATATAAAACGTATAATAAAATGAGATATTGTACTTAGGGGAATTGTGAAGATTTAATATGATTTATTCGGCACTAGTTTTTCTCTGTGGATTGGTGTGTTATTGGGTTCCTATCACATTCTGACGGACCTCCACGTTGTCCATTCTAAAATGTTTCTTAATTGAACCAATGAAAAGTTTACAGTCATAATTTACTTCATACGTCAGCTTTTCCTCATAATGCACTGAAAAGTTGTGGATTCGTTCGTTAAGGATTCTATGTAATGAGTAATACATTTTAATATGACAGAAACATGAATCCAGGTATCCCAGTTAGGAATTCCACTAATGATATACACATTTGTTTCGGTCGCTACGGTGCCGAACGCTGTATTCACAGGAAATCCATGTATTGTTTCAAATAATCCCCAATTAGCTATTATGTAGATCCTGCTTGTTTTCGCACAAACATGATGAAGATCTAATGATAACATACCGCACTAATTAATTGGCTTTCTGATCCTGAACTCAAATATAACAAAAACGTGTTCTATTTTTGAACGACCTAGAATCAAGTAAAAGAAGTCATCTATAGATATCAACCTGTTGCGGACCACTGTTAGACCGTTGCAGTCACCACTTGGCATGAGCTGGTTACTTTAAGCGCCTGATGATTTTTTTTCTGTTATATCTACATAGAGAGTCGAACGAACAAGAGGATCACCTGATGGGAAGTGATCACCGCGGCCCTTGGACATCAACAGTCGCAGGTGCATTGCCTGCCTTAAAGACACCATACCCCTCCTAACTTGAGCTCTGTTCTCAGGCAACCATTATATGTAGATAATAATAATGGGCCTTATTATGTTCCTTATCTAAGTTAGCATCAGCTCAACGTTAACAAATATGATTGTGCATCAAGGCAAGAAGGACACGGTGTGCGTCAATGAAAATAACAATAAGTAAAAGTCGCTGGTTTGAATTTCATTTGCTCTTATATAAAATTTTACTTACTCATAGTAACATGTAGGTACTATGAGCGGAACGAACGGAAAGCAGGAAGAGGCACATGCGACGGACGCGTCAAGGAAACTCAGTTAACTCAGAAATTTTAATTCAAAATTTTAGAAATAGCTGTTTATTTTGCCAAGGAATTAAACGCATACCGTTGTGCTACTTATTATATTTTATGAGGTAATTCTCTTGGTACTTATATTAATTTTAACGAGAAGGTGTTTTCATTTTTGTGACAGTACCGTTAGTATAAAATTAACTTTTTTTTAACGCAACTTCCCAAAAACATGTTTCCGCAAAACCATTTATATGCTTTTAACATTTTTTATTGACATCAATTTCTACATATATAATAACTAAAGCTTAGTATCTATCTCAATCATACATGTCACGAATATTCTCAACTGCTACACTTTCAGGCAAAGTTATTATATTCGTAGCGAAAGACTAATACTTGAAGTATACAATCGGTTCTTGAATATATGTCCCGCCAATAAGTGACCCTTCGTTCACTCTGATTGGAACAACATAAATCTTGGTCAAATCAAAAGGGTGTGTATTGATTGTGCAACACGTGACAAGCCTTATACTCGTGAGTCCTTCCTTATCCATTGCGTAACCTACGTGGTCAGCGTACTAAGCCTCTAGATGTGTGTTCTCGTTAATAATTCGGAGGGCTTTACCGAAGATGAAAATGTATCTTGCATTTTAGATCGGTTGGTGAGAACAACACTTAATTGCTATGAGAGATTTATCGATTATATATCGACGAAATACGACGAAATGAAGTAAATTAACTATTGAAAAATCTTTGTTCAGCCATTTTTATGGAACCTAGAAAATTACTTAACCAGGAGTCCTGGTCTTATTACCCTGATCAGATAGGAAATTTATGATTGGATTTTTCTTTACGGAAAATAGAGACCGAAGTCTCGAAGTTCGTTTGTCGAAACTACGTGAACAATTCGTCACTTGATCTCTTTTCGATCATGTTACAAGAAGATTGTGCTGCTCGAGAAAGATCGAATACCTCAACTAGAGAATGCACTCAAATGCAAAGAGCTTCGAACATTTTTGTATGAAAGCAGGCAAAAAGTGAAAATGTTTTTGGTTATTTAATGCCCAGATTTCAAATGACATATAATTTAGAACTATAATTACTTAACACTTTTTGTTTGTAATCACTTTCTCTGTCAATTGACATGAGTTTAAAAACTGGTAGCCGAAACTAGATTTTTTCAAAATGGTGAACTGTGTCGGTATGCCTATACTTGATTAATATGTATTAGTTACTTATGACTGCGACGGGGTGAATCGGAAAAATAAATCATTATTGTAATTATCTCACAAGAACTTACGTGTTCGATCAGCTAGCGAATCCAGCTAATTGTGTGCGCTTATAATGATATCTTTGACGAAGATTAATAGTCATCTTGCAAAGGATATCAGGAAAAACAGGAATTTATTCGTTATGAGACGAACTTCTTAGCTATCCATGGATTCTCCGTGCGGGTGCCGGGTCCATCGCGTGGAACAGAGAGGAATGTCAGTCGGCGCCTGGGACTTGCGACCCAGCGTGTAGGTTTAAGGGGCCCCTTTATAGTATACTAACGATCACCTCCACCGATGACATTCCTCTCCCTTCCCAACCATATTTGGTATGAGCCGAGTAAAGCAGCTTTAGTTGCTCTTTCCAGTAACGAGCTAATATTAGATCTTGGTAATCCTAAGTCCTTCAGTAGGTTGTAGAGAGATTTCGCTGGTATACCTCTCGCACCCACTTCCACAGCATACAACCGTGCTATATAACCATTTTTAGTCATTTCGTTGGTTAGGTCATAATACTTATTTGTTTTAAACGCGTGATCTTTGGGAATGTTTGTCTCCCATGGAACAGTAAGTTCTACCAACAGTACGCGCTTAAGTTTTCTAGAATAAATGAAAAGGTCTGGTCTAGACGACGATAACGCAATGTCCTCTGGAATACTGTAGTGCTTTTCATACGTGTCCATCATGATCTTCCAATCTGGAGCTACACTAACGATGGAGTAAGGTTTGACTTTGGACTTCTTGGTAGATCCTTCCTTGACGAAGTTGATGTTCCTTGTATTCGTCGTCAAACCTTTTGCTGCTCTTGCTATTGAAAGGCTCACCGCTTCACGTATGATCTGCAACACTCCGTCATGGCGGCGAGAGTAGTGACCTCTGTCTAGGAGTACTCTGCATCCCACCAACAAATGCCTTGCGGTACCCACGGCCTCACCACAGAGCAAACAGGTTTTGTCCACCGCCATTCCCCACCTTACAAGGTTGCTCTTCTTATTATTAATACATTATGTATTAATGTAATCATTTTTGGTAAAAACACCCAAATCTTGACTCAACCCTATAAACAGCTAAAGTAAATATTATAGTTTCTGTAGCAGCGGCATTAGTTCAGTTATTAACATGAGATGTTGTTATAAACATAAATACTTGCCAAAGTGAGCTATTGTAAAACTTATCGAAATAACGAATAAATTCCTGTTTTTCCTGATATAGCCTTTTCCGCCTATATAAAATCCGTCCACTCAATAACCTGTATGTCAGCACATAGGAATACTTCATCTGGAGTAGACGTTTCTATTTTCAGACTACAATTACTTTACCGTTTCCGAGCAAAGACGTGCTTCGTCCCGTGAAATGGAACGCTCATACGATCTCATTGCTCGTCTGAGCTGACAAACTACGCATATTAAGATGCATATGTGTATATGTATGTACATATGTAGGAGTATATTATACAGCACTTTGCATCTGGGATTCGTAATCAGTGCAGAGATATAGAGGATTACGTAATACGGAACTGTTGTTTCTTTGATATGCCTGAGGTTGAAAGTTGTTATTAGAACTTGATGATTGTGTAAACATGTGGGATCATCAATTTTCAACAAATCAGCACATTTAATATTGACCTAAAAAAATTTTTATTATCAAAAAAGAGATAATGCATATAAATATTATTTCTATTTGTACTACGCCTATAGTAAAAATAATCCGACTTGACCGAAACTATACGATATACCTAGTGGAGAAACACTAATCATTTCCGTGCAAAACCGAAGCCAGTCGCTAGTAGCATAATACAATAGTAGTTTGTGACGTGTTCAAACGCAAATAAAACTCCTCAAATAAAAAAGGGGAAGACGCTTATCTCGAACTAAACTAGTAGTCTGTTTGCGTATTTTAATCCGCGGTCCACTGTGGACTTAGGCAGTGCCAATCCAATCCTCAGAAAATGCACTGTGTATACATAATGAGGGCCCTCTAACGTACGACGGAGACGTGCCCGGAGTTGTTTGCCTTCCTCTGCGGCTGTATAAATGTATGTGGTGGTCTTCTAGTTTTTTTACTGTGGCAACTTATGGAAATGGCGGATTCCGCGGGAAAGAGGGAATTTCCAATGTGAAAGTCACTTAAGTGGCGGTGTTTTCACATCAGTTCACGATGGGTTCCCATTATTTTTTTCTTTATTTTAGACGCGAGGATAGAGGGCCACTCTATATACTGTTCGGATAGTATACCTTATCTCAGTATATAGGTAATAATCATTGTATTAAATGACAAAATAATCATTGTATTAAATGATAAAATAATTTAAGCACAAATAATTTCCACTGTTGTTTTAGTATTTTGGATGCTGAAACTTAACATAACCATTCCTCGGTTGTTTGTATTAGCTCTCGCTATACAAGTCGTGATTTCAAGTCACATTCAGGGCAAACATTAATTATGTAGAACTCTCCGTCTGAATGTTTATTTCTGTTTGGGTTTATATGATCATATGGCAGAATAAAAATTGTTAGTGAAATACATACGGCTTCTGAAGTGACTTTTCGGTTGTGTTTTTTGTCAATAAATTTTGATAACTTCAATAAACATAACGCGTGAAATTAAATCATCACCAAGCTAAAACAAAGAAAGCATGTGAAAGAACCAGTATTATTGGTATAAGCATTGTTGGTTCGTGCATACTTCCGCCGGTCCGGAACAGAGCAGCATTAATAGCTGTCGAGTATTCAGCTCACTATTTCCTTCCTACTGAACTTTCTTCGAGTTCTTGAACATACTTGACTTTGAATATTCAACGATTTGAATGCTTATTTTGTACTGACAAGCTAAAGGGAGTTTATTGTTTAGTCAGTTGTTTATTGTTTAAAGCAGTGGCTAATTGGCCAGTGTCGAGCAAGTTTTGAGTTCAAATCCGAATCTATGATTTAAACAGAAAGGTGATTTCCTTTTTGCTAAATGAAATAAGACGAAGTAAGTTCTAGAGCCCGATTACCTACTTTTATTTTTATTAACTTCTATAAAACAATTTAAGCTAGCCGTAGTTACCCTATTGCTGAAAACTTGTCCAGTTTATGTTTCGGGTATGTTACATTTGCAAAATTATTGTAATTTTACTCTGCGGTATTATTAATTAGATGAGAATACATGCCAATTCTATAGTTCTGTAGGTACAGTTTGATTGGAAAGGGTTTGACGGCCGGATATTGCATATCTTTGTTATTTTAGACAGGCCGCGATAAAATATGATGAGTAGAGTTGATGTTATAGGAGTTTGATTCAATGTTTTCTCAGGCTGAGCGTACTTTTAGGGCTATCAAAACAGAAATTTACTATCTGCAATGTACTAAAACGTTTTCCTTGTAAAGTGGAAATTAGAAAGGAACTACTTTTTTACTCTTCTTATGAATTTAACTTGTATATTTATAACCTGTTCTATGTATAATTTGTCTATTTTATCATCCTCCATTATTTTCTGCCTTATTGCCACCCACGACGTATTCTTTTCGGTGACAGAAACATACCCATTAAGAAAGGTGAAGCTGATCCTTTATGTATCATCCACATAGGACAAAAACGACTGCTAAAAGCGTACTTACTCACAAATAAACACGTCCGAAAGCCTTGAGAAAGGTACATAATGTTTCCTCTGGCTGATTTACTGCATATGCTCAGAACGCGCTGCCGGACACGCGGCCATTGTCCGGAGTGACTGACTCCGGACGCAGACGGACCCAAGAGCTTAAATACCACGGAGATGTTTATTCTAGTACGTTCTCTATTGTGCAATGTTAAAGCGACTTGAGATTTGAAATATCAATACAGGTTTAAATTAACATTTCGGAGGGTTTTGAGTAATGGTTGGAGAGTGGGTAAGTGCTCCAAGGTTGCAGCCTGGATTCTCGGTGACAATATTAAGTGTCGAAGTCCGGTTACATTTATCTAAGTCATTAAATGGTATTTTATATTTTGACAGTTGCAATCCACCACGGCTTATATGTATGTATAATCATTCCAATCGAATCATTATTGTAAAAAAAACCGCAACAAAATCCGTTGCGCAGTTTTTTATTTCCAAGCAAATTCCGTGTCCCTAAGTAAGTGGCTTTTTAAATACAGTATTTAAAAACTATTACATCTTTGTCTTAACATAAGACATAAATAGGGGAGATACATATAAACCAGACAACTTGTCTTGGAGTCACGCCAGTAGGGATGTCACGTTACATTTCCGGAACGTCATTCATCACGCCACAATGCTATTGTGGTCCT
Source organism: Nomophila noctuella (assembly GCA_958496325.1). NCBI lineage: Eukaryota > Metazoa > Arthropoda > Insecta > Lepidoptera > Crambidae > Nomophila > Nomophila noctuella. Next base: position 3,942,879 of record OY292490.1, on the reverse strand, counting down.
ATTGTATTTCCACCGGAGCTGTTTCTATACGCAATATGAATTTAATAAGACACTTGGTAATAGTTAATACGCCTACTCAAATACAGGGATAAAATAATAATTTCAATATCTATAGGGTTTATATTGCTGTTTTTGTACTTATTTTAACATACCTGGCACCACCAGGCTTTATTGAATTTATTAGAGTAAGGCTTTTGTTAATTTAATTATTCTTTCAATTGACATTTCGTTTTTTAAAGTAACAGGCAATAAATTACCTTGAAATAACTTATTTTGCCTAACGGAACCAATTACTGAGAAACTCAATTAATATTGTCCATAGCTTTGAGTAGTTTAAAATATCATAATACCCAATTTGAAGATATTTAAATCTGTTATCCAGTGAAATTTAATAAGTATCAAAATCTTAACAATGCCAGCGCGTCTTTTGTGTGCGAAAACGACATCTAGTTTAATAAACGAAACTTTGATGATTGTGATTATAATCTGCTGATAAGAAAATTAAATTCCCAAATGGCATTTTACTTGGCCATTGAAACAAAGTCAGTTGTCACAAAACTTCGTCAAAGTTGGAGCCTGATTTAATCGAAAACGGCTCGAAGTTAAAATTGAAAATGGACGGTGGATATTATTCGCGTGTTTGGAATGCAATAAATTTTGTTCCGACCGAACACAGATTTTGGGCGTACCTGCAGTGGAGGTCAAATATTTGCGCACGTTATGAGTACCTATGACAGCTATTCAAACCTCTGCTATTTGAAAATATTTGGGTTCGCTGCATCAAAATTATAAAATTATTCAAATGATAATATAATAGTTTTCACTTATGAAGCGATTGTAGCTTGGTCCTAGTAAAGTAGACAATATTTTAAATGAAAACAGAATGTCAGTTCATAATACAGGGCTAAATTTAACATTTCTTGACTGGCCCTACGCAGAATGATATGCACAGTTAATTAATCTACACTAAAAACTGAAAAACTACTGGACCGCTTTGAATATATTTTTCACAGTAAGCTAGCTACAGTTCCAGATGAACATAGGGTACTTTTGATTCCGGAAATGTGGGGGGAAGGGTGGGATTATAGATAAAAAGTACGCGCGAGTGAAGGTTAGTTATAAAAAATATGAGCAAAGCTGATGTTAATACAGCAGATTAACAAATGCTAAAACGCTCTCATTTATACATGTCAAAGGTTTTAAATTTATTGCAGTGTAAAAACTAGACGTTAAAGTGCTTTATTACTTAAGCTTTCACACCGGACCATTTTCAGTCTAAAATAAGCCACCCATAATATCCACACTTGCACTCTCGTAACAGGCTTAAAAGGAACGCAATATTCCCAACAAAAACCGTGAAAGCTCCCTCGTAATCCGTACATTTCCATACGTTTGTACCTTTAATAAAAAAATAATTGGTTTGCACCGCAAAGCAAAGGGTATTCACAACAGAGGAATTATGAGACTTTTGCAATTCACCGCACAACGTCAGGAGCTAAAACTACACATTATACTTATTAGTTTATTTATTTAAAAAAAAATAACACGTGAACTTGTTTAAGTGAGTAAGATATCGCAATACTAGAAAATGCTTTCAGTCAAATGCATAAAAATGTTTTCAACCTCTTTTGAATATTACGGAAGTTGTTGATAATTATGTAGCAAAGATATTTATTGCTTTTTTCAGTTTTATTCACGGATATGCAATGCATACCTAATATACATTAAGAAGTCTTTAGCGACTGGTTAGCTGAGACTCAATTTATCCATACATTTTTAATTTTTATACTGTGGATGAGGAACTGTATGGCTTAGTAAGAGATCATTATGAAATTGATGTATTAAAAAAATAGTAATTATTGGCGATTTAAAAGAGCAACTATTGAGTTACTTGCCGCTTCTTCTCGGTAGATGACTGCGTTCCGAAGTCAGTGGTAGATTTATTATATTGTGATATTATTGACGATTTATAAGTGCCTCACTGAGGTCTACATAAATAAAGTATAATTTGATTTTTTGATATTGATTTCCAGCCCACAATAAGCCAACAAGTATGTTGACAGCAAGTCCATCCCTGGGACTGTTCAAACAGCTCCTTTAGTCTCTCTTTACTTTTTATCGATATTTTATGATAGAGGGAAGCAAACGAAGTGTCACAAATAGGTATATTTAACTAAAATTTATATAACGGCGCAATGCTTCCCATCGGGAACTTTTTATTCTATGTATCAAATTTTATAGCTTTACAAATAGCAATAAATAAGAGTCTTTGAGAGTTGCGAGTCTGACCCAAATATATTGTTCAATTTGTTTGAAAGCAAAATCATGTCTTCATTTTGCCGAGACATTTATTGCGCAGTTTGAGTTAATTTAGTTTTTAAGCGTTAAATAAACACCATAATAATGACCAAGGCACTCATTTAAAAATAAATATATCTTTTAAAATTTTCTTAAACAATTAAAAGTTCTAAACGTTTTTAGTTTTGTTTTCAAGGTTAAGTTACCGCCAAAATTTTAATATTTATATAAAAAATCAATCTTCAGTCTTCATTCACGGTCAAACCTGTTTTTTTTATACGAAAATCACAATGAAAACGGGAGTGTTTTTTTTGTTATAGTTTTAAATAAATGTATAATAATACTCAGCATGTAAAAATGCTTAAAATAAATATACAAAAAAATCTAAAACCATTTTTCAACGAGCACCAAGCAAATCGCCTAGTCATAATGCAAACCATTTAAAATGAATTAAAAACGAAACGTGAATTCGGAATGTAAAGCAACCACGGGCCAGATGTGCTAAATCAAAGGTAATATATTTTTTCTGGCACGTCTGATCGAGGCTGCGATATTTCCGCCCCAGGCACTGCAACTGTGCAACTGAAATAAACTTTACGTTACTGTAATGGTGTAGCCAAATAGGTTCGAAAAAGTCCATGCTTATTTCAAACTATGTATAAGCTACAATTTGCAAGTTTGGTATCTTCAGAGATTTCAGTCCTACGAAACCCATTTATAGGGAATTCATCAAAAAAAAAAAACAACATAAAGGTTAAGTTACTGCCTGCCCAGCATGGTAACAATTCATCAACCCCATTTTGGATGACGCCTATGTCCAACAGTAAAGAAGATAATGATATTTATTCAGCAATAAGATTCACATGGGAATCTTACTAGACGTCACATTTTTACCCTACTAGGACTACGACGTGAATGGCCTGCTGAGAAGAAGTGCCGAAAGAAACTCAGCAATAAGATTTTTTTAAATGTGATTGGCATGGAAGTTGTCTTTAACATGCATGATAATGAGTTACTCGTAGAAGTAAAGTCTAAAAACACTTGAGTTGGTGCTTAGTTTATGCATTCTAGCTTGTCAACGAATGTTCCCCAAGAGTTTGGTGGCAATAAACTAACAAGATACCCAAATATGTAAATGTTCTATCTATGTAGTACGACGATAGTTCCTAAGTGAGCAGAGAACTCTCTAAAGTATTTTGAACTTTACGAGATAAGTTGATCAGATAAATTCTTACATGATATTGTGTTATTATTTACAATAATGTAATAACAACAGAGTACAGTTTACAAGCAAAATGCGAAGAGTGCATTCAAACATAATTTAAATACATTTGTCATTATGGCGTTGACATTTTGAATATACTACGAGTATTAAGAGGGAAATATAATAATGTCATATTCCTTTAGTTAAGGTCAATCAAAAAGGGTAACGGTGAAAAAATCCTAGAACAGCTTTTATTTTATTCTTCAATGCAATATTTACAGTAACTGACGTCCAGTTAAAGTTATAAAAGCAATCAGTGCAGGCAGCTACTTCCCAAGAGGAAAGATTTATATGTTTAGTTTTTAGGTTTTCAATTAAACTGAATGGAAAAGTTTACAGGCTTAGGTGAACTTCGAAACCATTAACCTAATTTAACTTAAAGCTTCTACGTTCAAACTCTTAAGGGTTGAGGCGCCAAGTATTTTAAATTTCATGAAATATAATGGGTTTAACCTTATTTTAATAATTATAATGTTCAGCCATTGTTCTTCGAAGACAAAATTTGTAAAGCCAAAACATACTCGTGGATAATTAACGAAAGTTAAAAAAGAAACCAAACAATGAAATATTATATACTTAAATACCTTTACAAAATACTACTTCTCTTCATTAAAGACTAGCAGCCCGTCCTGGGTTCGCGCGGGCAATAAACATGACATTTACACACATATTTTTTTGAAAACTAAATATAGCTAATGTGGCTTCCTAGTGATGAAAGAATTCATAAAATTGGTCTAATAGTTTTTGAGCCTATTCATACACAAATATTCGCAACCGAACACACAAAGTCTTCCTCTTAATTACAATATATTAGTATACGTTGGGTTAAAATTGGTAAAATAGCGTTGCAAACCAAATAGTTTCTATCTTGTGTAAAGTTTCGTATCTCCAGGAAAGTTTTAATTCTAAAATATTTAAATAAAATAATATTATTTAGATAGCTTTAAATATGTATAAATCAGGAAGTATAAATGTTATATTAAATATTTAAAGCAAAGAATATATTGAGTTTGCGGCCGCGGTCTACTGCGTCTGACACGCCATTACAAATTGTTGCATTCAGATTAGTCTACGTTGCAGCTGCTGGCCTCTTGTTGAAATATGAAAGAAAATGTACATTCACAATTTGAACAGAAACATATTCCCGTTATAAAGTATGGTTGAAAGTTTGTGCTAGTACCTACTACAAAGTGAAATATAAACATGAATGCATGGCTACATATACTTTACACTATACTTACTTTGAAATGGATATTATATTTGAATTATAATTATAATTAGCGCCTGTTCAGGAAATCAAGAATAATAAATGATGTTAATTTTTTGTTGGGGACAACGTTCGAAAAACTATAATTACTATATCGGTTTTCTTCTGTAGAACCCGTTGTAAAATTGTCAAAATTAGGTAATATTCATAAACTTATAGAGTAAACGGCATAAACCAAGACCGAATGAAGAAAATAAAATTACAAATCATACACTTAAATTTAAAGAATACTTAAACTTGACGCAGCCCATTGGAGCCACTTTAAACTACCGAGACAAAATGAAGTGAAAAAGTACAAATGTACTTTGTACTTTAATTTGTACTGTAGCTTTTATATTGCTACAGTACTGCGAACTGAATAATACTTTCTCAGCTATCTGACAAATTACACATTCACGGTTCAGTTGGCACGTGGGTCTTGAGAAATAGCCTGTGGTACGTTGCATCCGACAAGGCGCTTACAAATAACACGGTTGCCGATTGGTACGCCAACCTTGACGGGTGTTATGTGATCCTATTGTGGGGGAAGTGGAAATGTTCAGGTAATTCTGTTCGGAGAAGTCCGATTATGGATTGAAAAGTTTATCAATATGATTGTTCTTATTGTGACACAAAATAATATGTTCAATTGTTTATGGTAAACCACTCCATTAAAAATTGCCAAGAGAGTTGTTGTGTGATTCATTTTATTTCGGTATGGCGATACTAACGGATAGGTTCCCATTTTGGTGCCACATACGTTGTCATGGCAGTTGGGGCTCCTGTTTTGCTTACCATCAGGCAGAGAAGAGCCAATGCATAATAAAAAATGCGATGATCACGGCGACCCTCGGTTACAACGAATGAAACTTAAGGAGGAGGTGGATTGTGACACAGCCAGGTTTCTAACAGTTTATCATAAATGCCAGCTTAGTCGGTTTTCAACTACAACTTGTTTAGATACGTCAAAGATGTAATTATACATATATGATTAGTTATGCAAGTAAGTGTACTAGCCTTTGATTAGAATGCAGAACTATGTATAACATATTTATACTATCATTGTTCCAAATGCCTCATAAAAACGTTTTCATCTAAATTACAGAATAAATCAACAAACCGGATATTTTTCCAGCAAAGCTCCTAATTCAAAAAGCAGTAGTGGAATGTTGATATATATCAAAATTAGCGTAAACTGCGGTGCTAAAGACGCCGTCTTTAAAACTAATTTGAATTTCCTCTTATATCCGGCAAAATTGCTAGCAAAGAGCCGAGTGGCGTGCTTCACGGGTTAAGGATTTTATATCCAGAAGTCTGATGTGTCTACAAGTAAAATCTTAATACATATTATGAAAAGTCTTATGCGAGGGTAATAGAATTTATATTTGAATGAATTTAATCTCTATTACTATTTTCCTTGTAACCATGTAGCTTTCATTAAATAACTAATAGTACATAACATTAAATGTAGCGGGTTAACGGCTTTTCATAATTACTTTTTGAATGTATTAAATACCTTACACCAAAGGATTGTTTTCAATACCCTGTTGTCATAATTGTAGTTTAATTGAGCAGAGAATTTTTTTAGATGAATCTGAATAAGTAGATATATAATAAGTAGATATAGGTATCGAAGTTCTGTCAACAATAGTAAGTAACTAATAATATTATTTCAATCGTAAGCTGCGGAGTAACCGAGATGGCTTCTGGTCAGATAGTAAATTGAATTTCCTCTCAGAGAGTTAGTTGGCAACGTAAGCGAGTAATTTGGTGAGATAATATCAAGCCTTTGTGTTGCTACTTCACTTCAGTTAACTGGCTTTAGGTGATCCCGGTTCAGAATGCGATGGTTTATTTCTTGCCCATTATGAAATGGCACAATATATTAAACAACAATTAATGGTATAAATCGTTCACTCAACCGTTTTGTCCTAAAGTAGCAAATTCTAGTGACTATGGGTATAACGTTCCATCTATGAGTATGCCTACGCACATTGAATTGCAACAGAATCGATGGCGCAGTGGTTAGCGCACTCGGCCTGCGGTTGCCGAAGTTAGGCAACGTTAGCAGATGCCAGTCATCGGATGGGTGACCGAAAAATTTCATCTCGAGCTCCTCCGTGCTTCGGAAGGCACGTTAAGCCGTTGGTCCTGCGCCTGATCTCTCAACGGTCGTGTCAGATTGCTGTCCCACCGAATTATGAGAGTGAGGGAATAGGGAGTGCACTTGTGCTTGCTCACTCACTTGTGCACTATAATATATCCTGCGTACCTGGCTGATCGTAAGATCGGCCGCCATGGCCGAATACGGCCGGAGGGTATTATTGCAACAGAATAATGATGATTTAATTTCTCAATTTATAATCCATATCATCGCCATCATCAGCCCATTGAAGTTCCCACTGCTGGATCACGTGGATCACGTGATACCACTATGGATCACGTGATATCACTATGGATGGATAGGGGACATATCGGCTCTAAGCACCACGCGGAAAAATCGATGTGCTTTGTTCACCTACTAGCGGCCGCAAGCGACTCCGTCCGCGTGGATTTCGATTTCCGCACAGTGGTATACTATAGCTTAAAGCCTTACTCGACAAATGGACTATCCATCACAAAATCATTTTTCCTATTCGACCATGAGATTAGCACGTTTAAATAAACAAACTCTTCAGATTTATTATACACATACGAGTACAATAAGGGTACTGTACCAAACTTACCTTGTCTTAAAGCGTAGAATAGGAGGGCCGCCCACAAACTCCATGGCGTCCAGTAAAACATTGCCCTCTCTAATTCATTGCCTCATCACTAAGACTTAATTAACACTTTGTATCACATCACAGCAGCCGTTGCGTGACATGTTACAGCTTGCGCGACATCCCGCTTTCTGGAAAGAAAGAAAAGGAGTATTAATAAAAAATATTCTGGAGTTGGCAGTTTTGTTATTGTCATAATATAAATTACTTTCATGGGGCTTGCTGGTAATAAAATTATGAGAATAAAACTAGGTCAATTTTTAATCGCTGAGCCATGGGAGTAAGTAAGTAAGTAATTTTTAATCTACGATACTACTTGTCCTCACAAGTAGTATCGTAGGTAGTATATGCTACGATGCGATTTTGATACTAACTATCAAAATCAACAAATCGAGAAATGTATTAAATTCTCCCTTTATTTACTTTAATGCGTGATTAAAGAGTGTGTTTTAAAAGTCTATATTATTTTGACAATGCACGCTTTCTTAAAAAAACTACAGAAAGGAATTTAAAATCCAGGTAAAATTCAACGTTACAAAACTATTCCAAAAATGGGTTTGTTCCCATTTTTGGAATAGTAATGATCATCATCATCAATATAATGATATAATTGTATTGATGATAAACAGATCTTATATGTCTTATACGTATTAAAAGGTAAAATTTCATTGTTTCAAACAAATATTCGGATAACATAAATTTTTGGGGCTTTGAAAGTTTAGGGACAGTTAGATATTTTATTACCATTCCAGATTTTGCGCAAGTTTTTGATTCATTTAGTGGCCTTTTCTCTTCGAAGTTTTGTTCGGACTGTTAGCGATTTCTTTGGCACTTAACATCGCTTTGAAGTGAATAATGTTTATATATGTAGTACGGCACCTTAGCACTTTTTTCGTTGTTAAAATATATCAGAATTTGTAAATATTTTTCGTCTCATCAATATAAAAATATCAAACTTTTTTCTTTTTTTATTCTGTACTACACTAGTAAGTAATACATTTGCTGAAAAAGATTCTCATATAAAAACAAATACATAAATGTTTCGAAAATTCAAACCTTTATGTCGCAAAGTATATCAGTCGGTAAGTAAATCCTTAGTAAAATACATACGTTATCCAACCATCTTATTCCACACCAGTCCTTATCATTGAAACTTGGAACGAATTTGTTTTCAGCTTATCTCTCCAACTTCTAAGTGTGTCTAAAAAGTTGCGTCAACTCTTAGATAATATATCGACGGTTCATTGAATAAAACGTTGGGCCAAGCCTTTATTATCATGTCGGGACAGATGTGGGGCGATAGCCAGCCTTGGGTCGCAAATGTCTGGGCGTCGGCTACGGGTTTGAGATATCTTTACAGATTGTAAGATATTAAGGTCGTGGAAAGGTAAATGTGTGTTTGCGCAGTTTTGATGTTTAGGATATTTTTATGCCTTACTAGCGGCCGCCCGCGACTCCGTCCGCGTGGATTTCGATTTCCAATATCCTATGTGTTATTCTGATGTATAAGCTATATTGTGGTAAAGTTTCATTCAAATCCATTCAGCAGTTTTTACGTGAAAGAGTAACAAACATCCATACATCCATACATCCATACATCCACACATCCATACATCCACACATACAAACTTTCGCCTTTATAATAGTAGTAGGAAGTAGTAGGATTAGGTCGTATTCGAGTTCTATCTCGCAGAATAGAACTCGAATACGACCTTTCGAGTTCTATCTCGAAGAATAGTTAGAGGTAGATAAAGCGAGGAGGTGTGGCTATTTTTAAGTGCATTTTTATATACATAGTTATGTTAAGTACCTATAAAACCAACTCGTTTCTCATATTCCTTTGTCTGTATGTTTATGAACTTGACTTGTTAAATAACGATTTCTATGCAGTTTGATTAACATTTTGTTTACAGCAATGTTAATTTATGGTTAAACATGATTTTATTAAAAAAGTACTGTTGATTTGGGACACGCAAAAATTACGGTTATAACGAGAACAGTTCCACGACGAATGCAGAAGAAAAGAAATATACATAACTTCCATTTATTAACATTCATCATCTGAACACAATGAAGGTTCACGTGCGTGCATTCATAGCAGTGAACTTATTGAATTCCATCGGATTTGTTATCCTATATAGTCACGTCGGGACAAACACGGTCCGATAGTTCGCCCTCTGGGTCGCACAAATGCCTAGGGCATTGTGAATAGGTTAGCTGTATGATTCCGCGAATGTTAACTTGTAGCCATAACGTAATGGATTTTTCGTTTTAACACCGATTTATTTAATTCACATTGACAAATAAAAATTACATTTCCAAAGCTAATTGAGGTAAAACATTTAATCGATTTTCCACTTAGCCCCAAATGAAGCAGAATTAGTTACTAGAAAGTAACTTGCGGTCCGTAGGCGTAGTAAACATTTACACAAGTAAATATTACATAAATATCACCTAATTTACTTGTGATCTGTTTAATTTGTGTGTCTTGTTAAAATTGCAAGGCTAACCTTTTGAAAGTAAGTTAATGATAGGCCACTTGATAAGACACGACGAATTCTTAAACAACATCATAGAGGGAGAGAGGTAGGCCAAGAATCACCTATATGAGCCAAATAAAGGAGAAGGTAAACGTCGTGTCTTATCAAGAAGTCAAAGAACTGGCCTGGAACAGGAAAGAATGGAAGAAGCTACTCGACAAGAGCGTAGCTCTTTAGTTTAAAGAAGAACCTTTTGAATACAACATTTTGAATTATGCCTCATTTTTAGGCACTTATTAGAGAAAAGATGCTATAAAACCCACGTCGAGGCAAAAACAAAAGAAAGTACATATCATTTCCATTTCGTATTAACATTCATCATCTGAACACAATGAAGGTACACTTGCGTGCATTCATACATAGCAGCAGCGTATTGAATTCAATCGGATATGTTGGCCTTTACAGTCACGTCGGGACAGACACGGTCCGATAGCTCGCCCTATGAGTTGCTCAAATGCCTAGGGCATTGTGATAAGGTTAGTTGTATGTTTCTACAAATTAACTTATGGTTTGTAGCCATAACGTAATGTAATGAATAATAGGTACTTTTTCCGAGGCCAAATGAGATGAAATATTAAACGATCTGATTCAGACTCAAATGGGGCACGAATGCACGATTTACAGAAAGTAACTTTACGTATCAAGACTTTGTGTCTTATTAAAATGACAATCACAAGCTAAACGTTATGTGAGCAGACGGCGTGAGTACTATTGATTTTGAATTTAGTGCATCATCAACCAAATGTCATATTATTGCACCTAATAAAAATCACGCGGTGCACTATCAGATTTAATTTTCTCTAGACACAGATTATCACGAGCTAGTTTATCTAAAATTAAAATGCCTCTGGCGCTCTCGTTCTCTGTTATTGCTTTTAACCGGACGATATCTACTCAAGTATCCATTCCAAAGTAGTATCAAGTTTAAAGCTTAATTGAAAAGGATATCTAATCTCTTATTGTATGAGAATTAAGTTTTACTTTTTATAGATATGTTTCGCTAGGATCAACATTTATTTGTACACAATAAATGTACCAATATTGAAACAGCAATTTTCAATCCCTGTTAGATTCACTTGAGAAGTAAGGTGACAAGTTATTATAATATTTCTTTTGAAAATAATGATTTATAAAAATAATTGAATTGTCTAAACTCGGCCTTGAAGTCTGAAAAGTTGATAACATCCAACAAAGTTACTTGATAAGCTAACGTTATTGCGTCTTGTTAAGTACGAAGTCTATCTAAGAAATAATTACAGCGTTGTCTCAAGTAGTAAGCTTAGCAGAAGTTAATTAGTTGTAGCGGCAGCTGCGACGGGGCTTACGGTGTCTGCCCCTTTATAAATGAACGGGTGCAAGAGAAGGATTAACTTTACCGTTCCGATGCACCTGCGTGCGGATGTGGATGCAGTGGCTTATGGATACGGATGCATTGGTGGGATTATTCAACATTAAAGGTGGTTCTTATTTTATCAGAAACGAGTTAGGGGTGACATGATAAGTGTTCTCCAAACATGTATCTGAAATCCCATAGGGTCGGCTAAAGTGTCAGACCTCGTAACTCTATTTGTTTTTTCAAATAACATTTTTATGAACTGTCATTACATTTATATATTCGAAAATAGTATAAAAATGGCACATAATTTTTTTTGGTACGCTTTATTCATCATATGTATTGTGTTTCGGAGCTAATTCAATGAAAGAAAAAAATGTAACTAAACTATTTTTTTATTAGAACTAGCTTTTGCCCGCGCGGAATTCGGAAGACATCAAAATCCGCTCAGAACTTCCACCCTGATTAACGACAATCAACGTGCCTGTTTTATCCCATGGAAGCGTTTAATCAAGATAAAAAGTATTCTGTCACTATCCTATAAGTTAGCTCATACGCTGCCTGTTTACAAAATATCGTCAAAATCCGTTTAGTAGTTTCAGCGCCAAACAAAGAAAGTTTCACATTCATAATATGTATTAGTAAAATATGATAGTGTGATTGAATATACTCCTAACTACTTAACCTACAAATAATGTTATTTCGTAGAAATATACCGCTAACACTAGAAAACTATATAGGCCACTTCATTTTCCGAAAAAACATTCCAACTCCCAGTAACGTCATGATATCCACTAGCGGAACCTAGTTCTTATTAAAGCAAACCCTATTTCCTTGTCTAACTATGTTATTTTGACTTTCTCATTGTACTCGTTTTCTTGGAGTATTGTCATTTCAACAACGTTTTCATAAAATCTCAGTCTCAGGGCACTAAAGATAAACTCCGCTAAATGGGCATTTTGTCTCGTCGACTTTGTCTCGGAGCAAATTGTTTCCGTACAGATTAGGTCAGCGCGTTCCATTTGTCAGAATCTTGCTTACGCTTCTGTTATGGAGTGGAAGCGTACGTCGTCATGCGTCGAATTAAGGGTCCTTAGTGTTTAGATCAGACAAGTAAAGTATCAGCCAATTCATTTAAAAAAAAAAACACTGCTGGGCGAAGGCCTCCATCACTTGAAATCATATTTTCGTTACAAAGATGCATAATACATCAGGGTTAAATAGAGGTTTGGCATCATCAATTTCATCATTAGCTCGTTTCCAGTCTGATGTGGGGGCTATGCCCGTATATACCACAATAGGCAAGTTACTTCATAACAACTCATATACATAATTTAGAACAACGTATAGGGAGTCGTGCGAAAACATTAAACGCCATAATTACGTTCTCGAAACAGAACTGAAAAACAACATCAACATTCTATGTATTTTTCATTTCTCTATATGAAAAGCGAGACTGTCATTTCCTAACCAAAATAATTCCATACAGCGCAAAACGGCGATGTAAATTGATAGTGTTTGTTCTCACAGGTAGGCGTGGGCTAGCGGTCTATATTTATCAGCTGCCCACTCAAAGCTATCTGATACTGGTATTCACCAAAATCATGAATAAACTATGCTTTAATGTCGTATATTTTTAGACACAAATGGTGAAAGTGTCTAGGCCAGTCAAAAGTAATCAAATTAGGGATTTATACAGAAGACGACCAGACACAGAATTGCCTTCATAAATATTTATATATCTTGTTCGTATTTCTAGATGAATAGAATAAAACTACTAAATATAAATAGGCCATGTTATTTGCTATTTGTGGAAGCAAAAAGAATATTCAGCGTCCTCTCTACATTATCGATTGACAGCACTTGGCGGGCGGCACGCCCTGTACTAACAATTGCCTGGGGTAAAGCAATTAAATCACAATACTATATCATAAAAAGAATTGTATTGGATGCTGTTCTGTTGAAGATATGATTTACACTTTTTGTTATTTGAAATCAACACGATGTTTCCTGCAATGGAAACATCGCTACAGTGTTTCTATGGCTTCTTGGGTTGAGGCCCTGATATGTTTTCGTGTCATAAATGAAGAATTTATTTAAAATAATTTTCATTGTATTCTTGTTTGCATGTAACTGATATTTGTAATATAATAAAACAAATAAATAAATTCATAGGACTAACAGACCAATGAATTTATTTATTTGCTTGCAAAGAAGCTTGTACTATAGATGATGGGGAACGGATAGACATACTTAAATACTTTTATAAACTTCCATGACTCGAGTACAAATGCCGATGTTAATCTCACAAACATTTGCTCCTATCGGGATTCGAACCCGCGACCCCCGGTCGTGTAGCCTGGGTCACTGACAACTAGACCCCATATATGCATTCCTGGGAAAGTAAAATACATTCCTTTTGATTTAACAAGTTTCATATTTCACATGTATATAACAGGTAGGTAGTAGGTTTGCACATTACAACTTGGGGCTCTTCAAGGCCAGAATAAACGGGCTTTTCCTGAGCAAGCACGCTCCATCGTAGACCACATAGTTGTTTAACATCAGGCAACTTTGTGGTCAAGTGCTAGCTTAGTCCTAAATAAAAAAAAAAAAGGTAGCTAACTCTGTCAAAAAGAAACAAAGTTTTGAGCATAAATAAAAAATGTGAAATTTTGACGAACATCATCGCTGAATTCAAGCGGCGAGACAGAGTTAAAACTATAAATATTTGAGTGGCTGTAACGAACGCCACATCGGTCGTTTTCGAGTGATTCACCCTTTCACTGACTGTGAAACGGCTGCCGAAATTCTGTGAGGTTGAGGCACTTAGCAATTAAAACAAAAAAACTGCTGTAATCTAGTTGTTTGAACCAAAGCCTCGGGCTTTTTAGGGTCGTGGATTTTGGGGGATGGAAATACACATTTTAAATGTGCGCAGTGATTTTATCTATGAATGAAATGAAATAATTGTTGGGCGATACAATGAAAATTCCTTCTTTTCTCGGTTTTTACTACAACGGTCTACGAGTAATGTAAAGTGATTTTTCCAAAGTATTTTTACAAAAACTATTTCTGTAGAAGATTGGGCTATCCAAATTGACATACAAAATACGCCTTGACAAATATCACGATTAAAACAAAAACCACCCTTCTTTTTTATCGGAAATAATTTAGGTTGAGAAACAATACGAATAACGCTAAAAGTCGTATAATCCAGATTTATCAATGATAACTTCGTGAAAACAAGCAACGAAACAACATTTTTGTGCCTATTAAGATTTCGGTTAATTATTCAGATACGATTTTAATTAAATTTTGTCTGATCATGCCCTCGAAGCGCCTGAAGTCCAACCGCATAATAGGGTTGCCATAATAAAATGGAAATGAATATCAAATACTTTTATGAATGATTTAATGTTTCTATTGTTGTTTATATGGTTTATTTATGTAGTTGGTAATTCCCAAAATTATTTAATATTTTTGGAATATATTCATTATTTTATTTCGGAACTGGCCATTTTTGTCTTCCGATAATTGTATAAATTAATTATTGAGGTATAAAACTGCTACTCTGATTTATTTACCATGATAAGTAAGTTGTAAGCATAAATCATAATATTAACTTAATTTTTTTTTATTTCAACACGCTTTAGTAGGTAATTGCTTGATAAACATTTCACTTGTTATTGATAACTAGCGGCCACCGCGACTCTACCCGCGTGGATTTCAATTTACATTATGTTTTACTATAGCCTACAGCCTTCCTCGTTACACGCACTATCTAACTCAAAATCAATTTTTCAATTTGAACCAGTAGTTCCTGAGATTAGCGCGTTCAAACAAACAAACAAACAAACAAACAAACAAACAAACAAACATACAAACTCTTCAGCTTTATTATATTAAGAAAAATCCTTTTCTATATTTAGATTTACTAAGTGACATCCTTAACGTACTTTATAAAATACACTCAGAACCAATCGTCAAAACTCGGCATCAAATAAAACCATGTGGTTAACCATTTTATGTTCCAAAATTAACATTCGACCAATTTCGGAGTGTTGTGCAAGACATGCATAATTGAAATAAAGCCATTGACATAATAGCTGCTATAAATGTTTTCGAAACTGTTTATAATACTTGAATGATTTGTTAATTTATGGCTGATAATCAAAATACTTGTCTTTTTTGAAATTAAAATAAAAAGCCTTCAGCTGCGGTTTCTTACGCGCGTCATTTCTTTTTTCAAATATCCCCCCTTTCCCCCACATTTTTGAGATCAAAAGTACCCTATGTTCACCGGGGATAGTGTAGCAAGCTAACAGTGAAAGAATTATTCAAATTGGTCAAGTAGTTTTTGAGTTTTATTCGTTACATACAAAGGTACAAAAATCCGAATCTTTCCTCTGTAAATAATATTAGTGTAGAAGTGTAGAAAATCAAATGCTTGGTGCATTTAAAAAGTTTTCTAATTTCCGTGATCACGGATAAGTTTAAAAGCACATTTTTTAGACACTGATCGAGGTGTTGCTTTGCTTTCCTACCTACATCAAATTAAAAATACTATTAACCCGAGATAGCAAGTTTACGTTCTTAAGAAAAGTGATACCCGCCTTCCTTAAATATTTGCGACGCCTTGAAAGTCCATTGTGGACAGTAATTGAAACGAGAAATGCATTATTCAAGACATGCAGTTGAGATTTGCAGGTTATGTCGCTCCTTGTTAACAGTAGGTACGAGAAAGCCCTGATTGCGGGCTGACCTCTGTTCACAAGGAGGTTTTAGCTAGATTCAAACTGGCATGTAAGGTAATCCACTTTGAGCCAGTGAGGTATTACTACTACGTATAGAGTAGACACCTCGAAGAAATAATATCTACTATCTATAGTTTTATGTATAATAAAGTTGAAGAGTTCGTTTGTTTGTTTGTTGTGTGAACGCACTAATCTCAGAAGCCACTGGTTCGGTTGAAAAAATATTTTTGTGTAGGATAGTCCATTGGACGAGGGAGGTTTTAGGCTACTACCACTATAGCCTAAAACCTTCCTCGTTCACACATAGGTACATAAATATGTACCTATGTGTGCGGAAACCGATAACCACGCGGACGGAATCGCGGTCGGCCGCTTTTCTTCTTATACGCACTGTGTTCATGGACAGCAGTTTCCATTATTTGTTTTATTTTTATAATCGAAAAAGTGCCGTCTTATATTTAAAAAATATATACAAATTATTCCAGGACGAAAAATAAAGCTAGTGGGTTCGTAATTTCATAGATAAGGTGACAAAAAAACTTAAATTATCCTCTCTACCCCGCCAGCTGACGCATAGATTTTGTTCCCGATGTCCACTCTATACGTAGTAGTTATACCTCAATCCTTTGCGCACCCAATTTTCATGCACATGCAAATTGGACACGAGGCCACTGTTTTGAGCACCGATTAATATTTCAGCCAGGCCCATTTGATAGTATTTAGAAGCCAATATTATCGATAGGAGCTCAAAGTGAACTAAGCCAGGATACAAATTGCTGGTATTCAGAAATTCGGTGCTCAAAGTGGAATGTTACAGTCTGCGTGTGGCAGTGTTTGTCATATATGATTTGCCAATCAGAGACAGTGCGCACGCAAGAAATGTTGAAATTCTGCCAGTATGTCATGTGTTACATTATTTAAGTTCTGAGTCTGAAATCTTTACTCCCTACTGAATATCTATGAACTGGAATCTTGACTTAGTACCTAAGGGCGCAGGTGGAACGAATTAACATAAATTCAAATTCAACACCCTAATAAAAAGAAAACAAAATATATTCAGAAAATAGATTCATAAAAAAATATTTACATACTTTTTGTTTATGATTTCGTTAAGTTCGTTTTTATGTTCTGTTATTTTACTCGGTTGTTAAGGTTAAGCATTACTGCTTTAATTAGCATTATTACTTCATGGTAATGTTAATTTTAGAATAAAGTTTTTGAAAAAAAATTGAAAGCAAAAAAATACAATGTAATAATTATACCTACATACACGCTAAACATGTAGTTTCACGTGTTTCAACAAACATAATACGTACGTAGTATGAAAACTCGTTTTCTGATTACCTTCACCATTAGCACCATTAACCGAATGACAGTACATCACGTAACCGTTTCTAAACGACACGCGCGTTGTAAATACCGTTTATCGTGCGATACATCTACTCGTACCATCTACACCAAGGCTCGTTGCATCAGGCCCTAATGTCGCTTTTAAAATCAATACGGCAACGGAACGATTGTATCTCCAACCAAGGAGGTCGGTTGCAGAGAAATATTTATTTCTCTGTAAATCTTCCTTTTTTGTTGTCTCAGTAGAGCGAGTTTACACGCCGCAACTACAGGTTTTCTTTTTAATGTTAAACAGGCGACTGAATTTATTTTTCAGACCAGTATTATTTTGACGAATGCCAGTTTGTTACATTTAGTATACACTAGGTGGAAAATACGCGGCCGAAGTACGGCGTTACTACGCCTGCAGTGTATTTTAAATGGAAGATAAGCTTTGGGCTTAAGACTTACGCGATTAACCCATTACCAACGAAATTCCTACGTTTTTCTTTGTACCCAAGGGAGCAACCAACCCTACGCCAAATACTGTGTAAATATAAATATAACAAGGCGCACGTTCGCTAATGAACATTGTTTACGTATCGGGCGCTTGTCTGTTTGATTTATTAAAGCATTCAAGTATTAAATTTCATGGAAATGCAATATCGTTCTCCCGTTGCGGGAATACAGTTCATCCAATATTTTAGTAATGGAGTTATGAAGAAAATTAAAGTGGATATTAAATACTCGTATCATCATCATCATTCTAGCGTTTGTCCCGGTCGCATCCTCGGCTGTTGCCTCGGAGTCCAGGGTCCGCTTTCCTGCTGCACCTACTCCACTTCGCACGGTCTTGGGCATCCTGGGTGGAAAGACCATTGGCACGCATGTCATCTTCAACGACGCCAAGCCAGCACTTCTTGGGCCTGCCCCTTCTTCCGGGACCCGGCGGTGGTGGCATGGTGAGACATTTGTTTCCCACGTAGCTGGCCGGTTTCCGTAAAACATGGCCGTACCAACGTAGCCGACACTCCTGCAGTTTATCTGCAATATCACGGACACGAAGGCTACCCCGGATGCGTGAGTTCTTAATGCGGTCTTTCCGCGTCACTCCACACATCCAGCGCAGCATCTTCATCTCCGTGACACGCAGCATCTGCTTGTGTCGCTCAAGTACAGGCCACGTTTCACTGCCGTACAAAAGGACGGGCCTAATGATGGTCTTATAGACCTGTCCCTTCAACTTAACCGGCATTTTGGGGTCACAAATGACACCAGTCACCTCACGCCACTTGGCCCAGGCTGCTGAAATGCGGGCTTTGACGTCGCAATCGATGTCGCTAGACGCATGAAGTACAGATCCCAAGTATTTAAACTGGTCCGTACGCTCGACCAAGTCACCGTCTATGCGTACGGGTGGGGGATCTGTGTTGCAGGCCATGTATTCAGTCTTCGCCACGTTTAGTTTTAGACCGCCGTTCTCAAGTGCCACCTTCCACTTACCCGCTCGTCGCACCAGTCGTCCCCTGTCCGAATCCGTCAGCGCGATATCATCAGCATACATGAGCAGCCACGGGGGTTGCTCATGTGCGTCTATGATGCTGGTTGACAGTTCGTCTAATATCACGCTAAACAGGAAGGGACTAAGGACGGATCCTTGGTGGACTCCGACGGTAACGGGGAAAGGGTTGGTGTCACCAACAGCAGTCCTAACTATTGAATCGTAATCATGGTACATGTCTCGGATGACGTCAATATAAGTTTCTGGCACCCTCTTGGACCTCAGTGCCCACCAGATCATCATGCGAGGAACACAGTCGAAGGCCTTCTGCATGTCCAGGAACAGGAAATGCAGAGGCGTGTTCTTCGTTCTGTATTTCTCCATGATCATCCTTAGGGCAAAAACAGGGTCCATGGTACCAAGACCAGGTCGAAACCCGTACTGACAGTCCGAGACAGTACACTCCTGTCGTAGCCGAGAGTCAACTATCCGCTCGAATAGCTTCATAGTGTGGGACATTACCTTTATACCGCGATAGCTTCCGCACTCCTGCACCGATCCCTTCCCTTTGAAGACTGGAGTTATGATACTCCGTCTCCACGGGCAAGGGATCCGCCCGGTGTAGAGTATGCGGTTATAAAGGTCGGTTAAGATGCCCACACCACGAGAACCCATCGCCTTCCAGGCTACAATGGGGACTCCATCGGCACCGACTGCTTTCCGATTCTTCATGTGGCGAAGAGCTCTGAGGACTTCATCAGGCGTTATGGGTGGCACTAGTCCTTGATTCGGAGGGAGGTCCGGTGGCTGCACCTCCTTATGCTGCTCGTTGAGCAGCTCGTGGAAATACGAGCGCCATCTCTCCTTCACCGCGAGGTCCTCGCATAACAGGTTGCCACTAGGGTCCTTTACACAGCGGCACTTGGAAATATCCAGTGCGGCTTTGACCCTAGAACGAGCTACTCTGTACACAAGCTTCTGCCCCTCAGACGAGTCCAGCTTATCGTAGAGCGGTTGTAAGTGTTCTCGTCTGGCTCTGGCTACAGCTTGTTTAGCAGCGCGTTTTGCAGCCCCATATGCGTCGCGGTCTTCAGGAGATCTGGTCGCTTGCCACTTTATATCTCATATTAGATACTCGTATGTTTTATACAAAATGAAGTTATCTTAAATATGTTCTCCTATCGTGTATTATTTTTGTAAGCAATTGGCGCTGTAGGAGAACTACTCTGTAAAAAGTAAGTAAAGAAGTTATTACAGAACTTATCACAATTTCGATTCTGAAGATTTAAAAAGTATTAGTTTATTAGTTTACATTTGACTTTTACAATTGCGTTTTATAAGCTTTCTTCAAAAATCATCGCATTTACATAACACGTATTTTAAGCATAAAACGTTATTTATTACAGTATTTATTATTGTTTTTGATACACTTATAATTTTTGCTCTCTCTCCTTCAACATAATGTATGTATTATGGAAAACGCTCCCTGGCACATCTGGTATTGAATAGCCTAATACATCGCGATCCGTGGATTAGAGTCCCATAGGACGCCGATGGGATGAGCGTTAATTGCGTCTGTTGTGTTTCTAAGTATCAATTTATAGGACATTTGTGACACATTTGG
Organism: Nomophila noctuella; assembly: GCA_958496325.1. Taxonomy (NCBI): domain Eukaryota; kingdom Metazoa; phylum Arthropoda; class Insecta; order Lepidoptera; family Crambidae; genus Nomophila; species Nomophila noctuella. The sequence goes on along the minus strand of OY292490.1, from coordinate 3,922,225 downwards.
TAGCCAACTTTGGCTAACTTGTAAGGTATGACTTAGATGTATCGATTTTGATGCAAGTTGTCTGAAAACGAGTTTATCAAAATTAGAGAGAAACTTAATTTTGCTAGATACATATATTACAATAAAGGGTATTTTCATTCATAAAATTAAATTAAATTAAACATCTCATTGTTGTCTAATCATAACAATATAATTCCATTGTATTCTTTTTGCATCATAAAAAGAACAACAAGCCATGTCGAATGAGAAAATGTTCCATTTCTTAATTAACAATAAATCGTGAAAGGCCTTGCCATGTACAATTTTTTTCATTATCCTCTCATTTTCCTTGCGGATATTTTGAATTAAAGCAGGCTCGGACCTGACCGCGAAGTAAATGTTTTTATAATATGCCAGTTTGGGAGCGTGACTCGACTCCAAGTGTTGGGAAAATATTTCCCTTTTTCCCAAGTAAGTGAAATAAACATTGTATTTATATTTCATTTGACCCTTCACGGTCGTAAAGAAGTGCAATAAATATCTGTTAATGTCATTCTACGAAAATAAAGCAAAAAAAAAATGAATTTACTTGCTTACTTGCTTAGCACAAGCTTTCCAAATCGCGTCCGATTGGATTTTTTAAGAAGCGGTATGATTACTGTCTCCTTTACTCTCGTAATGGGGATATACTCTAAACTGTGATCACAAGATTGAGCCGGAACAAAAAATTAAAAAGTATCCTGATCAAATGTTGAACGGGACCTAAAAATTTCAATTACAATACCAACTTCAGAAGCTGCACTCAACCACAGCATTTAACCGTAAAACCAAGTAAAACAACAACTAAAGCAATGAGGAAGCTAAGCGCTCCCCAAAGGCATGTTTAGATTGCATACTTTCCTCCGTGCTTCGAGTTATATTACAATTAAAACAGCACATTCGTGGACGTTATAAACAAAATATTCCAGCCAGAGTGGCATTTGGACGTTCGTTAAATGGGTTTAAAATGGCGAGGGAAGCTCCCACTTTTGCCGCCCTTAATGTAAGCAACAGGGAGCAAATGTGTAACGCCTTTTTATAAGTTGTACGAAAGAGGGCCTAAATATCTGACGCACTCTCGCGTACAAATGTAAATTACCTTCTTTTTGTTGTGTTTTGTTACGTGCTCAATAAATTTGTAGCAATGTGTTAGGTTTGCAATTTGCAATACATAATCAGGTTCACCTAATAAATATCTTGGCTGAAGTTAGTTAAAGTTTGAAAGCTAGCGCGAATTTGGTATGTCCGTGCCTCATTTGGTACAGCGTAATTTGTAGAAACAACACTATTTTTCCCGGGTCGATATTTCACAAATGGGTTCGGAGTTTTATTAACCCCATTTCATTTTCTGTTTACTATACAGGTGCTATTTATTCACAGGTGTCCCCGAACTAGTGATTTTCACGACCCACAACAAATCATGCGGAGACATACATAGCCCGTTTTTACGGTCGTACGTGACATAAGCGTATGCCATAACGCGGTCGGGCCTGTTCATCTATATCTATAAAACTCAAAGGTGACTGACTGACTGATATAGTGATCTATCAACGCACAGCGCAAACCACTGGACGGATCGGGCTGAAATTTGGCATGCAGATAGATGTTATGACGTAGGCATCCGCTAAGAAAGGATTTTGAATAATTCAACCCCTAAGGGGGTAAAATAGGGGATGAACGTTAGTATGAAACTTTGTCAATTTTAAACCGATCGGGCTGAGACTTTCCATACGTAAAGCTATTATGATGTTAGCATCGCTTGAGAAATGATTGCGAGAAATTCCACCCCTAAGGGGATAAAATAGGGGATTAAATTTTGTATGAAACTTTGTCAATTTTAAGCCTCACGGGCTGAAACTTTGCATTCATAAAGGTAATAATATGCCGTAAGCATCCCCTTTTAAAAAATATTTGAAAATTCCACTCCTAAGGGGATAAGATAGGAGATGAAGAAACTGAAAACCACGCGGACGAAGTCGCGGGCGCCCGCTAGTTTAGTATAAAATTAGGATTGATACGTTACACAAATATGCCTAACAATTACCAGTGGCGAAGGGTGAATTTGAGGTGAGGAAGGGTAAATTAAGCCTGAGGAAAAACAATTAGCGCTTGTGGTACTGTTTTTAAAATAACGTACGAGGGCTGCCTTTTAAGTTTTGTCGTTTGAAGAAAAAAACAAAACTACAACATTTTTGTCGTTGTTATTATTTTAAAGAGTATTTTTTACGTAGATACATGTAGTTTTCCATTTGCTCGAATTAGTTTTTTAAGTATTAATTTCACTCCAAAGTGAGGGTGTTTAATTAGGCTAACTGAAGCATCAAGTGCTTCTTAACCGGACTAGAATCTTTGAACACAAAGTTTTTTTTTTTAATTTTAGGTATTGTAAAAGATTCTTTAGGGTTTAGGTTAGGTCTGTACCAGGTTACGTCAATTTATTTTATGTTTTTATGCTTCAATTGCTGAATCGTATGTCGAACGCTGTGTGAGCTCGCATTGTCATAGTGTTAGCTGACGCGTCGCTCAGGGTGAGATTTCCTAAGTTCGGAGGTGACTTCTGGTGAACAAACTGTTGTATACTATTCTTCATTAACCGTTCCACGAACACCAAGTGCAATCGTAGCAACATGGTGAGTTTTTTGCGACGATCGCGGCCACCGTCTCCTTTGACATGCTTCGAGAGCGAACAACTTCGGTCAGCTTCGCCTTCTTTTGAAAGATACATATTCTTGAATGTTGTTTGGAATCAGGATTGTAAGCATAGACCCATGATTCTTCATCACTGATGATATCGTAGATGAGATTTGACTCTCCCCAATCTAACCTTGGAAGAATTTTCTTACACCATTTGCCTCGACCCACCTTTTGAACGTGGGAAAGCAAATGGGAGATCAAACGGGAAATTAGCATTCTCACACCCAACTCTTAATGAAAAATCTTATGAATGGTTTCCCTAAGATGCCTAATAAAGCCTCTTTCTCTCGATATATTACATGACGATCTTTGAGAATTAGTTGTCTCACGGCAACTATGTTATCTTCAGTGAAGTCAAATTTAGGACGTTCTTCACGAGATTGGTCACTGAGACTAGAGTTTCCACGCTGGAATTTTAAATACCAGTTTTTGATAGTCTGCAGACATGGAGCTTCCTTGTGGTATACAGATCATAGTACTTCGAAACACTAAAGTCGTGTCAGGTCACTTCGAAAGTTGTAGAAAATTATTGCACAGGTATTTTCCTTAGTAAGAAGCATTCTTGTACGCGACCTGCCAGGTTTAGAACGATGTTGCGACTAAAGTAAAGCATTAATCCTTACACTTTTAATTGTTTTCACGTTCTTAAATAAAGCAATTTTGAATATTCAACAATTCGAAATTCAAAATTGGCGGGAAATATTTAAACGACAGAACTTAAAAGGCAGCCTTTGTAAATGGTAAATGTAAGTGATTTAATTTAATGTTCCTGCAAATTGAAGGAGATAAAACCAAAGTTTTAACCGTAGTTTGCCTAGAAAAACTTATTTTATGTACATAAATATTAACTTACATTTAAAAAGATCGGTAATTGTTATCCTTGAACAGGTTTTAATGGGCATAGCTAATGATGAAGTCTCTTTAACGGGCAGGTATTTGTTGATGCTGCAAGACAGCGATATCTTGAATAGTTAATGAACACTCAGAACTTATTAGCCATCGTTAACGTATCAAAATTTATAGCTCAAAATGTTGTGGAAAAAATAAACGACTGTGTCTTGTTAAACACAGTTACCGAAAATAAGTAAGTTAAATCATACGATAACAAATTGGGTGACTTTCTTAATATCAATAACGGTAGTAATATTTAAGACGAAAATTATACTTAAATTATTTTATAGTTTTACTAGCGGCTGCTCGCGACTTCGTTCACGTGGATTTTGGTTTATCCCATGGAAGCATTTAATCAGAATAAAAAGTATCCTATCAAGTCAGCACAAACCCTGCCTGTATACCAAATTTTATCCAAATCCGTTCAGTAATTTCAGCGTGTTTGACGGACAAAAATCCAAACAAACAAACTTTCACATTTATAATATTAATACGATAGCATCATGAAATTAATTACCAAAATTTTGACAATCGGTATTACACGTTTCTCAATGCTCCACAACAAAAGCGTAAACAATTCAATCCCATGGGTGAACATCACTAGCGATTTGGGGTCATGGAATACCGTCTATCTGGCTACCCGTATATTTTCCTCGTACCAAAACGAATTGCATGAAATTCTTACTCCACCTATTTCACTCTCGGAAGGTTTCCGTTATGTATTACCACAGATAAAATAAGTATAACACGAAAGCTAATATAATTATTTAAATATTTTTTTGAAAGGTTCATATATTAAATAAATCGACATTCGCATGTAACTTAGATGGATAAGCTCGCTTTAGTCGAGTGTTTGAAATGGACAAGTCAATGGCACGACCACTACACCATTACGATTATATTTTATCATTGGGGGCCTGATGAGTGCATGAATTTAACACATAAGTTATGATGAATACGACTCAAGGGCAACGGGCAATATTAATAATATCCCAGAAGTATTAGAATAGCATTTACTTGTTTAAATGGTAATAAACAAGATTTTTACATTAACAAATGTGTTTAATTGGTTAGTTAAATTCTTACTATCTAACCACCATTTTATTCATAAAAAGATATACTTTAAACTTAATCAATTAATTAAAAGACAAGCCGCTCGGATACTAACTCAGACTGAACTGGAAAGCTCACCTGTAACCCCCCTAAACCCCAATTAAATTTATTAAACTCATAGACTACGGCGAACTAGAGCCTGAAAAATGTGAGGCACCCCAAGATCTATAGAACCCTCAACTAAAAACCTGGCCGCTCATTTGTCCCCACGGGCCATTACCCCGCCTGCCTTAAGCACCTAAGTCGGTTCCAGTGTTGCCAACCCCAAAATAATAAAAAACTACAACTTGACAAACAAGAAAACTGTTGGCAAAGTGAAAAATAATAATTAAACAATAAAAAAATATCTTTGCTGCAGTCATACATTGTTACATGAATACTAAAGTATAAAAATACAAACCAACGTAAAGTTGTATTTCATTTCGATTTTTCAATTTGCCCATCTTCAGTATTTTCACATTCATAATTATATTTTGTAAAATTATGCGTGTTTTTAAAATAGAGAATATGGACATCAATGTAAAAACTGTAAATCAACTGTTTATATGGTTGGTAACACTGGTCGCTTCCAAAAGCTATTTATACTTTACGCCAAACATCAGAAGACGGGTGCCTGTACCGGTTGTAATATATGATACACATCTGTAATGTATTGCGATATTTGTCTTCAATTGATCAGACCCTTTCATTTATTCAATCTTCCTGAACGGTTTTCTGTAAATTGTTTTCTGTTGATTAATTTCTTGAAAACCGACAAAACGATTTGTATAGGAGTAAAATGGTCTCTTGAGAAAAAAAAGGTTTTTATAAGCATTTCAAAACAGTACACTTTGGTAATTATAAAACAACACGCAAAAGCTTAAACCGTGCAGAATAAATTATATTCATGAAAAAATTGTTAAACCTTACATAGTTATTTTTTTTGTCTGTTGTTGAGTTTTCCGTTTCGATGTATCAAACATATTATTTATAAGGTCTGGAATTTCGTCTCAAGTTCCTTGAAAATGGAAACCATAAGGGCCATAGCACACGGCGTATTTTAAACGCGCAGACGACGACGCGCAGATTACACGCGTATACGCGATTCTAACGAGATTTTATCGCAACCTTGTAACTTAAGCACACGGGGCGATCGTGAAACGCGCGTTTGTATCACTTTAAATGCGCGAATACGCGCTTCATGAGCGCGCTTATGTATCATGATTGAAAACGCAACAATCAGCATCTACGGCGCCGAAAACGCGCGTTCCTGAAACGCGCGTCGTCTGCGCGTTTAAAAAACGCTGTGTTTTATGGCCCTAAGTCCTACCCCTAAACTTTTCTCTTTTTACGTCAAAGTATGGCCTTAAAACTGTGATAGCGTAGGACTAGGAACTGCACCTGTGTTCGCGAACTAACTTGAAAACTAAAATATCCTGAAAAGTTCGTTTGTGGTAGTTAATAGCGTCTTCCGTAGATAAAACTCGGCTGGGAAAGTAGCTATTAAAAAGGCAAAACTTTGGAATTATGAAATCGTTAGCACAACTTTAAAATTACCGGAGGAATAAAAACACACTTATCTCACTATACGAATTTTCTGGAAATAGTCACCTAATGGCTTAGTGCTAAATTGAAAAAAAAAACATAAATGGACTTAAGTCATTTAAAGATGGGGGATTCCATTAGTTTTAACGAGATTCTAAAATATTTATTAAATTCATCACCCTGTTGCACTGCTGGAATTAGACCTTTTCCATATGGGATTATGCCTATAGTCATCACACTGGATGGGTATGTAATAACGTAAGTTGACGTGACGTGACGTCCAAAAAGTCAACTGTCCCTTTGTCTGTAAAACTTAAACACGCAAACACGGGGTACTACTCGACCAGATACAAGGAGACTTTAATTTTATTAATATACATATATAATAACTCAAACGTGGCTGACTGATATAGGGATCTATCAACGCACAGTTCAAACTAGTGGACGGATAAGGCTTAAATTTGGCATGCAGTTATTATAACGTAGGCATTCGCTAAGAAAGGATTTTGAATAATTCTACCTCCAAGGGAATAAAATGAAATCCACGCGGACGCAGTCGCAGGCGACGCTAGTCACACATATTCAGCAACCCTACTCAGACGCATACAGTATGACGTATGCTCCTCAGACAATGGTCGTACGTATCCAACTAACGTAAGTGCTATAACAATAGACCGAGACGTTATGAGAGCGTAAATCATAGGATGACTTTATGAACTGCACAATCCAACCTGTAGCAAATTTGCGTCATGAATATCAAATAAGAACAGTCCGGCTTTTGATTTTTAAAGGCAGCCATGGAAAAAGTTACCTAATTATCACTTTGTTTGATGTTTTGTCAGTTCGGATTATAAAGTATTATATACAGTAATAACTTCGGACATTAATTAAAACATGGAGTGTTTTTGTCAGATAACTTTATGTTTTTGAATTAACATTAATCTTACCAGTTCTTGTATGAAAAAAAATTATTATTTTGTAAATTAGTGAATATAATCTAATTAGCTCAACTTACACTATTAATCGCAGGTACAATCAAACTCCATTCCATGAACGTCCTTAGTCCAGTTTGTTTAAACCACAAACAATAAATATAAAGAAGCTACAAAAACATCCTTCAAACGAGCAAAACCCTAAGATGGACAATTAAGGCGACGCTTAAATCTCGGTAAACCTAAACCAGCTTACGACCTTAACAATCTTCTGCCTTGAAACGACGACAATCAATTAAACAAGACAACATCGCTAAAGCCGCTTAGTGATTAAGAAAATGTTGAACTAGAATGTGTTTTAACTTTCGACGTCATTCCTTGTTCGTATCACAAACAGAGCCTTTGTAAACAATGGAACGTTGTCTTCTCGAAACTAGGGTCTCGTCGGTTTTCCTCGGGGACTATTAGATTAGAGAACTGAACATTGCCACAGTTGTGCTCCCAATATATCAATTGAGACGTCCCGCGGAATGCTACAGCTGTAAATTTTGTGTTGTTACCAATTGAGGGTCGTCCACAGAACATACATTTTGAAATTTCGAGCTGACCGTATCGATGAAAGTTTTCTAATATAATAATATGTTTAAATTGTAGTCCGCATATTTTACTCATCTTCATCATCTAAAATGATGGACACGGATGGATCTTTTCCCTAATGTGGGAAAATACATACAAGGCAGATACTTTAATTTATATCTTACCCTCTCTCTTTGCATTACATGAATTAAAAGTTATTTGTTTGTGAAATAAGATTAATTAATCAAAGCAGTATAAGGCTGTCTTTTCAGTCAAAGCTATCGGAAAAACCCTCTCTACAAAGGTAGGCAAGATAAGGCCTTAGTTCCAAGGGTTTAGTAAATGACATCCGATAAACCGAGATACGTCAGCTGAATAGGCGACTTGATAAACTCATAACAGGGGAATGGTTTGTCATAAAACCGAAGAAAAAAAGATTGCCTAGGAAGTTCAATTCTCGTTATCACAGGTAACGCCACAAAGGCGGCGATCGATTGATACCGGGTTGTGTCTCCCAAACAAAGAGACAATGCCCATTCAACAGTCCCTTGCTATATTGCCAGTTGATCTACCTATTTCACGTGCCAACATAGTATATTGCTCTAATGTTCAGACGGGCGACTGATAGCGCTATTCAGGTTTTCAATTTATTAAATAAAGGACGGTTTTTGGATTATTGCGTTTCGTCAATTCATCGCTTTTGAAATATTTTTTAATAAATGTCGTGTTTAATCCCGTTTGATGGGTATATTTTCTTTTTTATTCTGAATTATTTTTATCATTTTATAGATCGACATCATACAATTCATACAAAACTAAAAGTATAAAAGAGAGTTATTTTCCAATTTCATAATATGCATCGAATAATAATGCTCCATTTTCGAAGACTTTTACGTAGTATAAGACAATATTTTAATAGTTCATAATTATTAATTCAAACACCAAGAACGTATTTAAAAAGCACCGTTTCGTAAATGATTGCTTATTTAAGTAAATAAGGCCGCTCCCTTAATCTTTTCCTTCATTTTTTATAAGTAGACAGCCTATAAGCCCTTCATTCATATTTAAAGCTTATCTTTGCATAATATATGATCGCAGGTGCGATGTGCTACCTAAATTTCGGATTTCTGTGTAATGATTTATTTTGTTTATTTTCTTCTTACCCGTTATGCAAATATGTATTTAATCAACATATCATCATCATTATTAAACATATTTATGAAACACTTCCAGAAAAAATATCTTAATTCAATTTCTTAATTTTTGACTTGTAAAAATACTCGTTGATTTAGGGTAAATTTAAGGACTACTTCATATGGAGTATAAGGGAAAAGTCAAACCTTTGTCATCGTTATATCAGAGATATATGTGATCTAAGTATTCAATAATTCATTCTTATAATATTATAATTTTAAGAAAAACAATAAACATTACTCTTCACCTAAAACGGAAAGAGTTGAGCATGCAAAATCCACACAGTGAAAATGTTCGGCAAAGCGGAATTATTCACGTGCGGGTTTCGCACTCAGCGATCGCGAGCGCACTTTGAATCAAAAGGCGGTGAAATGAACAAACTGCAGAGCACTTAGCACGCCTGCACTTTTAAGCGGACAAAGATCTCGTCACCAACACTGTTCAAATGTTGGTTTTTGAACGTATTTGTTAATAGCAATCGTATGGTACCCAGTACATCGTCAGATAGAAACACACAGGGTACTAAAATAAATAGACGCGACCAAATTGATGACTATTTGGATACATACATATTTATGTGAGGGAGGATGGGAGGGAGGAGGGAGGATGTCTCAGGTAGAGAATATCGATACAAAGTTTCCATAATGTTGACAACATAATATTCGTTCAAAAAGTCGATACATTCAAAACGACATAAATCTGGTTACAGATACCATCGGTATTAGATGATAGTATTGGATGGATCAGAATATATCGTCCATTATTAACCGTCATTCAGATCTCTATCTGGATGTGAGTGTTACAACCATCTTGGGTAGATGGGTTGATAACCGCAGTATTTTGAACAATAAAACACAGGACAACACTGCTACCCATCCCTCCGGAATTTCCATTATTTGGTGCTCAAGACATTTATGGGAAGATATGAGGTACTAAGACCACTCGTAACACCTGAATTTGGTAGCAAATTGAAGAAGACTATAGTTGTTTAATGGAGTTAAAAATATAAATAAAAGGCTATGTTAATTATTAATATTCGTCAAGGAAACTAATTAATTTATCACAAAACAGAACATTGTTTGTTTCAACACAGTTATCTACCGAGTTCTGATTACCTAATTTTCCTTACACGCAATCAGAAGACACGCACGCCGCGGACGAAACAGCATTTGTAAAAGTAATTATAACATTTCAGTTGACAGATGGTCTGAGTTCCGTAATGAATAAAATGATTAATTTATAGTTTAACTAACCCAAATTTTCATTGAACAGTTTACTTTATTTTAGAGGTTTAATTTATCTGTTTGTCATTATCAACAATGAATGAATCGGCATAATAAGTCAATCATAAGGTTTGTAATTCTACTTCTTTTGAACAACGAAAGAAGAAAAGTTTTTTTCGGTTGGACCATGGAACGGTGATGTCAAGCAAAGATGCGGATTTTATGAGTACCTATTGCCGAGAGATGGACGGCAAACAACAAAAGTAACATTAAATTTTAATGGGAACGTAAACAGACAGCATATAAATAATAAAAGAGTAGATAAAATAAAGTAATATAAGGATATGTGTCAGTCAATTTGAGATAAAACCGAATGGTTGATAAGATACTAAATCCCTTTTACGCAACTACAACAAAACATTTCCATGATTGTTTTTTTTTAATTTATTATATTTACATATATATTTCTTGATCAAAAACGAATTAGTATTTACGGGCCTACAGCTAAGTTTCTTCAACATACACCTAGAGATAACCACCTCGCTTTCTGATTTCTGATAAGTTGTTAAACAACATTCAATCAAAGGCTAATAATACATTTTTTCTTTGTAACTAAAGCTCCCTATCCCTAAAATTAAGGTAAACGAAAAAATTAGGCAATTGCGTTGCATTCAAAAAGCTTTACGATTTTATTTCATTAAAAATACGAACGTTTCCTGACTGCATATTAATTTTCATCATGCAATGACATCGATGAAAGAGAACCTCAACAAAAGCAATAAGCAAACCTTTGTTGTCCACCTGCCTTTGTTTTGCGTAGGCATATGCAAATGCGCAAGTGCATTGCATCTGTGAATATATTCCCGGGCGGCTCGCGATACGACTGTTTTTGCTTTTACACTGGGACATTAAATTTTAATTTATAGCTAATTAGCTGCACCCAGCCATTTGAAAATTGGTCCGCTAAGGGTTGACAGTATAGTGCGTTGGTACAAAAATTCAACTTCGAGGCATTGAGCTGATGAAACTTAATAAGTATTTTTGTTCAGAACAAGTACAAAAAAAGTTTTTAATAAAAATGTTAAACAAAAAATCTTAAATACATATTATGTTTTATACATCTACATTACTTAGGTTTTAATATACCAGTACAGTTAACAATAACAAGCAAAAACTCCATATAGGTACTGGCGTCTCAGTACAACCTCGCCCAGTGTGTATTTTATGCGCGCAGCATTCATTCAACTTTTCTAAAAATAACACGATTCATTCCCGAGTTTGTCCGTTCAAATGGGTGAAGCAAAAATCACAGATTACTTATTTTTATGTAATGAGGACATAATAACATTATTTATTTACTAAATGCTAAACCCTTATTTTATTTAAATATTTCGGGTTTCAGTCGGGCAAAATTTGAGTTGATTTTTCTGAACACAGCCCGGGTTTGCGATCACTTACCCGCATTTGGCATGCGTGGTGATAAAGCCAAAACCCATCTTTCTATCGAAAACATGATTCCAAATGATGGAGGCCTTTGCCCTGCAGTGGGACATTAATAGGCTGATATTTCACTTTTACTTATTCGTTTTCGAGAGGACATGATTTCAGGCTACTGTGTGCATTTTTCGGACGGATTCTGAGTTAGTAGATTACTCTTCTTAGGTTCCCAGTGGCTGTTATAACAATCCCAAGAATAAATATATTTAACTGGTTTTTATTAACCTGTATACAACATTATAAAAATATTGTTGCATCACATACACACAATCTACAAAATGATTTCACAAATGCCTTTTCATCTTTTTTAAACATTTCATCTTCATATTAAATGTACGGTTTACATAAATCAAAAGACAATGTTAATGGGAAGCCAAGATTAATCTTACAAACATATTTTAGTATCGTCTGTGAGCAATCCACAAATAATATATTTTCTCCGGCCATTCGTGTCTAGACCCGTACAAAGGAGCGGTTATCAAAGGCGGTTGGTTTGTTTACGTTTCAGCTTTTTACTGTGTGAAATGAAAAACAACTGTTAACAGGTAGAATACCAGGCGATAAGTATTTAGAGCGGCAAAGATTTGGAAGGTATCTAAATGATATCATATATGTACAATGCTGCTATTTCATTCAAAAAATCAGATTTTAAAAATCTGTTTCAGCTTTGAATTCCTCTTATACCCTAAACATAAACAATAATGATACAAGGTATTTATTCTGAAATAAAATCGTGCTGTTAGCTAACTGCAGTGCGATTCACTATAACGCAAATGTCATAATCTCACGGCTGTGTAATCGGTGACAAGCGGTGGTAGTAAAAGCGATTTAATATACATAAACCCGTACATACAATGACTCACCAATGTTTAAACCAAGATTAACAAATTACTATAAACTTTATATTGTTATTACATTGTCTTTTACATAAACTCTACAAGTTAGTGTCGTATGCAATATATTTTATTAGTACTAAACCTCGCAAACTTGGCTTTAACATGGAATAGCTTAGCTTGCTTACTCTGCCAGCATGACTGTTTTCTTAAACGGATAAGTTACTTTTTATCCGTTGTTGTGGACTAATTTCTGCAAGAGCGAACAAGAAGAAAAAGGTTCTCTTGAAACTTTATACTTTAAGTACGGGAAGATACGTGCTCTGAACGTGTCAAGATTTCGAATTAAATTATATTATAAACATATTATTGTTGATGTCTCATTTTCCGGCGTGTCTTATTGGCACTATAATTAATTATAGTATATGAGTACTTATTAAGTTAATTACAAAAAAAACTATCGTTACTGAAATGTTTATAATGTACGCAACGCCAATATTTTTACAGTAAATATTTTTTGCTGATACTTAATATTTACCCAGCACTTAGATAGACGAGCTGGTACTCAAACTACATAAACAATGCAGGTATAAAAATCATTAACCCAAAAAAACATAATATGTAGATACTTTTTCTTAAACAACACCAAAAGTTTAACTTTTTTTTCTAAATAATTGAAAATACCTAAATTCGATAAATATACTGTACACCCTAAAATTTTAATAGGCCATCAAATTTTTCCTTGATATTGATGGCAACACGCAGTCATTTGGTTTTTACGCCCTAGTTCGTTTTTACGATGATAACGGGTCCATTTTTCAAATATATTTTTGTGCCAACGAGGGTTCGCACAAATATCATCAGTGTTCTACGAGCATACTACATTGTTCACATGATAAACATATTTATAAAACTTATTTTGGAATCATTCTATCTATTGGATAAAAATCTCAAACTTTTGTAGCCAACCATACTAAACCGCTTAGACCAATATAAAATAAGGGTGAAGAAATTCGATTTGTAATTCAAAACGTTTATTACATATGCGGTGGCTTCAAGACAAACCAAGGGTACTCGCATTTTACTCGTATTCCCCGAAAGGTTGCCCTAAACAAATAGAACACTAAAATATTATTGTGTTGTCGAAACCACCCAAACAAACAATCATCCGAAATCATCGGTAAACAGAACCCAAGTAATTTACTAATTCAAAACAATTCGTACATAGTAAACTAGGTACACATAATTGTACTAATTTAAAAATATAAGAAAGCTGGGAGCAATATCGTTTTTAAAAACAATTTGTGAGAGACTGATGGTACAGGGTACAGGTCACAGGTGCCAATTTTTGTTCAACGTTTGTAAGACTGATTACTTTTTAATTCGCTACGAAAACTTGAGCATTTCAAATAATTATAGTTTTTATTTTTGTACAATAAAACTTTGCACCCTTAATGTCAACTGATCTTAACCTGAGGCTGTAAACACTGTATGAATAAGGTCCACGGATTGGTTACAATATAATATTATACTAAGAATTTTATCCCCCCAGAGAAGCCAACGCGTTGACTTATTAAAACACTGCACTTCGTCCAAGCGCCACGTTCTTAGATAAAATAAATTGGCTTTACCACAAGCTGGTAACAAGAATGGGACCTGAATACATAAAATCTAGTCTTTTTCCGCATACGAATGCAAAGTGACAGAATAAGCCTGGCACATTTTCAGGTTGAATCTCACGCCACAGCCTCCTAGGAACTAGGTTGGGATATAAGCGGCTTTATCTTAAATATTTTTATCACACAAGAGTGTGACAAAATTGTTTGTCGTAACGACCGAAGTATTTATTGCAGAGCATTGATGCCTTATTATTTTTTGTATGTTTTTAGTCCACTGTTTGTGCACGCTATTTTGAGTCAACTTCAGATCAGGCGAGAACGTTGATATTTAATTTTGTCTGCTAAGAATTTCATGATTTGTTGTTCACCTTTCAATAACTGTACAATACGATGTTTTTTAAATAAAATAACAATTTTAAAAGTGTTTTTACATCTGTTTTGTTGATCGAATTTAGGCAAGGATTTTATGATCCAGTAACCATATAATTAAATTAAATCTTAGAAGATATTATACGAAATAGTCTCAATACTAAGAGCACAGTCTTTTTTGTATTTTTTGCATTTCAAAGTCAAGAAGGTACTTTAAAAATCATTTCGTTAAGAGAAAATCAACATCCGAATAGAGTCACAAAATTCAAAGAATCACATTTTTTTTTGTTTTATTCAAAACTTAAAGACTTTAAACCTGGCCGGTCGCCAGTCCATTCAGCAAAGCCATTACGCAATCTAGATATTCTATTTGATATTAAAACCGAACGGGACTCCCCGAACTGTGCGATGGTACATCGATGTCACGTCTGCCCTATTTCTTGGCGAGTCGTTATTTATTGTCAAAACCAGTCGCTGGTTTGATCAATGTAGGAAAAGACGAGGGTGAGCGATATCAAAGCCGGAATCGCGCTACTGTGCGTTTGTACAAGCTACAGCTACGAGAAAGTTATATTTGCATTGCGTAGGGCAAACTAAGAGGACTCAGCAGTTCGAGTTTGGCGGTAGTTCTGTTTTGCCGGGAATAAGTAAGTTGGCGTCAATAGATCGGGCCTTAAGGTTAATTCATTTTTTAAATGTTATAAAGAGGCAATCAAATTGGAGGGTCACGTAAGTGTCACTGCTACCCATGGACAGCAACAACCGCACAAGGATCATAGATGCGTTGCCTGTCTTTAAGACCCAATGCTATCCCCAACTCGCTCTACCGACGTTACCCATCAGCAGAAACGTAGCACAACAGTCACGAAGTACTACTTTACTGTGAACTTCTGTAAGGTGGAGGTACTTCCCCAGACGAGCGGTTCATTTGAGTGGAATATCCACTAAGCTTCAATTCACTTACCAAGCTCTACTCCTGTTTAAATAATTAAGAAGGATGCTCTGAAGAATACACTGAGGCTTATGACAGTCCATTCCCATTTGTTAAGCGAGGCGATTAAGCTAGCACTCATAAAATAAGTTTTATTAAAATTTAAACGTACATAAAAATACTCGTAAATGATTAATTTTACATTCAATTTTCGATGGAAATATTTAATCCAGTTAGTCGAAAACAAGTAACACATAATGAATCCTCATTTTCATCTCTGCCCCCGAGGAGCGGAAAACCCTAAGGGGAAATTATGAAAATTGAAAACGAATCAACTGAAAGACAGCAGAGAAAGACTGGAAATTGGAATCAAACCCTCCGTAAATTAATTTAAAAGAGATCTTCTCTAATAATAAGCTTTAAACTTCGATGACAGCTATTACAGTACGCGCAAAAAAAGTTGGCTGGTTTGAAATTTGTCCCTGGTGACTTTGCTGATGTCAGTTTTTGGTGCCTACTTAACGGCTCATTTAACTTCAATAACTCAGATTAAAAACAGCTGTAATTTATTTTAAAAAGTTTACTGAAAAACTGGATTAATTCCTGATCTCGAAGTTAACAAATAGTACTTGTAATTAAGTAAATAAATAACTTATAATAAATATTACTTCTAAGTATATTACTTTTTTTTAATATTTTACGATATTCTCTACGATACCAGGCTGCTCATAAAAAAATATTTTTCAACTTCTCCAATGTCTTTTCATTTTCAATTTGAAAAACATTCAATTTTTCCTAAAGTTTAACTACCACGGAGTAAAAAAAAATTCACAGAATGACTAGGAAAACTGGCTTTGTAGTCGACTTGTTTCCACTTCAAATCACAGATCCTCCTCTAGCCCGGCAAATCCTTAGAATAGAGAGTACTTTGTAATAATTAAGTATGCCTAACCCTGATTACTATCTACGAAATGGAAGGGCTTTCATTTGAACCCGTGCTAGGTCAATTAAGGCAATTCTCTTTTCCTTCTGCAAGAGAAGGGATCACCTAGCAAAAATAACATCTATTCCCTCTCATCTTAAGTCCAATATCGCCCACTCATATTATTCGTCAATGGTTTTTAGGGTTCCGTAGCCAAATGGCAAAAACGGAACCCTTATAGTTTCGTCATGTCTGTCTGTCTGTCTGTCTGTCTGTCTGTCTGTCTGTCCTGGTTCGTTCTCCGCCGTTTCTGAACCGATTGCCACGAAAATTGGTGGAGAGATGTATAGCGATAATTCAAGAATTGGTTTTTAAAATTATCGAAAAATAATCATTTTTTACCCCCCCTCCCATACAGCGAAAAGTTAATTCTAAAAAGAAAATTCGACTTAACCCATCGTGTAGGGTATCGTTAAACAGGTATTTTTAAATACAATAAAACTCGCCTTGAAAGCATGTGGATCAAACACCCCAGTCTCGAGATATATTAATACAAAGTTAAAATTAGAGCGTCCACCCCCCCCCCCCCCCCCCTTAACTTTTGAAATACTATTACAATAATTCTGAAAAAAATGTCCTGTATACGTCCAAGTAAGTACTTTCAACGAAAACTATAGCGAACCCTGTATCATACATAGTTATTTTTATACAACTCGACCAACTTATGACGTGCAGTTGCCCTTACTAAATGGTGTCTTAAGCGGTCGGGCTATCTTTTAGCTACGGAACCCTTTCATGGGCGTGTCCGACACGCTCTTGGCCGGTTTTTTTTTTGAATTCATTCTAATACAAAGACTTGGATTAAAATAAATGGTTCTTCCGACGGTTTTTCATTATGACTTTGTTACACGAATCATGAAAGAAGGTAAAATGCAAATGATACGGCGTCTCTTGCTGAGAGTATTGCTGGATGAAATTATTCATGATTTTCGGTGTTTGTACAATCATCATAAAATATTAATTATGTGTATTATTAAGGCGTACAGCGTGCACAAAATAATTTAAGCACCGGCCAGAAGCAATATAAAGCAAATAGTACTTAAAGAGTCTTGTTAATTTAAAAAGTTCAGTCATAGATAACAGGGTCTGCCAAATTTAATACACACCCTGCGGGATACCAAACACCTGCTATTGGGTTGACGACCCGCTTGGTGTAATGGTCGAGATGTTGCCTATTACGCAATAGGTTGCGGGTTCGATCCCCGCACAGGACAAACATTTGTGTGCATGAACATGTCTGTCCTGGTCTGGGTGTTTTATGTATCTTTTTAGGTATATTTGCAATACCACTGTTGATTCTGATGTCTGTAACACAAGTGCTTAAGCTACTTAACACGGGGTCAGATCAATGTATGTGATGTTGTGAAATATTTATTTATTTATTTATTTATTTATTTATTTATTACAACGAGGGAGTTCGAAATACTTATATTTTTAACCGACTTTAAAAAAAGGAGGAGGTTCTCAATTCGGCCCTTTTTTATTTTTTGTTATATTGACTACTCGACGAAGCTTCGCGCAGAAATAATCAATATTCCTTAAACCTCATGAAAAACCTTATAAATGCGTACAGGAGAACCCGTCGTTTCGGCTACTTTTAAGCAGCCGTCATCACGGAATGACTCCGATGTTATGCATCATTTTCCTGTTCCTCAGCTCTGCTTTTCTAAGCATTTCTGATGTTACAAAAAGTGCATTGAAATACATTTCGTTTAAAATAGCAAACATAATCCATCCGGATTGATGCGGATAGTTGACAAATTGTGTTTAATAGGGTTCCCAACATCCATGCCAAGTTTTAGCTAGGTGCAGATTAATGTACCTTACCCCTATTTTTCAAGCTAATTTGACCTAAATACATCTGACACTTTAAAATCATGCACGTTGTAATTGTAATAATCAGGTGAGTGGATCAAATAGGTGTCTTTACAGCGAAAACCACTAGAATGCATTGCGAATCAAGTACATAAAGTAAACATACTTAAAATCAAACCTCGACGAGCTCGAACTCGACTAAGGAGTTGAACCAATATACTTCTCTTAAGTGACAACGCAAATATAAACCTAACACAGTATGGAATGAAACATGAAATCTGGAATAAATTTTACTTCTGACAACTATACCAAAGGACCTTCGAAAAATTGTACCTACATTATATCTGTATTTAATAAACGAATACCTTGAAGGACTTGTAGATCCATCTTTGTATCAAACACAAAGATGGATCTACAAGTCCTTTGTTGTCAAAAACAACAAGAATGATTTTTCGTTTTATTAAATAAGGATGAGCATCGTCTACAGACATACTTTCACTGAAATATAATATGGCTTGGCTTCTGTAACTATAACTTGTCATTTCAAATTGGTTTTTGAAGTAGATGGTTCATTATGATAACCAAAATCCGAGAATTAACCGTAATTGAATAAAGAAACAAACAAATAGTGCCAGATTGTAATGCGATAAGGTTTAAGTCACCAACAATTTGTTCGACACAACAGTTAAAAAGACGTACAACTTTTCCCTCCACTACTAAAACTAAATAATGTAAATTGAAATCCACGTCAGAACAGTAATAATTGAATACGGCCAACCGAGAGAAATATTTCACCAAAGCTGAAATTAATACGAGATAGACCTGAGAAGTTACGAATAGATGTTCGCATCTTTGATAGATGACTTCCCCCAAGTGGTCCCGCTTTGCAAATAAAATCTAGGTCACAGGAAATTTTACTATAACCCTGTTACATGTACAGGTGTACTCTAGGTACCCGCCTCAGCCTTGCCCCGATTTCGACCTTCTTACGTTGCATTAAAAGACCATTCAATGTATATGACGTATCTTTCTTAGGCGGACTGTACGTAGCTACTATTGGTACCTCTTGCGCAGGTCATGCGCAGTAGAGTGCACGCAATTACAACCCTTATCACCGGTTATGGGAACTTCCATGAAAGTTCCTGTAATTTACGCACGAAAAACAATTACCGAACTTCCCTATTGGAGCAATTAACGATAAAATATTGTTTAGAAAGCATCATTTTAGTAGAATTAACAACAGTGACACAAAACACAATAACGAACTAAAACTATACATCGGTGCGGCGTGACAAAAAGCGCAACAGTGTTAGGAAAAGGAGCCCGTTATATTCAAAACTAACCTTGCGTAACAAAACAAAAACGGAAGCTTGTTTATTTATTCTCGACAACGGCCTATTTCCTAGCACTGAACGCGGGGTAAAAACAGGCCATTTGTCATGTCGGAGCGATCAGACCGGCACCTGTAGAATGCGGGTTTTTTTGTTACATACCGCGTGCGATGCGGGCGCGGGATCGCGATGCGGGCGGGTCGCGTATGCGGGCGTATCGCGGCCGTCCAGTGGTGTACTAACGCGCCCCCGCCGCATCGACCGCCCCCCGCCATGTCCCACGGCGACGGAGCCGCCGGAACGCTCTGACGCGACACAATTAGCGACACAGCTTTTTCTCCGATCGCTAAATTCGATGGGGGAATACTATTTGTTATACAGCAACTGGGACTGACGAAGTAAATGTTTGCGATAGTAATAAGAGAAATGTTGACACATTATTACCAGACACAATGAAATTACTCCAGGCGCCCCCCGATACTTATTAAACTAATTCCTTATGTGTTCTACGTGCCATTGGTATCCCCCTGAACATGATCTGCAGTTATGTATATAAACAGTATTTAAACACACTTTAAGGAATTGTAAGACTTGAGTCACTATCATAAATATGTATGTAACAACAGTTAAGCAACAGTGGTTTTTAAAGTAAATACTTTTAACTTATTCTGTGTAGTAGTTCCCTTCAGGTAGGTTACAGTAATCACATTTCTAAAAAATCTAAATTTAATGAAAACCAAAGCTGTCAACACGCATTGTAAGGTCAAAAAAATGGAAGTATTTATAAGACTGTCTCTCAAGTTATTATCTATGCACTTAACATTTCAGGTGTGATTTAACTAATTAAGTACTTTGACTAAAGATAGAGTTATTTTTGCGTGTTGTCTGACATTTTTTTGTTCTGTATGAACAAACCCATATTATTCTATGCCGGCTTCAGTGAAACTTCACAGAGCAGAATGTGGTTTCTATATACTGCGAATTTGACACTACGAATTAACATTTACCTACCTAAGTCCGTTTTCTTGAAACCTGTTTTGTTTACAAGCCATTTCACTTGTTTGTTTTCCATTTCACAATCAAAAAAGTCTAAAATCGCTGCCACCAGGCATACAATAAAGCAGTTACCTAGCTATTTATAACTTTTAATAGCTGCTAACTCTCCGAGAGCGGTATCATAACTTATCTATGCAAAATGCAGCCTTGTAACATTACTTCAGATTTCAAAAGGCCCGACTTTAAGATATTAATTTCCTAGGAGAGCTGGTGAAACATCCCCGTCTGGGAAAATATGAAATTAATTTTCTCTCGATTGCTTCCTTACAATTTCCTGTAGCGCTGATACTCGATAGTTTGAATCCATCTTAACCATTATTTGACTTTCATCTATTACTTCTCACGCCTCTTAGATGAAGTTATTTGAATCTGGTTTAGAATGACGACCTGCTTGGTGTAATGGTCTAGATGGTGCCTATTATGCAAGAGGTCACGGGTTCGATTCCCGCACAGCACATATATTCGTGTACATGAATATGACTGTTTGTCCTGGTCTGGGTGCTATATATTATTTTTTGGTACTATTTCATTTCGCAACAAACTTAGTAACCTATTTCAGTACTTTAGATTTAACATTGTCATTCATACCATACGCAAGCTTCCATTTCATTTACCCAGCAACATATTTCCCCAGAATGAAAGCTGAAGATTGAATATATTACACCGTATCGAAGGCAAAAGGAAACTTTCACATCGCGCTTTCGTATGACAATCGGACTTATGAATTCATATTGAAATAATCACATTTCGTATACTTCTGCAGCATATGAAAGCAAATAACATTGGCTGTGCTACTTTTATTTAATAATATTCGCTCCTATTTCTGATATAGAGGGTAACTTTTGCTTCATAAAGTTGTTACGTGAAATTCTTAGGGCTCTAATGCAATCTTGAACTAACATATATTCTCCAAGACTTTTAGTTTCCTGACTACGAGTATGAAATACCTATGAAAAACTTTGGTTTTGAAAGCTTTCCTTTTATTTATGTCAGATCTGAGCGTGCAATAACAATCCTTTCTATCTTGCTTTTGTTCCGTAAATCTTTACTAACTCGAGAGATAGAAAATAACTAGGTAAATCTAAATTTTATACTTAGGTGCCCTCGCACGATTCACCGGGCATTAGGGTTCCAATAAAATACAAGATTAGATGTTCTATTGAATTCACCAAGAGTTTTTTGGGCTGTTTAGTTCTTGTACTATCGTCATCAGTGTTAAAAATGTCCTAAACGAATAAAATATTTTTCTGAACTATTCTAAGGCACAATCAGTTTGCAGTAAAGATATATGACTTCTTTTTTAAGGAAATTCCTATTACATAGATTGAAATTTCCTTGTCATAACGGTTATTGATTTTCGATTAACGTTGAAACCGGTGACCGCATCCACAACTTTTGGACAATACAACTTTTTATCGTACCTATTTTTATTGAAATATGTTATGAAAACCAAGCTTCATTAGTAGCAACTTAAACTTAAAGGTCGCAATTGGTATCAGACCACTGATCATGCTTTGTTCATATGTTTTTACTGTTACTTACAACTGTCTGTAACTTGACGACCCGCTTGGTGTATAGAGGTTGCCTATTAGACCAAGAGGTCGCGGGTTCCATACCCGCACGGGACAAAAATTAATTAATTTATTTATTTATATTCACTTATGTATTTTAATACTTTTATAATACCACAGTTGATTCCAAGCTACTAACTAACACAAGTGCTTAAGCTACTTAACACGGGAGTCTGGTCAATGTATGTGATGTTGTGAAATAATTCTTTATTTACTGTGAACAATTCTAACTAGCAATATATATAACTATGCAGATATAATACAACGGTATAAGCTACGAGTAGCTCTTCTTTTATATGAGCTGACTACAGTAATGTATCGCACTTAGTCCAGCTTAATTATTCAGTGTAAGCACTAACTAAATACTGCATCAACGAAACATGGCTTTTGTCCGCGAACAATAAGAGTGTTATCACATTGTATTCTAAAACTTGTTTGAGTACGGTATTCTATTGTCTCCAATAAATTTAAGATATTTAGAACAAAAACAGCAAATAAAACATTTATGATTTTTGAAATCTATTTTTCAAGAATGCAAGCTTACATAAATAGAGCCATAATCTTAAATAATATAATATTATATATAACTATGCAGATATAATACAACGGTATAAGCTACGAGTAGCTCTTCTTTTATATGAGCTGACTACAGTAATGTATCGCACTTAGTCCAGCTTAATTATTCAGTGTAAGCACTAACTAAATACTGCATCAACGAAACATGGCTTTTGTCCGCGAACAATAAGAGTGTTATCACATTGTATTCTAAAACTTGTTTGAGTACGGTATTCTATTGTCTCCAATAAATTTAAGATATTTAGAACAAAAACAGCAAATAAAACATTTATGATTTTTGAAATCTATTTTTCAAGAATGCAAGCTTACATAAATAGAGCCATAATCTTAAATAATATTTGACTTTCACTTTTAGATACAGGTCTGGTAAGGAGTTTTTTTTTATTTAAATAACTTTAATTTATTACAATAAATAAAAACGAATGACGGCGCTAGTGTGCGGGCTGCACGCTCTAACAGGTGAGATTAAGGTTTAATGCGTATAATGTATTTAATCTTTATAAAACAGACCTTAACAAAGATTAAATGTATAAATAATTTATTATATATTTAAGCTATATGACATGTGATCATGTTTCAGGAATCGTACTACATCATACACAAAAAAAAAGCGCATAGTTACTAAATTAAATATAATTAACCTTGACGATGACATAATCTACATCGATTGTGACTATTTGTGACCCAGTTAACAATTCTGCTGACCAAAACTTTGTACCAAAGTATATCGTATGTAATTATTGTAAAGATTGTGTTTGTATTATCTATAATGTTTATATTCATTGTTGCGTAAACAAGGTTATTGAATTAAAGTTTGAACCCAGAAAAAAGCCGACTAAAGAAGGGGATGGAGGACTCACAGGAAATATCTCTGGATCTTGTATCTTCTGTCCCCGGGGCACAGTTCTGGAGCTGGACTCGTATTTTCAGATACACAAAACTTTACACGCGTTATATTTAGTAAATTAATTATTAATTTTTAGCGGGAATGCGCACGCCATTCGAACTTCGATTTTCGATCTTCTTTTTTTTATTTTTCTTTTTCATCTTCATTTTTTTTCTTCTTTTTTTTATAAGATGGCGTGGATAGGAAAAAGGTTTTATTTTAGTCGGTTCCCTAACATTTCCCCCCACCGAAATCAACAATGATTTCAAAATAGGTAAACACAAAATTACGGTTATTATAACTATTTAGAATGCAAGTTAAGTAATCTTGAACTTAAGAATAAAATAAAACTATAAAACTATGATAATATTATAATACGTTACGTCTATGAGCGAAGTGGACTGTATTTTAAATTTATAAATGAAATGTGTTTTAAAACGAAATGAATATTATATATAATTAACATGAGAAAATAAAATAATTTATATGTATTACACCTGCTCTTTAGGGAGAGGACTCAGTTTAGTGACAGGACGTTGAAGTTGTGAATTTTGTGTTCGGACTGTAACTACGCGGACCCTGCCATCAGGACCGGGATGAATGTTTTCTATGCGTCCTAGACTCCATTGTTGACAAGGAAGATTATCGTTGTGGATAAGTACTAAATCGTCTTTAGATAGATTTGGCGTATCAACATACCACTTGTGTCGTTGCTGTAGAGTATGTAGATATTCTAATTTCCACCGACGCCAAAAATGCAATGTGGCTTGCTGAATACATTGCCAACGAGTTAAACGGTTGATGGGCACGTTAGAGATGTCATGGCTTGGAACCGAAACCAATTGACGACCAATTAAAAAATGCCCCGGTGTCAGGACGTCGAATTCATTGGGGTCGTTTGACAAACTGCAGAGAGGGCGCGAGTTTAAAATCGCTTCTATGTTAGTAAATAAAGTACTGAGTTCCTCGAACGTTAGAGCGCGTGTACCTACTACGCGTTTTAAATGATACTTAGCCGATTTGATGCCAGCTTCAAAAATACCTCCAAAATGGCTACCAGTGGGAGGATTGTGTTTCCACGTTACTTTTCTAGTAGTGAACTTATCAGTCAACTGATTCTGATTGGAAGTATAAAATCGATATATTTCATTTAGGTGTCTACCAGCGGACACATAATTTTTTCCATTATCAGAATATACCGTATGTGGGAGGCCACGTCGAGACACAAACCGATCGAAGGCAGCTAAGAAACATTCAGTAGTCAACGCCGAGACTGTTTCAAGATGTACTGCACGCGTTGAGTAACAAACGAATAAACATAAATAAGCCTTTGATAATTTTGCATTGCGCCGATTTGATTCTTTTGTAAAGAATGGTCCTCCTATGTCGGTGCCGACTGTATTAAACGGATACACGTCCGACTGTAAGCGACATTTAGGCAGTGTGGCCATCTTAGGTTGATTAATAGTTGGCCGATTCTTGAAACACGTAACGCACTTAGAAAGACGAGAGCGTATCACACACCTAGCAGCTATGATCCAATACCTTTGAGCTAATATGTTTTGAAGTGATCTAGGGCCAGTATGTAAATATACCTTATGATAATAGTCTATCAAAATATTTGTAATGTGCGACTTTTTAGGCATAATCAATGGATGACGTTGATTAAAAGGCAAATCAGCTTGAGACAGCCTACCCCCCACCATAAGGAGACCACGGCTATCAACGAACGGGTCGAGTTTACGTAGGCTTTGAGAGCATCGGTTTGCTTTAGTTAGAGATATAATATCGTCCTTAAAATATTTATATTGAACAATTTGAATAATTTTGTCATGGGATTTATTAATTTCAGCAGTGAGCAAGGCCCCTTCTACTCTCTCATTGACTGAAGATTTACAATTATTTATGAATCGATAACACCAGGCGAATGTACGCAATAGTTTATTAAAGTTCGAGAACTTTTGTATTATCGAATATAAATCGTTATTATTAACATTTGAGTTTTCGCTAAGCAACGTGTTTTCTTCGACAGATTTGAGCTCTAACGGCTCGCCTTTAAAATCTTCTACAGTCCTGACTGGCCACGTATTTTGTGGTCTGTATAACCATTGCGGGCCACGGAACCATTGGTCCGCGATCAGCAGCAAGTCCGCCGGCATAACGCCGCGAGAGCACACATCGGCAGGGTTGTCAATGCCATTGACGTGAAACCATCGCACGTCGGACGAGTTTTCGTTAATTTTAGTTACACGGTTAGCGACAAAAGTTTTTAATTTGTAAGCGGGTGTATTTATCCATGTTAATGCTACTGAGCTGTCGGTAAATGCTAATACCTCACTGATTTGTATTTCCTTGGACAGTATTGCGATAACATAACGTAAAGTTTTTGACAGTAAATGGGCAGCCATCAATTCAAGACGTGGAATTGGTATTGTTTTTAAGGGCGCGACCTTAGATTTTGCTAACAATAAACTAACATTAATGTTACCTTACGAACATACACGACAGCGGCGAACCCAGCGGTTGATGCGTCACAAAACCCTACCACTTGACATACCGTATGGTTTTTGACAAAGGCATGCCGGTCGTGTTTTAACTTCGACAACAACGGTATTTGAGATGAAAACTTTGACCATTCATCGAGTAATGACGTTGGAAGAGAGTCGTCCCATCCTAATTGAGCGCACCATAATTTTTGCATAAAGTTTTTAGCAAGAAAGATACATGGATTAACGTATCCTAACGGATCATATAACTTAGCTATTTGAGAAAGTACTGAACGCTTCGTAATATTGTTTTGTATCTGTGAAGTACGAAAGGAAAATGCGTCTTTTTTAGGCAACCAATGTAAACCGAGAATTTTAATAGACATAGTATTACCGTCATCGAATTGAACCGGGGGTTCGAGTTGATCATTAGGAAGTTCTTTCAACACTTGATCACTGTTACTTGACCACTTGCGTAAGTCAAATCCGCCCAGTTTCAATAACTCAACCAACTCCTTTTGAATACTTAAAGCCTCCTCGACGCTATCAACTGACCATATCAGATCATCAACATAGAATCCCTCACGCAGAGCACGGGCGGCGTTGCGGAAGCGGGCGCCCTCATCCGCGGCTAGCTGTTGTAGCGTGCGTATCGCTAAAAATGGGCTACTTACCACACCGTACGTCACTGTACATAATTCATACACCTTTATTGGTTCGCTGGGAGAATCACGCCATAAGACGTGTTGATATTTGCGTTGAGATTCATCTATCAAAATACAACGGTACATTTTAGATATGTCACCGCATAAGGAAATTTCACGCAACCGGAAACGTATTAATAATTCTACGAGATCAGCCTGCAACTTGGGACCCGTGTATAAAATAGAATTTAAGGATTCATTATTCGAGGTTTGACAAGAAGCGTCAAAAACTACGCGAAGACGAGTACTACTACTATCAGGCTTATGAACGCAGTGGTGGGGAATGACGTACCCCGATTCCACTTCCGCAATTTCACCAACGCACCTCATATGGCCGAGCGAAGCATACTCATCCATGATTTTTTTATATTCTTCTCTTAGGCCGGGTAAACGTGACAATTTACGTTCTAAATTTTGAAATCGTTTTAGCACAATTTGCTTTGAGTCGCCTAGTTCAACGTTAGGTTTAAACGGGTATTTCACTATATATCGACCTGTACTATCCCGTTTGTGATCTTTAGTAAACATATGTTCAGCGATGACCTCATCGGGGTTCTTTGGTAAGTCAGAATTCAAACTTTCAGTTTCCCAAAACGATTTAATCAACTCATCGACTTTCATCTCATTAGTTAGCATACACATCGATACATTACGATCACTACTCGTATTATCACACATCAACTGACCTGTAACAACATACCCAAATACACTACTTAACGCCAATGGTAATCCTCGCCGAGATGGATAATACTTTCCTCCATCATAAACAAATGGAAAGACGTCGCTGCCGAGTAGCATATCGATGCGACCCGAACGATAGAAAGTAGGGTCAGCCAACAACAAATGCCTATATTCGAGTTTTAATTCTTCCGACAAAGTTACCGCTGGCATATCACCTGATATTTTAGAAACTATATTCATTCTTAAATTGAAACTTGGACTATCGGATGTCGTTGGTTTGATTTTACATAAAACCATGCCGTAATCACGAACAACTGTTCCGCCTAAACCTGTCAGTTGAGTGTTGCACTTTTGACGTGGGAGTCCTAATCGCTGAGCACAATCATTTGTCATAAACCCAGATTGGGAACCACTATCAATTACTACTCGCACGGGTTGATAATTGCCTGAAACGTCCGATACGTGTATAATTGCAGTGCCTAACATAACTGTGGACCCCGTGGAACACGTTAACGAGACTTGATTTCCGTCATGGCCCGAATGATTAAATTCTGAAGTTAATACATTTATTTTAGAATCTACGTGCAACGTGTGGTGATGTTTGTTTTTGCACACCGTACAAGTTATCTTCGAAGGGCACTCGTTAGGCGCGTGACCTTGACGGAGACAATTCTCACACAAATGCAATTCCTTTATCTTATTGACTCTTTGCTCAGGTGTCAACGCGATATATTCGAAACATTTATAAATAGAATGAAAAGGTTTATTGCAGTACAAACAACCCTTTTTTGACTGATCAATCTTATCATTGCTCGTATAATTACTTGCTAAACAAGTTTTTGTATTTTTTGTGATAGGTTTATTGTACATTTTACTTTGAATCGAAGGAGTGAACGTTTTACTAGAACCAGACTTCGAAAAAGTACTCACACTTGTTGACATTTCCAACATTCGAGTGTGAGTTGTGACAAAATCAATTAATGTTTTAATAACGGGTATTTGATTTGGGCCTATTTTCTGTTCGAATTCACGCCTAGACACCTGATCTAAATTACGCAATCCGATATAACATAAAATAAATCCCGCTAAGTTATCAATTCCTAATAACTCAAGGGCTTGAACAGACTCTTGAAATGTTTCTAAAAAAGAATTTAGTCCATTCAACGTTTCATTTGACAACGGCCTAAAAGCAAATAACTTATCTAAATAACGTGTAGCTATAGCGCGCTTGTTTTCGAATCGATCACATAAGGTAGTCCAAACGATATTATAATTGTCACTTGAAATGGGTAGACTTTTGACAATTTGAAGTGCAGGCCCGGTCACGACTGACAATAAATAATAAAACTTCTCGATATCAGCTATCGCAGTATTTGTATGAATTAATCTAGAAAAAGTATCACGAAAAGTAATCCAATTTTCCAAATTGCCGTCAAAATGAACCAATTCAATTTTAGGTAAACGTGGCTGAGCACCGCGTTCCGATGCATTTTTGTTTCCTTGATTCGACGGTTTCGCAATAGATTCGTACTTTTGAACGATACGTAAAATCTCAAAATAGATGTCATCACAGGCATGCACTTCCTGACTAACAATTTTATAGTTAGGGTCGTTTTTTAATTCCAAAGCTGATATCTCATCGACAACTTTTTCAAACGACTCCCGAACGGACTCGAGGTCATTGATTCGCACGGACAATTTTGTTATTTCTGCTTGATTATTCTCTACCGCTTTAGCAACTTCATAACATTGTTGAATACGTCTAAAATATCGCTCTTTACGACTGATAAGTGTGTTAATTTTTATTTGAAGGTCTGACAATGGAGCCATTTTGATTTGAAGAAAAAATTAACCTACCGCTTGTCGCACCAAAAATATGACACTAAACTGAGCCCTAAAGAGATAATATTATTATTGTAATGTTAAATATGCATATGTTTACCATGTACAACTATATTATTGCAATACATAGAACTATTGAATGAAAATTTGCAAATAATATTGTTGGAAAATTAAACGTAGATTGCAGATTTAAGTA
The DNA here is from genome assembly GCA_958496325.1 of Nomophila noctuella. Lineage (NCBI taxonomy): Eukaryota > Metazoa > Arthropoda > Insecta > Lepidoptera > Crambidae > Nomophila > Nomophila noctuella. The sequence goes on along the minus strand of OY292490.1, from coordinate 3,892,685 downwards.
AAATATTGTATTTACCTATTCTGAACCTGTATTTTCGGTATAAAATCCGGATCGAAAAGACCAAATTATGTTGCGTAAACAAGGTTATTGAATTAAAGTTTGAACCCAGAAAAAAGCCGACTAAAGAAGGGGATGGAGGACTCACAGGAAATATCTCTGGATCTTGTATCTTCTGTCCCCGGGGCACAGTTCTGGAGCTGGACTCGTATTTTCAGATACACAAAACTTTACACGCGTTATATTTAGTAAATTAATTATTAATTTTTAGCGGGAATGCGCACGCCATTCGAACTTCGATTTTCGATCTTCTTTTTTTTATTTTTCTTTTTCATCTTCATTTTTTTTCTTCTTTTTTTTTATAAGATGGCGTGGATAGGAAAAAGGTTTTATTTTAGTCGGTTCCCTAACATTCATATTTATCTATTAATGTTTTAATCTTGATTTATGTATTGATAAATGTGATTATTGGTTAAATTTTGAACATATTATATATTGTTAGTCTTTTTCGCCTGAAATACAGGATCTCCTAGTTCAGGCATTTATGTTAATTTTACCTAGTTTAAGAATGTATTTTCCATTTTATGTATAATTGTGCAACATTATGATTTGAATAAAATTTATTATTATTATTATTATTACATCAGCGAAATCAATAAAGCCGTGTATGAACAAAGTCAGCGTATTTCAAGCGCTCTGACCGGCCACTTGTGGAGCCCATTTTTACGTCCTTTGAGCTCGTACTATAACCACTCAACCGTCCGGCGCGCTTTATGACTATGTAAGCATACGTCCGGGTCCGCGCGGCCCGTCACAGCGTAAAATTGCGGCTTGTGAACTCTCGAAAAATGCTTCATAACTCATTACCTAAACGACCTACAGCTACAAAAAAAATATTGTGCTGAAGCTGATTATATACACTACCACACAACATATATTTTATTGTATAAAATTTCATAATTTTTTCTGTATTTGGGCCAAAAACATACAAAACCTTGAATAAATGCTTATTTAATTATTTCAACTTAAGTTTTTTGGCATAATTAAATTTGATTGTGACAATAAAAAAATATATTATTAATCTGGGCTGAATTACCTTTCAAATGATACCAAAATAATTTTGTGTTATACAGCTGTTCAGGTACAATAAATTCATAAAGATTACCTTCTCCCTCACATTGGTCATCGCTGGTCGCGTCATGAGTAGGTAACTTTCATGTTATTTTAAGAAATCTTCAGCAGACTTAATGTATTTTTATCAAATAATTATAAAGGTATGTTAATAACAAACTAATGAATCTTCAATAAAACAAATTTTATGGAATAGTTAGAAAAAACCTTATCGGCGGCTATTGTTTGTACACGAAAGTTACAGCCTCTCGTAATAATGGGTTTACTCGATATTCATCGCCGTGAAAGAAACACCACAGGAAATATGTGGTTCTCCAATCATAAAGATTAATAAAAACCAACTGAATTATATAATAAAACAAGTTCTAACGACATAATCAGCAGTAATTCCACGCGCATGCACAAGTCCCTCAAAACACAGGTAACACTAAACAAAAAAAATATTATTCAGTCCAGAAAGCATACTATAGTGCCATCTATGATTTTTTAAGTGTATTAGTTAATAGAGTATCGTTCTAAAAGCTCGGGCTATCGTCACAGGCCAACAGATGGCGTTTTAAAGCAGTTTTATACACCAAGAAATTTTTTTCTCTGTTGGATACTATAGTATCCACGGACGTAAGTTTACATATTTTTTTTGGATACTATGGTATCCACGGACGGTTGAGTGGATAAATTAATCCGGCAAGAAACAGAACACAACAAAACAATACGACACGGATTGATGATTGTTGTTCTTCCCCTGTCATGTTATGTTTCAAAGTTGCGCCATTTTTACAACTTCGGCGAAACATAGAATACGTGTTGCGGAGAGATGTTGAGCTGTCACTTAGTATATTCTACTGATTGACGTAATGTAGAGGCGGAATACTAGATTTCAATATATGCTTTGTTGAAAGTTTATAGTACCTACTGACTGATCCGTCCGTATCCATTAATAGTACAAGGGTTTGGAGGAATGTTTTCCTTATAGTTTGATTTTAAAATAAGCAGGATTAAAACAAAAAAAGCGAACAAATCACATCTGATCCCAGAATAACAATAAAATCACTTTTTTCACAATTTTCAAATTTTTTTTTCGGAATTTAATAATCTGTTGTAGCAAAAAAGATAATCAATACTTTCAAACTCAAAAACAAAACAAATTAATGTGCATATTTGCTTTAAAAAAATTACCGAACCAAAAAGGACCCATAAAATCTTTATTACAGTATCAGTAGTTTGTATTTTACATCGACCGATGTAGAAACGGGTATTACACTCAGTGCTACGAATTCGTAGCATTGACTACGAAATAAAATGTTCGCTACGAGCGCTACGATGCTACGATACATTGCAATAAAACGCGGCACGTGTAAAATACGGATAGCATGGGTGCATACTACTCCGACGAGATCTCCGCCTTTGCTAATCGACCAGTTGCACGGAAGAGTAGCGGTGCATATGTTGCTTATATTCATAGAGCCGTGTATTACAGTCTAAGTAGTTAACTAGTGGAAAGCAGCAACATATTAGTTTGCCTTTCTTTGTCAACCGGTTCTATCACTACATAGTATAAAACAAAGTCGCTTTTTCTGTCCCTATGTGTGTTGTATGTCCCTATGAACGCTTAAATCTTTAAAACTACGCAACGGATTTTGATGCGGTTTTTTTTAATAGATAGAGTAACTCATGAGGAAGGTTTTTATGTATAATATCATCCATTAAATAGTGGACAAGTACCACGGGCGAAGCCGGGGCGGGCCGCTAGTTTCTTATAAAATTTAAGAACCATTAAAAAAACATTACTGTTTTCAATGTTCGTTGGTCCAGTGGTTCAATTACTTAGCCAGATCGGATAAAATTTTATCGGACTTTGTGGACACAAATCGGATTCGTAATCACCCATTCCATTTTGGCAATGGTGTGATTGACATTATTCCAATGAAAAGGGTCCATCAGGGTATCGATAATGTGTTGTTTTGATTTATCTGTATGAATGAGGCTAATGTGTAATGTGTTATTTGTTAGCAGAACATTCGATATTAAATTACAAAAACGAGCAAATAAATTAATGCTGTGTTAAATTCATTACCCGGAATGGTACAAACATTAGTCTGTTTCATCGGCTTCAGATTACGTGTTTACAAAAACGATTGGGTAAAAAACGTTCATTACCATTTCGATAAGTAGTCAAATTAAATGGCGCGTTGCTTTCATTCGCGGGCGTCAAATTGAAAATTCAATTTACACGAAGCTGCGTCGAGTAACAGGTGCGGCCTGATTGATCGACGTCCGACGAAACTAAGGCTCGTATTAATAAATCGCACTCATCTCTGAGATCGAACTTGAGCTTGAACTTGAGTAACAATTTTATTTGAGAATGACATATCAAGTTCGCACTCACGATCGATCTCAGAGTTGAGTGCGATTTATGGATACGAGCCTAAATTAATTATGATGTTCTAGTCGTTGCGTCTAGCGACATCGATTGCGACGTCAAAGCCCGCATTTCAGCAGCCTGGGCCAAGTGGCGTGAGGTGACTGGTGTCATTTGTGACCCCAAAATGCCGGTTAAGTTGAAGGGACAGGTCTATAAGACCATCATTAGGCCCGTCCTTTTGTACGGCAGCGAAACGTGGCCTGTACTTGAGCGACACAAGCAGATGCTGCGTGTCACGGAGATGAAGATGCTGCGCTGGATGTGTGGAGTGACGCGGAAAGACCGCATTAAGAACTCACGCATCCGGGGTAGCCTTCGTGTCCGTGATATTGCAGATAAACTGCAGGAGTGTCGCCTACGTTGGTACGGCCATGTTTTACGAAAACCGGCCAGCTACGTGGGAAACAAATGTCTCACCATGCCACCACCGCCGGGTCCCGGAAGAAGGGGCAGGCCCATGAAGTGCTGGCTTGGCGTCGTTAAAGATGACATGCGTGCCAATGGTCTTTCCACCCAGGATGCCCAAGACCGTGCGAAGTGGAGTAGGTGCAGCAGGAAAGCGGACCCTGGACTCCGAGGCAACAGCCGAGGATGCGACCGGGACAAGCGCTAGGATGATGATGATGATGATGTTCTAGTCGTTGCTGGGAATCTTAACATGAGTCTTAAGTTCAATGCAAAGAATAATTAAAATTCCAAGTCTCTTTTTTGTACATGAATAGATTTGTAAGTTAGTTAATTAGTTAGAGTAAATTAAAAAAAAAATAGTAATAATAAAATTATAAAAATACATCCTTCATAACAATTGCCGAAGAAATGATGTTAGTTGGGTTTTAAAACATTATAAAGTCTACACTCACCTTTATAATGCAACAAGTTACCAAAGCTCTGGTATTTCTAACAAAGCTTACTTATTATTTATTCTTCTACGTTAATGAGATTGCGTATAATAACGAAACACAACTATACATAGTGAATTCGTCTGGTTATTTTAATGCGCTGATGCTGATGTTCTCAAACTTGCCAATTATTTCACTTTAACTCAATTTCAGACAAATAAATAAGGGTAAAAGGGCTTCCAATACTCTCGTTAATACCTTTGCCTTTTAGAGTCCCTCCTTCTTCAAAAGAGATATTTAACATCGGTAATAACCGTAACGTCCTCGTATACTTCTTAACACACATCCTGTAATATAATAAAGCATTGTTTGTTACTATGTTTTTTGTTTAAAGGCGCTCTCAGGAAATACTGGTTCAAAATAAAAAAATCTTGTGTTGGATAGTCCATTTCGAGGAAGGCTTTAAACTATAGTATAACACAAAGTGTGCGGAAACCGAAATCCACGCGGACGAAATCGCGGGCGGTCGCTAGTTCTTCTTTCACTTACTACATTTATAGTTTAGACTGATCTTTTGTCTTTATGTCGAGTTAATCGCAAAGTTTGAGAAACATTGCACTTTATTATGGAATTTACATATTTTATTCATACAATAGAAAATAGTTGCGAACAAAACAGTTGGGGTTTTTGCTCGTGTTATTTTTACTCGAGTACGGCCATAGGCTTGCGAACTTTAGTCAATGACAGAATAATGTTTTCTAAGGTTTACCCGAATGTTACTCATGAAATGTAGGGTTATCCTGTAAATATGTAGTTTAAAATTATACCGCGATTATATCCGTTTAAAAGTAGTTTTGTTTCAATGACAGAATGTTAGTGAGACCTCAAAAGAAGAATGTTTCAAACCCTGTTATTACTTTACCTGAACGCATCAATAATATTACATTAGTGTCAAACAAAATCCCATTACCTTATACTTTGAATTTCTTCAGTGATGCGTTTGAAGATATAAATGATAAATATTTATAGCTTGCTCTGTATTCAAGAAATACGTGGGTGAATCCAAAAGTTCGTGGCCTGACTATGAATGTCAAAGAAATGTGGGTGTAAATTATTTTTTATTGTTTAATGTAGTCCCTATCTAGTTCAACGCACGTATTCTAACTGAACTACAATTTATTTATCTTTCGAAAAAAAATAGATTTCGAAAGGTCCTTAAAAATAACCAATTTCAGCGTCCATCACGACTTCTTTGGTCAAAAATTACGAACTTTCCGTATTTTTTTTCAAATTTGTGGTGAATATTTATCCGAGAGGGCTTAATCAGCCAAATAATGTAGCTGGTGCTATAATTCGTAGCAACAAATTGTGTATCACGACCATTGTTTCGGCACAAGTGTGAACCCGCGCATTAACTTGTGATTGAATAAAACTTTCTTGCGCAGCATACCCGGCCGTTTTTAATAGATATCCTCTCGAATCTGCATTAAAATGAAAGAATAATTAATAAAATTAATCGTATCACGATTTAATAAATAATCTACAAAAATGATTACCTTCCTATCCCAAAATATCGAAGCCATGACTTTAAGGGCCGAAAAAGACCTTAGTTTTCTTCAGAGTGGGTAAGCCAGATTTTTTCCATTTTTTCGATCGTTGCTTGGATTCTGGAGTATGCTGATGAACCCAGCTTTTATTCATGGTAACAAACCGGGATAAGGAAAATCGGGATCTAGCTCAAAAAGCTCCAACAGTCACGCGAAATTTTGAATCGAACGCGTTTTTGTTTAACTCAAATCAACCTGGGCACCCAGTTAGTAGAAACTCGTTGGAATCCCAGTCTTTGAGTTACGGTGATTTAAATCCAACCATAACCAATGCTTGTGATCTCAGCTATCTTATACATGGTCAATCTTTGGTCATTAAGAATAAGATCACATATTTTATCGATGTTTTCCTTGGTAGTAGACGTTGAAGGCCTTCCACATCTAGGATCGTCTTCAACGCTCTCCTGACTTCACTAAAACTCAGCTATCCACATTTTTACTCCGGAATAAGGTAGAACAGATTCTCCTAATGTGTTAACCATATTTTCATGAATATATTTTGGTTTAAGACCTTTTTTATGCAGGTACTTGGTCACTGCGCGGTGTTCGATTTTGTCCATTCTTGAGAATCTGTCCAGACACTCTCAAACAAATAACCACAAAAAAAAAGTTGCTTGCGTTAACTAAACCAAACTTTGCTCATTTGCTACTAAATAATTATAGTAAAGATAGAGAAAAGATTTAAAATGATAGCATAGCTCTGTCTATGTTAGGCCACGAACTTTTGGATCCCCCCTAGTATTTACTTTGGAAACAAACATCATAACAACAAGTGAATGATCAAAGATTTCTACCGAAGTTTGTTTTACTGAAAAAATAACAAACTTGTCAAATAACCTAAACATTTTTGCACGTTTACCATTACTAAAATTGTGTAGAAAACAAGAAATATTTTCACATAGCAATGACAATTACACAAAATGTCAAACCACATTGTACAAACGTTGATAAGTTGAATGTAAGCGGTGTGGTATTTGTGTTAGGATAGCAAATATCTTGCCCATTAATCTTCCTTGTGCTTTTGGTAATAAAAAGTTGATAGTCGTGTGAATGCGATTTGTAATAAAATCAATCTACCTACTAGCACTGCTTACTCATACATGAGTTCTATAAATACAGACAGATATATAAGGACTACTCGATCACCGTAGTGTGGCGAAACGCAAACTAGGTAATATTTATATTTAAAAAAAGCGCTTCCCTGAGTCAAAGAAAAGTCTGCGGATGATGATGTCCTTTCGGAGGATTACGATTTTTTTCTTTATAAGGCTTACAGGTAGAAAAATAATTCGCAACAGTTCGGCAGTTCGTTTCACGGTCTTACTTTTTTTATCCGGGACCCAAGCTTTACCCTTTGAGCTCATATTATTGTAGGTGACAGGAATAACATTATTTGTCCGTTGTGTTTTTAAGAGTACATTTTATTTTTCAACAGAAAATTCGAGTTTTTATTTTCTCATAAAAGTTGCTTTGGACAATACCCATACATCATCGATAAATATGTAATGAATAAGTGTATACATATGTGGGATATATTAAGAGAAACAGATTATAAAATTATTAAGTATCCTTTTGCCTAGGTTTGGCAACAAAGAATATTCATAGCACAGAAGTAAATCTACAAGAACCTGAAGGGGGAGTGCCCAATACCTCACTCTTATGGTTCCTTCAGATATAACACTGAATCAAACGTAGATAATCACGGCTTTTATTGCTTTACAGACAGATATAACGCAAATTCACTCGTCTCATACATTGTCTTACTAATAACTTATATCCCTACTAATGTTATATGTAAATGCGAAAGTAACTCTGTCTGTCTGTTACGCTTTCCTGCTTAAATCTTTCAAACGATTTTGATGAAATTCAGCACAGACGATCTATAGAACCTGAAAAATGGACATAGGCTACATTTTACCGTAATCCACGCGAAGTCGCGGGCAGCCGCTAGTTCTCAATAAACCCATTTATGCCATAATCGAATAATAAAACAATTAAAGTATACTTGAAAACTGTATACAGATTAAACTTCCCCGCGCCCAATAACGTATCTGAGCCGAAAGTTTTAGCCCGGCCCGCTGCCGGATATCCCGAAGTTTTAGGATATACGGTGTTTCATATTAGAAAGTTGAACGTCTGTATGGAAGTGACCGGCTAAGATGGTGATAGGATTATTAATGATGTAACATTGCTTTTGTTCTACTAAAACGCTACTAGATTTTGCTGGTATTCTCGATGTCTCAATTTGGGTGCATGATACTAAAAATTAAGAGTCAAAGATCGTTGTTACATTCAAATAAATGATGGATAATCTTTCTTCTACTTAAGATTCTTTTATCTGGATATAAATAAATATTGTTTTTTGTTAACTGTAAATGTTGTAAATAGTATTACACACGTGTAGTGTTAAACACAGATGTTTCGAATCATTTATACAGAAAATCATAAACTTGAGACGCGGTAAAGGCCCCTTTATAATTTAACGGTGTTAATAAGACCCCACAAATGTAAGATTCTCCAAGCCCGACCTGGATTTCGAAAGGCTCTCGTAAGGGAAAACATTACGGGTAATCTTTAGATAATTTGCGTGTGCGCTCTCAAAACCTTATTACGTCGGGCTGCCCTTTTAAAGGATTACGGAAGGCCAGATGGATATCACTATCGTGTCCTCGAGCATACTTAAGTCGAGGTCACGGCCGCTGCTGCCTTAAGGTGGAAGAGACTTTAGAATTGATAAATTATCAGTAACGATGAACTTGTACAACTATGTATTTTAAAATACAGTGAGGATGTCTAATAGAGGAAAACACTTTAGTATTGACATTTATCAGGTACCTTTAAAATTTTACATTTATTTTTAAATATGGTGAGAAGGTCGGTATGCAAGGATCTTAAGTGAGTTAAAAAAATAAATCTTACAACCATGATGGTCGTAGGTACGGTTCTTGGGATTCACAATTTTTGAATTGATGGATGGTTTCACTTTTTCAGAGACTTTCATGAATCATTCTATAAATAAATTATGGAGCTTAATGTTTTAGGTGCAGCTCAAACATTAAGCTTTATTACTTATTGCATTGTGAAACCCACTGTAATAGCCAGGCTTCTGCATCAGAGATTCTGTTTATATCTCCAATTTATTGTCAGAGAACTTCGCTATTATGTCAATTTAACGCCCATAGATATGCATCTAATACCTACTTACCTTACATGTATGCACATGTAAGGTAGTACATATGTAATATTAAATTATTATATTTATGTTATGATTTCAGAAATATTTAGTAACCTGGCTACAAGACTTATCGGCTTGCATAGCCCGCCTTTTCCACTTACACTTAACACCGACAATATCTCCGGGTAAATCTACAGGTGGGTAAATTAAGTTAATTAATTTGAGTCCCAGCGCGGGCCCGTCACTTTTCTGAACGCACAGAGGAAATTGAACAACGTATATCTAAATTAATTTACTTAAATGAAAGTGGCTTCGGCGAAAGCTCTCAGATGCTCAGAGCTATCTACAGTACGTGAGGTACGTAAGGTGCTGGTTATAATGGTAGGGAAAGGCGATTAATTTAATATCCAATTAAGCTTAAGGTTGTCTAGAGCATTTTGAGAAAACCTAGCGGTCTATGATTTTAAAGTAATTGAATATATTTAATTATAATTCCCTTTTATAACTCATAAATTCATAATTTCATTGAATAGAAAAAAATACTTGATAGGTGACGCGCTGTGATACTTAAATCTTACATTTACTTTAAAAAAATATATCGTACTAGCAGCCAGGTAAGTGCTTCGCTGCGTGTGATAAATAAGGACCAGTCAAATCAAATCAAATAGTTTATTGGTTCAGACTAATTCGGTGCAAACTTCACATAAGCCATCTACTAAATAGCCAAACAAACCCTGAAAATTTGCTTTGGATAGGTGCGCCTGTCTTTGAGCTATAATGTGACAACGAAAATTAATTCCGCTTATTCCTATGCCTTAGAACACACATATCGCCACATTCAATTACAAGGAACCCCGTGTTAACAAATAGATATTAACAATATCATGGTTTGAAATTCAATTACTCGAGAGATGTTTTAATGAGATGAGAATGAGTGGTTGGAGAATGTATGGTTCATTTTAAACAGCGCATAGCTACCTACCTGCTTGTATTAATCTATGAAGATGCTGCTTGAACAGGGAATGCAAGTTATGCGTTATTATTGAAACATTTTAGAAAATCTATACTAATATATATGAAGCTGAAGAGTTTGTTTGTTTGTTTGTTTGAACGCTTTAATCTCATGAACTACTAGTCCTATTTGATAAATTATTTTTGTTGTGGATATTCCATTTGACGAGGAAGGCTTTAGGCTATTGGAAATCGAAATCCACGTGGACGGAGTGCGGGCAGCCGCTAGTTTATTAAATATAATGGAATGCCTTCTGCTTTTGTGGTATGTATGATCTTAATTCTACTGACGATCGAAACAAAGTTATTAAATAAAATAAAATAAAAATAAAAATAGTTTATTTCAGATAATTAAAATCCATATTTATGTTAGTAATACAAAGAAAAAAGACTTAAAAATAATGTTAGTTGACACAAATTATAAAAAAATAAAATAGATAAGATTAGAATGTAAGCTAATTGAGATATAAATCTCTTGTGCCAAGACAGACCATCATGGAGGTGGATAAGGTCCCGTGATCAGTCTCTGCACAAGGCACTTCCACAGCGGTGATGTGTATCTATCCGCTATTGTCTGCAAAATGCTGTTTGGGCTGCCACGCACCCTGCTTATCAGAGATGCAGTTTTCTTGCGAATAATAGCATTAAAACCATCTGTCTGGTAATTCGCGAACATGCCCGATATTGCAAGCTTATATTTTGTTCTGATGAACGAAACCTGGCTAACTTTGCTGTACTAGTCGAGGGTCCAACTTACAAGAAATCGGGTCAATTGTGAATAAAAACGTTTTTTCTCCAACGTATTTATAAAGCACAATTTGACTTCGTTTGCTCAAGATTCAAAGAGACTACGGAGGGCGTCTGGGGAGAGAAGCAACTTTATAGATTGAGGTTTTATTATTTATATTGATGACCCACCCGGACCCACCCACATTTTAATATTTTCACGGTGAAGAGTATTCGCCGGGTTATTTTTCCGTTCACGTTTATTGTTGTATTTTCAATGTGGATTTAGGTCTGAAAGTTTTGATTGACGCGTTTCGCTTTTGTTGCTTTGTCATCGTTTGTTAATCTGAGCAATTATTATAAACATTTTCCCATTTTTACGGAACTTTTTTCGTATTAACTGCAAAGGCACCATTGATATTATATATAAATTATTCAAATAGAGCTGAAGAGTTTGTTTGTTGTAGTGGTTCGAATTGAAAAAATATTTTTGTGTTGGATAGTCCATTTATCAGGGAAGGCTTATAAACTGTAATTTAACTAGGTGTGCGGGAATCGAAATCCACGTGGACGGAGTCGCGGGCGGCCGCTAGTTAATAATAATTAACAGTAGCCCATTCATATCCTCACTGCTAGGGCCCCCGTGTTAACAAATAGATATTAACCGTCCGTGATATAGGAGTGCCTATGATTACATGAGTAGGGAGTTCAGGAGCAATACCACCACGCCAGCTCGGTAAGAATCAGTGGTTATATTAACGACTACGGACTAAAAAGGGAATTCAGAAAAGGATGAAGTACCTATATTATTATATTGATCATATTATGTTCACTGCTTCCAGTTTTTACAATTCGATTTCTCAACTTACACAATAGGCGTACACATTTCCCATACGGTTTTATTTTTTCAGTAGAATTTCGTGAGAAATCCTTCGGAGACATGCCGGCTTGTCGAATGGTTCAGTGAACGCAATCAATCAGTATCAACCCCAGAGGAAAGACATCTTGCATGTTTAATCTCATGATCTGTATTGTGCGTTAATGTACATTCGGTGATGTGAATATTTCCTATCCCTAAAAGATGCACTGGAGATTTAAATGATCCTTTCTCGACGGATAAATAGGTCTTAATTCGTATTGTTGTAAATTTTATCATACTAAAGTACGGTTAAAATTATACTAGCGGCCGCCCGCGACTCCGTCCGCGTGGATTTCGATTTCCAATATCCTATGTGTTATTCTGATATATAAGCTATATTGTGGTAAAGTTTCATTCAAATCCATTCAGTAGTTTTTACGTGAAAGAGTAACAAACATCCATACATCCATACATCCACACATACAAACTTTCGCCTTTATAATAGTAGTAGGATCTTACCTCTTATAATTACATCAAAAACAACTTTAACAGAATACAACCAAATGGATCGCTTTGGTAATAAACTCAGATTTTGAAACCGTACGTCTACCAGCAAATCACTACAAGTACAAACGGTTTTGTTTTAAATCACAAAATATAAGTCAGTTACAAGAACTGGCAGCCTTGCAAACTTTAGTTGGTTATTAAACTAAACGGCTCTGCGTAAAAGATGTACAAGGTTCCGAGTATTTATTATTTCCACCCTCTTCCAAGGAACATCAGAAAGGGTTTTACTATCGCAAAAGCACGTGTTTTCATATCAGGAGTTAACATCGCGTGCCGTGAACAGGCAATCTATTGACAAGGCAATTTATTTTAAGACACATTTCTGGCCCACCAGTATGAAAGTCCTGATAGGGGGTATTTTTAAACTAAATAAAGCTGCCTTAGATAAATGGGGAGTATTAATACAACTGCTGATGAAATGGTTAAATAGATTGGTTAAGGCACGCGTGTCTATTAGTTTATTTAAAAGATTCGTTCTGCAAGTTTAAATTACATGCAGATTTCATTTTGAGTCTCGAGTAATTCCTTGTTCAAATAAAATTTAAACAACCAACAGTCTATTACGTACAAACTTCACAGCTCAAAGCATTTTTAATTTACCCGTCTGTAATTTTTCTTGCATCTTTAGCACAACTGTTAATAACGCCTCGGGCAAAATTGCTTAGAATTTAATAAGATTGTCAAGTCAACATGTTTCTCAGATACAATAGCTTATTACTTTAATTTGTATTTGAATCGTGTTTTGTTGTCAATGGGAATTTTTAGATTGAACTACACCTTTTCGGCCGTGCATTATGAATTAAAAGTAACTTTCAGAATTCAGAAGTACTTCCAACAAAAAAATACAGTAAAAGAACAATGAAGTCAGATAGACATGAAGAATATTTTCGAGATTGCCTCGAGATATTCTAGCATCTTTTCAGATAAAATGTCTATTCTTGTTTTCTGATGAAACATACTTTAACTTAAAGTATCGCTGAATTTCCAGCTATAAACATAATCATTTTTGGCACCATTTATTAACCTACCTACCTTTATAGAGGTTCTTCAACATCTCTGTTGATCTTCGTAGTTTAAAATAAACTTTCCTAAACTAACCCTGTGTGGGCAGATAATACAATCAATTCTTCCCGTCAGTGCTTCTGTAACTAGGGAATAGGGATCTAAGGCAAAGTTTCCTCAAAGTTTTTAGATAAAGATAATCTTTGTCCATAAGTTAATTAAAGAAATAAAACAAAATATAATCAAAATAAATGTTAAACTTTTCTTTAAATGAAAACCTTAAATTGTTAATTCTTGCCCCATAATACCTAAACTTAAGTGAGATGAGATCGTACTATGTGAAAAAGCTGTAACTTTCAAAATAGTAATCGTCTTTTCGATCACTATTTTAAAAATCGATACCCCTTTGCCTCTTTGTGTACGTATCCTACTACTATTATAAAGGCGAAAGTTTGTATGTATGGATGTTTGTTACTCTTTCACGTAAAAACTGCTGAATGGATTTGAATGAAACTTTACCACAATATAGCTTACACATCAGAATAACACATAGGATATTGGAAATCGAAATCCACGCGGACGGAGTCGCGGGCGGCCGCTTGTATGTAATATTTACTTAATAGATGGAAAGATTGTAAATGGCCAAGGATGCAACCGGGATAAGCGCTAGGAATACTTTTATCTCATCATAATGATGAGATAAAGATATTCAAGATTATACTTTATATCTATTATCACAAGGTGCAATATTTTAAAGTGGACACTGATCATTTGCGAATCCGGGGCAAGTCGCTGTTAAAAAGCTTTGAGTGCATCCCCTTTTCAGTATTTGTAGTAACAAACTGCTAATTGGACCCTTTTGCATTGCAGGCCTGCAATAACATTTCGCTTTAATAGTGTTCACTAAATCGAAACTTTATGCTACATTCAGTAATTTTAGACGGATAATTTCCTGTTTCGTCAAATCCATTTACATTAATGCATTTGAGCGGAGTGGTTTCGTCATTATCATCATTTTGTGTCAGGACCTAATGAATGTTAAATGAAATTTTGCACGGAGGAAACTTTCTAACCATATAACGCATTAAAAATCAGTCTACCAAGAATAATATAAATTCATTCATTAGACAAAATAAAGGTCCTTGTTTTAAATTAAGCTTTTTTTAGCTTCATTTAAAACAAGCTAAGTTTTAGCTATGATGCGTACCTTCATTATTAACAATGTTTTGTTTTAATAAATACCTACATACATAGATAAGCGTTTGACATAAGCGACGGAAGGGGTCTTACATACGAGTACATATTAACTTGTATATCATGATTTATTTTTCATTCTATACTTATAATATAGCCCAAAGTTATTTCTCTTTTTGTTTAAGAACATTGCACTTTCACTCTCGACTCTTGCTCTCCGTAATCCGTCCCTATCCTGCATCTGTCAGGGTTGACTGTAGATCAACACTTGACGTTATGACGGACGGAGCTAATTCATTATGCTAACGAGACGCGCTGCCGTCGACGGTGATGGATTAGCTAGGACCAAAGGAAATGCGTAAAAAACCGCCCATAACAGGCTATGTAAAACTCTGCGACCCTCCTTTAAGGACGATATACACTGTTGAATTTGATGCGTGTGATCTTTGAGTATTCATGGTGTGATATCTGCTTTATGTTATTTACAAAATGTGTAGGATTACCATTTTTTCCATAAATTAACTGACTGACTTTGACTAAGCTAACACACTAATTATCCAGCTATAAAATTCGCTCATAGCTAGCGGTGAAGTTATATAAGACCTTTAACCCCGAGGAATTTTTTTTTTCTGGATATTTTTTACTTATAATGATATCAAGACCTTTAACATTTGCTGTATAAAGCCATGTTTTACTTTAATTTTCGAATATAATTGTATTTTAGTACTACTTTATAGCTTGTGAAAGGCCGCAAATGGAGGCCTGAATAATATATTAATAATAATGTAGGAACCTAAAAAAAGTAACATAATAGTAACGCCTACGGGGATTTTTGAATCTGTTATTAAAGATAACTTAACCTTTTGAACAGAAATTTATTGTGTATTTAGGATCCACTCTAAAGTAAAAAATTGTTTTTTGATATACCGATCTAAATTCATATTTTTAAAAGCAAAGACACACTTGGTTTCAACATCTAATATTATGATATTGAAGTGTTTTTAGATCTTGTTATCAGACTAAGAAGCTGAGGTGAGTAGGCCGTAATCCATTATCTAAAAGATTATTAAAAGTTGCGAGTAATATTTTCGTGTATTTTATTTATTAATCTTCACGGCAAGGTGAAAGAGGCTTAAATCTATATTTACTTAGTCTTAAATGAACAAAATAAAGTAACATACAACGTTCCAATATACGAAGCGGTAAACTCTCTGATCGACAACTTTCTATATAATACTCGTACGTTTACCTACTTTACTTCGTTCTTTACTTTCATAATGCTACGCTGCAACACCGCTTGCAAAACACCTTGAAATATAAAGCCAGAGATATGTCCTACGCCGATATCACTGACGTTAGTGAGTACAGGCCTTAAAGTATTAGGTTATTGAAATTTTCCAGCTCCCCGAAGCGCGGCAGACGACGCTATCTCGAGACGTGAAAATTCGCTTTTTAAAATTATGCAGGGCCACCTACTTCAAGCTACTTGTTTATTAACGCAAGCGCTTCCTACCTAAGTGTTACGAGGAAGTAATAATGGCCGGTATAAATGGAGGGGAGAAAGTATAACTCCCTGTTTCAATTCAATTGTCTCTCCTTTTTGTGTTTTTCCAATTGTTTGAAAATTATTCCATTTCTAGCTAGAGCTTTAATTTATAAATTATACTATTAATCTTTTGAAAGGAAGTTAGAATTACGCTATCCAACGTTGACTGCAATGGTAATAACCATGACACACTAAAGTAAATAAAGTAATTACGGCAGTAATTTTTACAATGATACTTAAAACCCGAAACTGATTGGATAAATCTGGCTCTTGTAAAATGTTTGGGAACAATGGTTTCATTAAGAAAGTTGAAAAGAAGTGACTCCTTCTTGTAATCAGAGAGACAGGAAACATAGGTATAATACTTTAGATGGCCGGCAGGCTAGGGTACAATCGATTGTTAAAAAACTCTTTTAACATAATAGACTACAATGATTGATCTAAAATAACTCAATAGTAAAGCTTAAACAACGAAGGGCGTAAAATTGATACCAAGTGGTACAAAAACATCAAGATTTTTTCTCGATATTTTTTTATTTGGCCGTCAGCAATTTTGTTTAATGTTTTATTTCCTTCCAGTTCTGAGAATGTTCAATGACTATGTTTCCTTATGGAAACGACTAGTTAAAACACCGCGCAAAATCTGAAAACGTTTTATAACCCATTAACAAAACCCAACAAGATTTAACAAATTATTGGCTTGTACACCTACTGTTGATTTTTACAAAAATAAGTAAAATAAAATAAAAGTATAAAATCAAAGGTTTTTTTTTATGAAGATAAAAAAACATTACAAACATTTGTTTGAACATCCTTTGTAAGAACCTTGTATTACATACACAGAAAGTGATAAATGCAAACAGAAACAAAAATGAGAAAACGAAAAAGCAAGATACAACAACAGAATTCACGTGGTAAAAGCCACATTCCTGCATGCATCACTTGTTTCATAAAAACTCAGCCACCGCACAATTTAACATCTAACATTTCAACGTAATAAAAACGGGGAGTGGCATCTTTTATTAAAGTCGGCGCACGGCGCAAAACCTGGCTACGCTTAATTGTCCGCCGGCCTAACTAGAAAGATAATTGCATTGTAAGACTAACAATTTAAAAGATGGTATCATCTAATAGAAACTGATTTTATAGCAAGACTCTTACATTAATAACAGCAATAGTTTTTAGTTGCGCATTCTTCGATATCGTTCGCTAATGAAGACCACAAAAAAGAGTTATACTTGTCAGGTTTAGGATGTTGTTAAAATCAGTAACTAACTGTTAGCTTTTAACGTTAAAAACTCACTGAGAAACGCTTTCAAATGGATCGATCTTAAATACTAGTGAACCTTGGGATGTCATCCATTACATTTACATGAATCTCTCTGAAAAAACGAAATAGTAGCCCGAGTTATTTGCAAGCATAAAAAGTAAACAAGCTCGTTCCCTTTAAACCTCCACCTATCTTGCTTACAAAAACGGTTACCCCTTAACTTTCGCAGTAAAAGAATTTCCTTTTAATATTTGTCTAGTCCCCAGAGGGGCATTACCCCTTAACACTACAGGTGCCGACCGTTCCCTCGTAACGTTGGAAAAAGGTGAAAACTTTATTTTGCGACGTACGGTTTGCGTCTACCGTAAAGTATCTAGTAGCCAAATTAAATTCTAGACTGTTTCCCAACAAGGATCGGCAGTAAAATTGCGTTTTAACGTCCTTTTCTCGATGTACGTGATATAGGGTTATTTGAGAAATACCTAAGCGTATTTCGGACGACAGATAAATTTCTTAATGGATCTTAAACTCTGTACTAAATAAGTTATTCTAGCATGATAAATGCTACTTTTTGTAGGTAAAAGTATTTATTTAATAATTTAATTACTTAATTTAAACGAATTTACGTCCTAATCCGAAGTTAAAAGGCTAATAGGTAGGCAATAAAGGGATAACAAGTAAATCCGAGAATGTTCGAGATTCGATATTGCTTCAATATCATACCAGCGGCAAGAAAAGTTATATACAGCGTAGGCGCATTGTGTTATTATGAGACTTAATTTTCATATTTCTATTTTTAGGAAAAAATATAGCTAACAAGATTGCCACAAAAAACGTCAGACTTTTTATCTCGCATAAGTTGCTTCTCTAGAATTCGCTGGAAAAGTTACTTATTAGATCAATGTCCTGAATACAAGCAAAACGTTGAATATTAATATTATTATACTTAAAATACAATTTCGTGACAAAAAGAACGTTGGAATTACGTACAATAAATATAGGGTTATCGAGTATTAGTTATAAACTATTATCTACATATATATATATACGTAAAATAGGTACGGCTAAGAAAATAATTAACAACTTTTGAGTATCTCGTACTGGTAATACTGACATAAAACGGAAGACATTAAGGAGTAGATATTCAGCAGCAATAACACTGACTGTTCGGGCGCCGGAAAAGAGGCGCAGGGGTAACGCTGTAATTTAATTTGATTAATTTGCGGGTATATTTTTCTCGTAGGTACCTACGGTGCTTTTTAAATTGGCATTGGTACCAATCACCTGGTGGGTACTTACCAGACCTTCGTTAATTCCTGATCCGAATCGAAGAAAAAAACTCTGAGGAATCTTAGATTTGGCGGTGTCTTTACACAGCCTTGCCTTCAAAACAATTGGTCCAGAACCAGATATTGAAAGGAACAATCAAGAGTTTACTACATGTGTCCGTGTAGTTACCGATACACTCCGCTATACTTTGCCGGATCCAAGATTACAATTTACGATAAGCAACAACAGAAACTCAATCATGATTGAGATCTAGCCACGTTCAACGTTTACGTTAATTTCAAAGGGATAGGACCATCCAAAATAATAACCAGACGATAAAACTGCGATTAAACACGATACGGCAGCACCGCGTAAAACTTACTCTTGGGACCTGTTTGGCGTAGGTGGTTCTAATACCTTGTTTGTGGGAAACTTTGACCTTTCATTTACATAAAATGAGTGATTAAATCCCACCTTTATTAGTCTTGTATATATTTAAGCTGTAGTTCCTAGGACAATGGCTTTGGATATTTCATATTACCATATTTTCACTTTTCTAATGAATTCAGTTTGTGAATAAAATATTTCATTCGTCCTTTGGTAACGCCTATGAACATGTTGTTAGTTTGTTGCTTCAAGAAACATGAAGTCACATTAAAAGTATAATATAATTACATAATTATAAAAACATACATTTATATCGTATTAAAATAGAGTCACAAGTTTTGGTTCAATTTGTGGATATTGTAAGTTGCAAATATTACCTATGAGGTATTCATGAGTAAACCTTGGATGGAAAAAAGAAAATTTTTAGGTAAGTATTCAATAATGCCACGGTAACATTATACTACAGAAAATCTGACAAAGAGGTACATTATTTGAATCTTATTTAAAGGCAAAATGGAACATCTAAATATAGTTGTTCCCCTCAGGAAGGCTCTCAAAGCGAAGAAGCCGCCTCGGTGAATTAATAGAAAGGAGAGGAAAGTGGAAGCCCCAAGCTATTCCCGATTCAAATCAGACTAATTCCCTTAACCCGAGAGACTTAGACATATCTGATAACAACTTATTTAATAAATATAAATAATGTAGGTATAAATAATATATGTTCTTACATCAACAGACATAAATATATGTGGGATCGAGGGTTTCGGAGTGAAACGAAGAGGAAGTTCTTGCTAAAATCTTACCTACTTATAATTTTACTAACGACTTATATCTTTCACGTTTTTGCACCAACTCTAACCCTCATCTTAAATACTCATGAACTTATTCGTTCATCGTCATTCGATCATCATACTTTGACTTTGCTCCTCCTTGATTCTCATTGGTCATTAACAAGCAATCATTACCTACTCACCTAAAGATTATCATCTCACAGCACACGCATAGACAATAGTCTATCAGTCCCACATATACTAATAAACCTGAATAAGTATTAATCTATATCTTGGAATAAGGGTAATTCCGAAACAACAACATTTATTTTTTGGTGCCTTTTCCTATCACACCTACAGAAAAAAAAACTAATTTACGAAGTTACAATCCTATAAGTCCATATGTTGGTTTCAGTGATAGTTATACATAAATAGAGACTTTGAAAGTCTGCTATGCTGTCAATACATCTCTAAATGGTTTTCGAACTTTTGAAATTCGAACATTAATGATTCAAAAGTAAGGTTACCGTGTTTTCAACTAAATGTTTACGTAAGAAGCCAGTACGCAGAGCCAACAACATTTATCCCAGCAAACTAAGTTCAAATAAGGCAAACTATAATAAGTAGTTAAAAGCTAGTTTCCTTAGGTATAGGATCTGTAACAGTCCCTAAAGCATTAGCTCGCAAAGTTGGCAACCCTTAAGGTCAAACTCCCAAGCGCACAAACTAGAAGGCCTGTAACCACTAATAATAAATGCTACCGTACAGGACAAACTAAAACTTGACCAAGGCATGGCCAAATAATAATATCCTCGTACCTATAAAATAGCGTCACTCGTCCAATAAATAAAATAAACGACTGTAGATTATGACTGATTGGTTCAGTAGGTAAGTCACATATTTTCACACACTATTGTCACATATTTTTTTTATTATCGTTACCTATTATAACCTTTCTAGCAGCCGCCCGCGACTCCGTCCACGTGGCTTTCACTTTCCGCACACAGTGTTACACTACAGCTTAAAACTATCTTTGAAAAATTTACCATCCAACATAAAACTATTTTCACAATTCGTACCTGTATCAGCACGTTCAAACAAACACACTCTTCAGTCAGCGTTATTATATTAGTATAGTAGATTAGTCAAAAGTAAATCTATTTGTAAATACTAGATAGCTGGGACAGGTGAATTTAACAATATGTCAATGAACTTCTTCGAAGGCAAAAAATCCAATGAATGAAAATAGGTAAATATTTAATATACACTTAAAAGTCGTTACATTTACACAAATAATTAGGGGGGATTATAATCCCTTCCTAATGCAGGAGGAGTGAGTATACGGGCTGTATCTAAAAGCGAGTAGGTATACTGGATACTAATTCTACGAAATAGCCAGAAACAAAGTTTGTTATCAATCCACTGAATAACAAATTACAATCACAATGTGATACTTAGGTACAAAAGTACGACTCACCCTATATCTGCAACAGCCGCTCCTGTACCTGCACGATCCTCCACCGAGGCACCTGATCACTTTTTAAGAATACCTATCACGGTAATTTCCACTGCGATTTTATGTTTCATTTATTAATTTGTACAACACGCACGGTGCAGAAAATTTAATGCAGTACGAAAACGCGCCATCTTTTTTCTACTTTTTTTTATGTCTTAACAAGTTGCCAGCCCACGGTGGCGCAAGTATACAGCCTTTTTGTGTTTTATGTTATCGTGAATACCTATACAGATTACTTATAGATAATGAAAATATTTCTGATAGTTCAATTTGAAACGTACCAATTAGGTACGTGTTTTTGGGTTCAGATTTCACTTATGCACTTAGTGTATTTTTTTGTACATTTCTGATCACAACGCAGCAAAGAACACTTTCTTCATAATTTAAACAATGTTCAATTGTTCATGACGAACTCGTCAGCACAAACTAGTCAAACAACATAAACTTTGTGACCCAGAACCAATAATGATCCCGAGTTTGCCTAAACCTTCTTAGGTCAGTCGTTAAAACTTTTACCCACCACCAGTCCTGTCCTCCTACGAAACAAATGGGGTAAATGAATTTACGAAACTTGCATAACGAATGACATTTCACGATATTTATAAATTACATATTAAAATTATAAATACATAACAAAATTAAATACTTTTAGTTCTTGCAACAATCTAATCTTTAATAATAAAGGATTTATACTTATTTTTTTTTTTCAATGTCATCTAACTTGCCTCGGATATCCCTGATATGAAATAAGTGTTTGGTATCTAGGTGGATGGAATGTCGAGTGCGCTCATTGGACTAAAGCGCGGTCGGTGTTTCCCCAACCAACGAGGCCGAATACGCGCGCCCGCACAAACGTTACTGGCCGCTAAGAAAAAAAGTAATTAAAAGGAAGATATTCGAAACGTCACATTTTTTTGACTCTTTCGAAAACAATTGGACATCGTCGTGCGTGCCTAGTTTTTCAACTTATAAAAATAAGGATTAATCCGCTTGCTGATAATATCCGTGATATTTAAAGTTTAAACAAATTGTGGTTGAACGTGGTGTATCGTATTCGGTGCAGGAGCCCGGCCGTTGCAGAGGAAAGGTGAGTCGTACTTGCTTTCTGTCGTGACGGCAATTAGTTTTTTAGCGGATTGTTACCGAAACCGTGTTACCCTTATTTTTCTTCTTTATTTCTTTATCCTTAAAATACAGTCCACACTCTGCTCTAACAATAAGGTTGTTTTTTTTTCATATAGTGGTAAATTAAAGACGGAAATAGAACATTGAATCGTTTATTCTTTCCACGAAAATAACATAACCAGTACACCTATACCTAATTGAATTAAATAATTACATGATTCTGGTCGTATGTTAATACTGGACATTTCACACAAATAGGCGAAATAGGCAAAACTCAATGACATGGCAGCATGGTCTATGAAGCTGGTTCCTTAAATAATGAATGAAATATTCACATATGTATGTAACTATGCTTAGGGCGTCTTTGGTTAACAATGTTTATCTATTTTAAACTAGCGGCCGCCCGCGACTCCGTCCGCGTGGATTTCGATTTCCAATATCCTATGTGTTATTCTGATGTATAAGCTATACTGTGGTAAAGTTTCATTCAAATCCATTCAGTAGTTTTACGTGAAAGAGTAACAAACATCCATACATCCATACATACAAACTTTCGCCTTTATAATAGTATAGTAGGATTGATTAGGTACTCGTGGTGAATATAAAGAAACATAGGTAAAACTTTCTGATACCTGTAAGATACCTTTTCAATTTAGAAGCCAGAAGTAAAAAATCTATAGAAAGTTGATTTGTTCGCGCAGATTTGTATGAATTGACATAAAAATATCACAAACTGTAGACCCTTTTAGAGCATCATCAAATTAAAAAGAATACTAATTTACCTAACTCTCGCCTTTCTGAAAATGGTCCTTTGAAGATACCACCGTAACATTAGGCACATTATGCAGTTTAGCACAATGCATGACAACGTTGCTCCTATTATGGAATGTCTTCTCACAGTACGGGCACTTGTATCTCCGTTTACCAGAATGGACACTAAGATGCACCCTTAATTGAGGAGAACTTGCAAATGCTTTAGGACAGAGAGGGACCGTGCATTTGAAGGGCAGGTCCCCAGTATGGACCCTCATGTGAATCTTTAGCTGACTATTAGCTTTGTACGCAGATCCGCATAAATGACACGCGAATGGACGTTCATCAGTATGCCAGATCATGTGTTTCTTCAACCTTCCCGGCGCAGAGTAGCATTTGGAACAAAACTCGCATTGATACTTCTTCTCTTTGGACTCTCTTTGCATGTGTATTTTTAAGTTCGTCTCATTTTTAAATGTTTTGTCGCAGTGTGTGCACTTTACTCTTTTGTTATCATGCACCTGTTGGACGTGAGCCTGCAAACGTAAGTTTATTAGTAGGTTACCATTATTGCCTTAGCTTAAAGCAAAAGAGGAAACATTTTCGAGTAAATAGTTTAATTTAACGACCCTACTATGTACAACATACTCGTTATCTGTGGCTAGTGCAATAGTCGTGTCTAACTTCTACCTTACAAACAAACGAATAGATTTCTGTACACTGACTCTAAAATGAAGTTAGGTTTAGGTGGCGTCGTTTATGACCTCCTTCAGGGGCACAGCATGATGACGTGAGTACCATCCACTATTGCCTCCGTGGTGTAAACGTCGAAGGCCATGGGTTCGAATCCCGCGGTGAACACTTTCACTTTGTGTTGGTTTTCCCAGTTTAGTTAGGACATTGCAGGCTTGAATCACCTGTTTTTCCGATAAGAATAATGATTACGTGCTTCGGAAGGCACGTTAAGCCGTTGGTGCCGACTATGCTCTAAGCGGTCTTTTTTTCATTATAAGGGTCACGGAGGTCAGACGAGAGTCGCTTCATTGTAATAACCTGGCTGGAACCGAGGCAATGGCCAAGGTTACAACCGGGATAAGCGCTAGGATGGTGACGATGTGAGTACCATCCACTTATGTACCTACATATAATGTGAGACTAAATACAAAGAACTTGCCCAAGTCAGTCCAAGATCTACTGCCACATTCAGAACAATTATGGTTGTACGGAACGCTTTTCACGAGAGATCTAATCCTTTGT